>CM019068.1:144694737-145200104 GCA_009667805.1 Leptobrachium leishanense | reverse complement strand
GGCCA
Source organism: Leptobrachium leishanense (assembly GCA_009667805.1). Lineage (NCBI taxonomy): Eukaryota > Metazoa > Chordata > Amphibia > Anura > Megophryidae > Leptobrachium > Leptobrachium leishanense. The sequence continues at coordinate 145,200,099 of CM019068.1, read as the reverse complement.
TGCTCATGCTTCACTGACTGGCCTTCTCTTGCTTTCTACGGATGCGGAGAAGGCCTTTGATAGAGCTCGGATGGGGCTTCATGCTCTCTGCTCTGCGCCGAACAGGGATACGGGGACCTTTTCTTAAATGGCTATTGGCGCTTTATCATGCCCCTACGGCTCGAGTTAGAGCTAACCGGGTGTTGTCTGGGAACCTAACCATTCATAATGGCACGCGTCAGGGATGCGCCCTGTCCCCACTATTATTCGCCCTGGTCCTTGAGCCATTGTTAGAAGCGATTCGTAGAAATGAAAGCATTTCAGGGATTTCTGGTCATACTTCCTGCCATAAGGTGTCTGCTTACGCAGATGACCTACTCTTTATGGTTTCTAAACCTGATATCTCTCTCTCTGCGATTACCCGCACTTTGGAGACCTATGGAGAGGTGGCCGGCTACAAGATTAATCAGGAGAAATCCGAGTTCCTTAATGTAACCTTGGACTCGCCTACTGTCCGCATCGTGCGGAGAGATTACCCTTTCTGTTTCTGTGCCCATCATATGCTATATTTGGGAGTTTGGCTGGCCTCTACTGAGCGGCTAATCTATGAAGCTAACTTTCTGACTGTACTCCGCACCTTTTAAAAATCTCTCTGAATGGAATACTCGTATGATTTCTTGGATGGGCAGGATCGCCGCCCTAAAATTGAACCTCCTACCAAGACTTCTTTACCTTTTCAGTACTTTGCCGATCTTCATCCCCCTTACCTTTTTCACGGCATTGAGAACGATACTCCTGCGTTTTATCTGGCCGATGGGTCGACCACGTGTAAGTTTTGCTGTCTTGTGTCGACAGAAGCATAGGGGAGGTCTGGCTCTCCCAGATCCCAGGAAATATTACCACGCTTGAGATTTAGCCCGAGTGGTGGATTGGTCCACGTCTAACCCGGACAAACGTTGGTTGGATATTGAGGAAGCCCTTGCAGAGCGCGCGCTGTATGCGATACCGTGGCTTCCCCCTACCCCGCCGACTTCCCGTAAGACGGACCCAGACCCGGTAACATTGACCTTGCGCCTGTGGCACAAATGTAAATTGTCATACAGCCTTACAACGGCCATTTCGCCCCTTTTACCCTTGGACCACAATCCAAATCTTCCAGGAGGAAATCGACCATCCTTGCGGAGGCGCTTGACTGATGGGACCAGACTGAGAGCCATGAATATCCCTGCAGATGGCAACTTGGATGCACTCACACTTAATGAGCAGCTGGGCCCGCCCACCTTTCTGGAGCGCTTAAATTTTTTCTAACTGAAAACATATCTGAGCTCTCTTGACGGTGGCTATAGCCTGAGTCGTTCGCCTCTTCCATTTGAGGCATATTGCCTGGTTGGCCGCTCACTGGGACACGGAATATCGACTCTTTATAATCTCATACAGTCGACTGACGCTACCGTCCAGTCCTACGTTTTACGTTGGGACCGGGAGTTAGCTCTTGATATCTCTGAACAATGGATCCAGACCTAAACACTTATACATAAAGGATGCGGTGCGACGCGTGTCCAGGAAAATTCTTATAAGAGTGTGACATTTTGGTATAGATCGCCTTTTTTTGCATTCCTTATTTCCCGCGACCTCGCCGAACTGCTGGAGATGTGAGGCGAACAGTGGCACTTATATGCATATCTGGTGGTCTTGCCCTGATCTGCAAAGGTTTTGGAGTCAGATTCAGGAGGCTGTCCGCCAAGTGACCGATGTTATATCCCATTGCCTCTCAAGTCTCTTAAAAGATCAGTTTTACTAATGATGCTTTTTTCTGCCCGTCCTTTGGAGATCCAATAGAACGCCCTCCTTGCAGGACTGGGTCGGGAAAGTGGAGGCCCTCCGGTCTGTTGACCGATTGGACGCGGAAACTAGGGGATTGTTGCCAGAATTTGCTATGAAATGGTTTTACTGGGAGAGATATACTGCGTCGTTGCGATTCGATGCACCCAGGGTTTAGACAGGTTGTGCTTGTTGTACGGGGTTGAATCTCTATGTATGTGTTGGGGCGTGACTTGACTGGATGGGAGCGGCGGACGCCGATGCCCGGGCGGAGATGAGATTGCCCTTTCCATTATATCTGTGTATGCGTCGATGTCTATATGTGTATAGTCTTAAGTGTTCCCCCCTCCCATCTTCCCCTTTCCTCTTCTCTCTCTTTACTCCCCCTACCTTATTTTATTATCTCTTACTCCTCTTCTCTTCCCATTTTTTCTTTCTTTCTGGTACTACAACCATGAGACTACGGAAGCTGGTATCCCCTCCTTTTTTTTTTTTTGTGTGTGTCGTGATGGGATACACTCTCGGGATTTTGGTAATGTGGGGTTTCGACGCATAGAATTTTGGATTTGTTCAGTTCTCCTGTTTTGCAACTACATATGGATGGATGTCTTATGTGTACCGCCACTAAGTTGAATGCTACTATACCTTCTCGAAACCTGCATCCCTCCCCCCTTAGCACTTATTTCTGGTTGTATGTGACTAATTTGTTCTTAGTACTTTTCTATGTTATACTTTGTATTTTTGTCCTTATTTTATGTATTCTCGGTTTTTGGCTTTTTCTTTACAATAAACTTTGAATTATAAATAAAAAAAAGAATTGTGAAACGCTGTTTGCAAAGAAACTACTGAACGAAAATGTCTGAAATTTACATATAAGATCCAATGAATGATAATAAAAAGGGATGTTACAGAAAGAAAAAAAATTTCACTAATAAATCCTGAAAAATGCCTTTTAAAATAAAGACTTTTTACTGCAGAATAAAATAATAAAAGGTTTATTAGATATTGAATTAAAACGGGAATATTTTTAACATTGAAGCCTATGGGATTTGCCCATTTAAACCTGTTGAATGAAACCACCGACTGGCAGGGCATGTCGGCAACTTTTTACTGCTGGATTGTGTTCTCTGAATAGACGAAGCATTGCTGCTCTATGGGGAATTCACTGCCCTCGAACAGGCACCGTATGTGCAGGCAATTCGCAAACACTTAGTGAACTGCCTGCTCTCTGGATAGCTGAATAGCCAGGACAGGTAATCGAATGCTGAATTTCAGCGTTCGTTTACCTTTTGCCAGCAATTCGGATCTCTTTGAATAACCCTGAAAGTGATTTCTTAGGGGTTTAGCGTCAGGTATGGAATATGGGGGTACACGTTAAAGTCCCCTATTTTGGCGTTAACGCTACTCATCCAAATGCTTCCTTTGGCGTTCACTAGGGAATATTGCACCATATATTTTTTTTGCTGGCTGGAGTGGAAAACCCTATAAGGGTTATTCACTAAGGTCCGAATTCCACAAAGTGGTGAATCTGGTGCTATTCGGGACAATTATTGTTTCACAAAGCTGTATTTTCACTGAATGCAGATGAATTGACAGTGAAATACAGTGCATTTTGCAGCAATTCGGCAGCACAGAAATTGTCCTATAGACAAATAACGATTCATCTATTCACACAACTCTGAATTGCCGCAAAGTGCCCTGATTTTTGGAGTTTCAATTCGACAGGTTTAAACATTCGAATCCCACAGGTTCCAATGTAATAAATGGAATATCTTTTTAGTTTTATTTTATTTAAAAGATATTTTTTAATTTTTAAACAGACCTTTTTATTTTGTTTTTTAAAGGGCTTTTTTATTATTTAGACACATTTTTAATTCATTTTTATTGCTTTAACCTCCTATCGGCTATATTTCTCTCGTTCAGTTGATTTCAACGAGGCCAATTCGGAGCTTTTCACCAACGTCTAACTGCTTCGGCAACTCCATTTTTGGCAAAATAAAGTGAATATACGGTGAATAGTGTATGCACCGTATTTTTGGTGAAATGGAAATGGACTTAAATGAAAAGCACTTGTGTATAACCCACTATGTGTTGTTGTTTTATATTTTGCAGATTTGAAAAGAGACATTCCTTTGGTCCTACTGATAGAAAACTATTCTGCTCCTGTGGAATTTATCATTAAACCCAAAAAGGTATTTTATGCAGCGTTATCTGATTTATATTTAATAGATACAGATTGTCAGACTGGATGATGTTGCATATTAAATCTATATACTGTTTTTTTTCATCCAACTTTATTTATATGATCTGCTAAATCAGAGAAACCTCTCTAGACAGAGAATTCACCTAGTGTGGGTGAAAATCTCATTTGTATATGTCTCCAAGTTAGACCATTTGTACCTTTTTTTTTTTTTTAAGTATGGGGGTAGGGACTCTGATTAAAACTAAACATTTTTTAAAGCCAAAGAAATCCTTGGCAACCCATGCTAGCATAAAGGGAGGTTTGACATGGCTGCGTTTGGTTTGGTGACATAGTAAATTATTGTATCCCCCCAGGAGTACAGAAAAATAATCCTAAAATGTCTTCAGGAATTGCTTTTGAAGGACTCCCGCTATATGTTGAGGAATACATCACAAAGCCTCTGCCAGAAGAGCAAGAAGAAATAATGATCAAGGATGAAGCTTTGAACTCCTCAGAAAATCCAGGACTGTCATCTGGGACATTTCTGTGCCCTGACAGTGAGAAATGTTTAAGCACAAAGGCAAATCTTAGTAAAAACAGGAGAGTTCACATAGTAGAGAAGCTGTTTGCATGTTCTGAATGTGGGAAATGCTTCAGACTAAAAGGTGAGCTTACTATACATGAGAGAATTCATACAGGACAGAAGCCGTATCCATGCTCTGAATGTGGGAAATGTTTTAGAAGAAAGAGTAACCTTACTGAACATGAGCGAATTCATACAGGAGAGAAGCCTTATCCATGTTCTGAGTGTGGGGAATGTTTTAGAACAAAGGGTGAGCTTACTTCACATGAGAGAATTCATACAGGAGAGAAGCCGTTTGCATGTTCTGAATGTGAGAAATGTTTTAGAACGAAGTGTGAGCTTACTTCACATGAGAGAATTCATACAGGAGAGAAGCCGTTTGCATGTTTTGAATGTGGGAAGTGTTTTAGAAGAAAGAATAACCTTACTGAACATGAGAGAATTCATACAGGAGAGAAGCCATTTGCATGTTCTGAATGTGGGAAGTGTTTTAGAATGAAGAATAACCTTACTGAACATGAGAGAATTCATACAGGAGAGAAGCCGTTTGCATGTTCTGAATGTGGGAAGTGTTTTAGAATTAAGAATAACCTTACTGAACATGAGAGAATTCATACAGGAGAGAAGCCGTTTGCATGTTCTGAGTGTGGGGAATGTTTTATAACAATGGGCAATCTTACAAAACATGAAAGAATTCATACAGGGGAGAAGCCGTATGCATGTTCTGAATGTGAGAAATGTTTTAAAACAAAGGGTGAGCTTACTTCACATGACAGAATTCATACAGGAGAGAAACCGTATGTATGTTCTGAATGTGAGAAATGTTTCATAAGAAAGAATAACCTTACTCAACATGAGCGGATTCATACAGGAGAGAAGCCTTATCCATGTTCTGAGTGTGAGAAATATTTTAGAACAAAGTATGAGCTTACTCTACATGAAAATATTCATACAGGAGAGAAGCCGTATGCATGTTCTGAATGTGAGAAGTGTTTTAGAACAAAGGGTGAGCTTAATTCACATGAGAGAATTCATACAGGAGAGAAGCCGCTTGCATGTTCTGAATGTGGGAAATTTTTCAGAACAAAGTATGCTCTTACTCGACACGAGAGAATTCATACAGAAGAGAAACCGTATGCATGTTCTGAATGTGGGAAATGTTTTAGGATAAAGGGTGCTCTTATTGTACATGAGAGAATTCATACAGGAGAGAAGCCTTATCCATGTTCTGAATGTGGCAAATGTTTTGGAAGAAAGCACTCTCTTACTGTACATGAGAGGACTCACAGAGGAGTGTAGCCATTCATTTTAAAACCGTTCTCTGGATAAAATAGTGTTTCTGTACAATATAGTTTATATAGCAGGGAAACGGTTTGAATGGTCTGATAGTTGGAAGGTGTTTTAGAGCAATAGATGGTTACATTACATGATATACATGAGAGCATTCATACAGGAGATAAATTGGTAGAGATATGTATATTTAAGCTAATCTCATGGTATCATTCAGAAGAGAAACCCTTTGCGTGTCCTGAATGTTGGAAAGGCAGCTCCTTAGAGACGCACACACAAGAATACACACAGCTGATAAGCAGTTTGTGTGTCCTGAGAGGGTGAAATGTTTCAGAACCAATGGTGGACATTATCTCCATGTGAGGTCATGCATGAACGGTATGTGCTGAGTGCGGGAGATGCCTTTGCAGAATGTTAATGCGTTTTTAAATTTGAATGAACTCGCCCCGACAAGAAATTATGTGCAAAATCATTTATCTCATTATCAAATCTGTATCGACACGCTAACTCATCGGGGAACAAAGCCAGTTCCATGGCATGAATGTGGGTTATGTTTCAGAACATAGTATAAACTTATCGATTAATTGGCAACTAATCGATAATGAAAATATTCCATAATGCGAATAGTTGACAACTAATCAGCTGTCGCTTTAATCGATTTGTGTACAGCACACACTGTTTACAGCCAGACTGCATTAAACCTCTCATTCTGCTTCGTGCCAAATGGAGAAGATGTGCCGCTGCTTTACTCAGCATGATTTTGTTGTAGGGTTATGTCGGACATAACCAGTTTGTTTTTATTAGACATGTGCACAGCACAAAATTTGGTTTTGAACTAATGGATTGGTTCTAAAACGCAATTTATTTAGTTACTAAAGAAATTAGTTTTCAGTTCTTTAGTATGAAAACTAATTTCATTCATCCGAAAACCAGCGGATACTATTAATATTGTAGTGGTGGCTCCTTAAGAGGGCTGAGATCGACTGCTTGTTACAGTATCTCACACTCTCAGCACAACGTGTCAGGCAAAGCTGTTACTGACTTCTGCTCATCACAGCGCTCAGAGCTTCAGTAAAAATAGTAAATAATATTTTTATATATAATTGGTTATAACAATATTAGTTCCTTGTTTTACTGAAATTCTGAGTGCTGGGATGAGCAGCAATCAGTTACTGTAACCGTTGAGCCTGATATATTGTACTGAGAGATAATGTAACAAGCAGCTGATCTCAGCGCTCACAGCCACTGTATTTAAAGGGCTAAAAAAATGCTCCTCTCTGTATAATGTATAGAACATCCTCCTGCATTAATTAATGCCCCTCTCTGTATAGAACATCCTACTGCATTGGCATGTGGAGGGAGCAGAAATTCGGAATGCAATGCTTATCCAGCGCAGAAGAGGGAACTTCTACTTAAACTTTGTATCTCTATGGGGGAGACAGACTGGATTATAAAAGCAGGGGAGAGGGAAAACATTAACGTAAATCGGTCTGGAAGCTCAGAGAAGAGATGACTGGCGCATGTAGCTTTGCGATGTTGCGCTCTTCATTGCTGGTCTCCTTCACTTATTAATGTAATATTACAAAAAGGACTGAAACTAAAATGTAATGCATTTTCCTTTCGTTTCTTTCGTTTTTTGGACTGAGCAGCTTCGTATCTCTTGAGTCATACGAAAACTAAATTATCCCAAAATTCGGACTAAATCGTTTTAGTACTAAAACGAATGCACATGTCTAGTTTTTATTTAATTTACAATTCCTGAACCACTATAGCACAAACCCTGGGATACTGCTACTGGGTATGGGCGCCTGTACCGCTGTGTTTTATACTTACGTGAAGCTGGAGTCCTGTTCCACTACCTCAACCTGCTTATCACCCCTTCTTTGGTCTGGAGCTGCCAGTCTCCCTTTTTGGTCTTGTCCCTTTCCACAAACTCCCTCCCACACTCAGGTCTGGTGGTTTTCCAAAACCCACTCCCTCTCACAATTGGGTCAAGTCCCTTGAACAAACTCGCTTCCTTCCACCTCCAGACACTCCTACCACTCAGTTTGTTCATGAAATTATTGTAAAGGGACACTCTAATAAGCTAAAGTGGTCAGGCTCCAATGAGTGACCCCCGTTCTCACCCTGCTTCTGCGCTGACCTCATCATATCTATCTGAGCGCTTGTAGCAGCGTTTGTGGAGATAGCAGACATGGGCTTAAGCGGCATACACCTTATTAATCCATCGCTCTGACCAGGTGCTCGTGTACCTTCTATGCAAAAAATATGCAATTTGTGTATGTACGTACAAATGTTATGTACATTGCGCAAATTGCTTACGAAAAAAAGGAGGGGACAGAGGTTTATTTTTTTCATAATGTTCCTTTTAAAGGAAAGAAAAAAAGTTGTAAATCGAAAAAATAATAGCTGTATGGAAATAATTGTTAGTTGCAACCCTAAACTTAACCCCTTCCATCCTGAGTATTTTCTACCGATGGAAAAATAAATTTATACAGGCGTGAAATGTCATTAACTTGTCCACAATTCTGGACCTTACAACAGAGAGAAAACTCATTGTGATGTGTGTCACTTTGGACTTGGGGAACATGAGCCTGGAAATGTATTTGGGAGGTGCAGGCCTCATGTTCTATATTATTTCCCTGCCCTCTCATGTTGAAATCACCCTGTGCCTGTAGGGGGTTCGGGTGTTTGTGTAATCTGTGTTATGTATGAATAAAGTTATTGTCTATCAGCTGTATATTTGAATAGTTTTGTTAATCTGCTTTGTCAGGCAAACGCTGCCCCATTATCTGCTGTTTTAGTCTGTAATCTTGTTTACCATCCTCTCTCGCCTAGTAATGTTGAGCAAATGTTTACTTCACAAATGCCGTGAAGCAGAAGGAGCAGTAACATCAGAAACCCTCACAACATTTTCTAGGGGAGGTTTTGTATTTGAAAATAACCTATGTTTGACCGCATAAATATCTGTGCCTGTCCCCAATAAAACCAGTTCCATTTGACCATGAAAACCTCCAGATCTACAGCCTCGTCTTATTTCTGGGGGCTGCTAGTAGGGATGCACCGATACTGATACTAGTACCGGTGCCGATACCGAGTTCTGCACGATTACTTGGCATTCATGCAGATGCCCCCGATGCCTCAACAGATACCGGAAACCAGCGCTGGCTTTCTGGCTGGTGTCCAAGGGGCAGGCACAGCTGGGAGAGTGCTCTAATGCCACTCTGCCAGGCCCCATCTGGGTGGCATTGTTGCTTTGAGCAGCTGTCAAAAAGGTTGCAGCCCTGCCACTCCCTTCACTTGGGAACCGCCAGCCACGATCTTGCGAGATATCGTGAACTCTGGGATCTCGCGTGATCGCGGCTGGCGTTTCCCAAGTGAAGCGAGCGGCTGGGCTCTAGCAAAACTGAGACGAGCCTTTGTTATTTATGCTCAGCAGCGGTTTTCGTCTTGGAAACCTGCCATGCAGGCTGTTTATTCCCAGCCTCTTTCTTATTCTGGAGTCATGAACTCTGACCTTAACTGAGGCAAATGAGCCCTGCAGTTCTTAGGATGTTGTTGTGGGGTCTTTTGTGACCTCTTGGATGAGTCGTCGCTGTGCTCTTGGGGTAATTTTTGTCGGCCGCCCACTTGGTTCACCACTGCTCAATGTTTCTGCCATTTGTGGATAATGGCTCTCGCTGTGGTTCGCTGGAGTCACAAAGCTTTAGAAATGGCTTTATAACCTTTTCCAGGCTGATGGATCTCAAATACTTTCTTTCTCATTTGTTCCTGAATTTCTTTGGATCTTGGCATGATGTGTAGCTTTTGAGGATCTTTTGGTCTACTTCACTTTGTCAGTCAGGTCTTTCTTAAGTAATTCTTGATTGCGAATGGGTGTGGCAGTTATCAGGCCTGGGTGTGGCTAGAGAAAATAAACTCAAGTGTGATAAACCACAGTTAAAGGGACACTCTACTCAAAAAATCACCCCCCCGGTTTTTTATCCTAACCTATCCCTATTCCCTTAATAAATCTTTAGTTTTTTTTTTTTTTTGTAACTGTAGTACTTACCCTAAAATCCTCTTCTTTCCAGCGACGTCTTTTTTTTAATTTTTTATACTCCCCTCCCTCCTCTTCCGCTCCCGTCCGTCTTCTTGCTTCTTGGCTTCTGGTTTACGTGAGAAGCGCGCATGCGCGCCTCTCACATAAGCCAGCCAATCGGCAGGCTTCCTCCCGGCTCCCTCTGAGGATTAGTGTTGCGCGCAAGAGGATGCGCGCAACACTAACTCTCAGAGGGAGCCGCCAGCTTCTGCGGTGAGTTGGAAACGTCATCGCGCTGAAAGCGCGATGACGTCTCCTACTCGGCAAAAGTCGGCAGAAGCGGGAAATATGAACTTCTCCGCCTCTCTCAGCTGTTTTCAGCCTTTCCTGAAGATCGGCTGAGCGGAGGGAGGGGGGACAGGCAAGGGAATACTCCGGGCATCATGACCACCTAAAATAGCTTAGGTGGTCATGTTGCCGAGAGTGTCCCTTTAAGTTATGTTTTAACATGGGGGAAAACACTTTTTCATACAGGGCAATGTGGGTTTGGATTTTGTTTTCCCTTATTAATAAAAAAACCTTCATTTAAAAACTGCATGTTGTGTTTACTTGTGTTATCTTTGACTAATATTTGAATTTGTTTGATCAAAGTTTGACAAATGTGCAAAAAATAAAAAAATCAGGAAGGGGGCCAACACTTTCTCACACAATTGTATACACGCATATCCCCGCAGATATAGATATAGATATATCTATCTATCTATATCTATGTCGCGGAGGAGTCACTGAATAAACCTCGGGTTAGTCTCACCGCACTAGGGAATAACTATACACCAGCACTGTTGTGGATTTTTATATATTATATTCTTTACTGATCCCAATAAAGCCGCATATATTACACATATACGGTATTTGAATGACAAGAATATGTAACGCGGGAAAAACACGCAGCGGTAAAAGAAACGGTTAACCCCCTCAGTTCTGGAGTGTAAGTCCCATGAATAATAGCTCAAAAATGTGTATGTGTGTTGTCTCGGGTACACGGGTACTGTATTCAACTGGCCAGTGAATGAAACAAAACAATCTTCGTCTAGTCACCGTTGGGGCCCTGTGGATTTAAACAATACTGCAGCGTGCGTTTCTTATTTGGGAACTGCGGCCTGGGAGGCCTCTCACCCATCCGATGAACGAGACTGTCCAGCACCCGATGCCTCAATCAAAGGATCTTCTCCGCGGTACACTGGGACTCCGTGCAACTGAATCTGCTCCCTGCTTGCCAAATCTCCGCAACTGGAACAACGATCCACCGCCTGCACTCCCAATCGATCAGCGCGATCTCCTAACTCGGGGTCCTGCGGATCTAACTCTTCCTCCAGACCTCTTAGCGCTGCGCAGTTAGGTCTTAACACGGTCACTGTTCTGATCTCCAGCACCAGTAAGACAGCGTCTGTACTCCAGCCTGGTTGTGATCCCTGACGGCTCCAACATGCGTCCTCCACCGTTCACTGCTCCACTCACTCTGCTTCTCCTTTGCACAAGGCTGCTGATCTCTTTTCCTCTTCCTATACCACCCCCTTCCTGTCCTCACGCAAAGGCTGATGGTAGTTGTAGTTCAGTTTTGTCCAGCATATTCCACAATGTCTCTGTCTCCCTCTGGTGGCAGCAATAGTTCAATGCACCAGAATACAGTGTTTTTAAAGCAGCGCTACATATATATATACTCTCTCTGTGGGGGGTATGATATACACACAATCTATAGGGGTATGTGTGTGTGTATATATATTTTATCTGGATACCCTTGCTCTGCGACGAAACAGGCTATGCAGGAGATATTAGGTTCACAATCCGTTGGCTTAGTGCTGGTTGGTGATTGAAAAACCATAAGGGATGATGATAATAATAATAATAAAAAACAATATAATAGATGGGTTTAACCCCTTAAGGACGGGAGCAATTTTACAACTTCGGCGCTGTTTCGGAAGTAGAAGTTTGCTGAGCTCATTTTGACCGTTTTTAAACGCAGTTTTAAGTCACGTATTATTATACCACCCAGACAAATTATATATCGTTCTTTCCGGCAGACACAGAAAATTAATAATATATAATTATTCTATGTATATGTCATGCCCTGCCAAAATGCTATAACAAAAAATATTAAAAAAAAGTAAAATGTGAATTTTGAATAAAATGTCAATCATCCACATTATGTAAAGTATTTTTTTTAAAATTTTATTATCCAAGCCTTTGCGGTCATATGCTATGGGGTGGACTTGTTAAGAAAAATTAGAACGGGGAACCCATTTTTTTTGGGGAGAAATTGCATGATTTTAGCTGAACCCCCCCCCCCACCCCAAAAAAAATCATTAGTGAAGCATCATTGTTCACATTATAATTGAAATGTGAACAATAGTGCTGCATTAAAAAAAACACGTTTTTATTTTTTTTATTAAATAATTAATTTTTTTATTTTAAATTTTTTTACACTTTTATTTAATTTATAACATGGTCATGTTTGAGATCATTCAAAGAACCCCACTGTCTCCTCTATGGGATTTCCTTAGGAAATCCCTTTGCAGCTAGGGGGTTCCTGGTTAACTGACATCGCTCATGGCGCGATGAGTCAGTTGATGTGGGGGGGACCCAGAGGTGGGGCTGCCATCCAAGATGGCGGCACCCATCGGAAAAAAGGCTGCGGTCTTGCACCAATTGGTGCCAGGCCGCGACCTGGCAACTAAGGGGTTAACCCCTACATTGCTGGAAAGGTCAGGCTGTGACCTTTGCAGCGATTGCTGGCTCCTAGTCCCCGGCAATGGAGAGATAGAGGGATCCAAAGGATCCCCCCTTCCCTTCAGGCGCTTCCCCTGCTCCGGCCTGGGGGGACACCTGAAACTGACCGTCATCGCGCCTGATGACATCAGTGCGCCGGGAGGAGTAAAACCCGCCGATCTGACTCCGCGGGAGTCAGAGCAGCGAGGGAGCCGCCGGAGGAGGTGAGTATGGCCGGAGGGGGGCTGCAGACTCTTTGGACGTACCATTACGTCCTGCAGCGTTAAAGCCCGCCTAATGCAGGACGTAAGCCCTTTACTCCCACTAGGAACCCTGGGTTTTTTGTCTATGTAGCTGGGCTAATTACTTGCAAAACATAGACTTTCAATTTGTCCCTAAGATGAATTGCTCAGGACCTCCCTGTAAACAACATTCCTGGTTTTACTTACAGCCTGGTCATCCTCCAGCCAGACCGGTGAACGGACTCAGGAGCACGCCACATACAACTGGCCATGGGAGAAACAGTCACTCTTCAGATGCACACCAGCCACTTTCAAAGTCTGTCCCAGTGCCTTATTGATGGTGATGGCGTAGCACACCTTAACCAGAAATTGTAGACGTTTGAATTCGAAGTGGTAATCTGATGGGATCAGAGGAATTCTGGGTATGAAAACTGTTTCTCCCTGATTTACGCCTGTGAAAGTCGCGGATTTGATTACGTGTTTGTACAGAGTCTCCACCTGAAGTCTGGTGCCATTGCAAAGTTTCAGAGGGGCTAGATTGCGTAACAGCATGATTGGAGCGCCAACCTTCAGGTAGAGGACATGAGGTGATAATGCTGGTGGGTTGAGAGTGTGCTAGAACTCCAAGGGGTAATGTACAGCATCCTCAGAGTCCACAGATTAATAATACTTCATATGCTCAGTGTCAGTGGACATCTTCTCCAGCAGAAAGTTGTTGATGCTGTTGTTGGAGTGAGAATAGCTTTCGCTCAGCCATGAACTGCAATCCACTCCAGCCTGATTAATGTCTAGGTATATTCTGTCAGTCAAGCTGATCAGATCTGTCACAACATCGCAAAGGTTACTTGGAATAGTTATTCTTCGCTCTTTTACCAAAAGCTTGCCATCACCAATATCAAGTAATAATTTAGAAAACTCTTCTGCCCTCAAATCATGTTGAAGGTGGACACACTTGTTGGGACAGAACCGTTCTCTTCCGCCTGTCCTGACTCTCCAGACACCCCCTTTCCAAGATCAGCCCGGCCTCTGAGTTGCTTGGAGCTCATTGCCTCGAGCAGCCTGATCTGCAGCTCCAGACCTGCTGGGTCTGAGCCTCTGACTTGAAGCCTCTTTGCATTTCCAGAAGGCCGCTCTGTGCCTTCAGAGGTTGAGTGTAGTGTAGCGTAGCTGAATGAAACACCAGACAGGCTATATGTTCCAACAGGATTCTCTCATTTTATGGAAGATTTCACCGGATATTTATACAAAATACAGCAATGCACATTCAAACTTCCCGCCCACCCCAACAGTTCTGATTGGTTGGTTCCAAGACCACTGCAGGTTTCCTTCAGGTCCTCTTCAGTTATAATTTGCATACCAAATGGTGAACATGTACCTAAAGTCTCTAATTACATTTTGTCAGATATTTACAATAAACATTCTTTAGCCTTTAGCTCACACAACATTTACATAATCTATTGTTCTAACATATCAGATTAAAGACAAACACTGTCCCAGATTTCTAGAATCAAACATGCAACCAGATAAGGGGAAAAGCCCTGTTGCATAAATTACACAGTAGTAAAGCTTGTTTACTGGCTACACAAAAACACATTTACCTACAGAAATATAAGTATATTTAAAACTAAAGCTACTCAATTTACACTACATTTAAACTAAAACCAGGCAATGTAAAATTATATTTAAAATCACACGATATAAATGAAAATAAAGTCTTTCCCAAGGCAATTGTCGATGTCTTTTGGTGTTTTCGCCATTGGAAATAAAAGTCTTGGGGTTTGACGCGGGAGCGCTATGTGATGTGTTCCATGTGTGCCATGCCTCAATGCGACCATGAGACCCAGGAGTCCAATGACCATGGTTGGACCCCAATGGGTCGACCAAGGGTTGTTGGAGCAATAGTCCATACCTGGGTCCATAGTCTGTTGGGAGGAGGCGAGCCCCCGGGTTTCTCCACTTGTCCTTGTTGGCTGGCCCGCTGTCCGAGAGGTGCCCTATTCTCTGGGGCCCGGCGTGTCGCTGGTGTGATCCTTTGCTGGTGTCCCCTCCTGGGGAAGTGTCTCGCTGTTGGAGAGGTACCGCCTGTACCTTCTCCCAGGGTATCAATAACCCGGGGGGAACGTGTGCCAACTGCATGTGCTCCTGGTGCTCTGGCCAGCCATTGAGGGGAATAGGTGAGGCAAGAGGCCTCCGGCCTAACAGGTTGGGAGGATGGGCAGAAGTTGGAAATGCTCTGCCCCATAGCCAGCGCTTCTGCTGGGGGGGTGGATGCTGGGGAAGTGCCTTCTTGCAGGAGAATGGCGTCCTCCATTCTCAGGGGAGCCATTGGTCGGGAGGGTAGCACTCTCTGGAAAAACTTGCCTGGATTCTCTGGGCACAAGTTGGGTGGTGGGCAGAGGCCAGCAGCACTCTACCCGGTTGCCAGCTCTTCTGCTGGGGGGACAGGTGTAGTATACGCGAAACAGTTGTCCTCCAGTCGGGGTAGGGTCGTCGGCTGCGGGGCCGGCAGCCCCTGGGAGTCCTCACCGAAATCTTCTGTGAGGACCAAAAAAGGTGGGCAGAGGCCAGGGCAGAGGTTGGAAATGCTCTGCCCTGTTGCCAGCGCTTCTGCTGGAGGGGTAGATGCTGGGGATGTGTCTCCGGGCGGGAGAATGGTGTCCTCCATTCTCGGTGGTGTCATTAGTTGCTGGGCCAGCAGCCCGTGGAGATCCTTGCTCGGGTCGTCTTGGTGCAACTTGGGGAGTGGGCAGAGGCCAGCGGCGCTCTGCCCTGTCGCCAGCGCTTCAGCTGGGGGGATAGACACTGACAAAGTGTCTTCTGGCAGGAGGATGGCATCCTCCATCTCCGGTGGGGTCATGGGCTGTGGGAAAACCAGCCCGGGGGGATCCTCTACTGGATCCGTTGTGACCATTAGGAAAGGTGGGCAGAGGGCATCGTCACTCTGCCCGTCTCCAGCGCTTCAGCTGGGGGGATATACACTGACACAGTGTCATCTTGTGGGAGAATAGTGTCCTCCATCTCCGGGTCTGGGGATGGGCAGAGGCCAGCGGCACTCCGCCCTGTTGCCAGTGCTTCCTCCTCTGCTGCAGTCATAAGGGGGAACCAAGGGAGCGCCTCGGGCTCCAATTCTTCTGTGTCACTTTGACTGCCCGCTTCTTCCGCCGGACAGTCTCAGGTAATGGGGTTCAGGCCTAGCTGTGGAGCGTCGTCGAACAGCCTTTTGTAGGCCTTTTCGAGCTCCCATTCCTGCTCAACCAGGAACTCCAGTTCCTCTGTATCACGGTGATCATCAAGGTCTTCCAGTTCCTCATACCGGAGGTCCAGGAGTTTAGCGCTGTGTTGTTTTTCTGTCTAATTGTCATTCGGGTATTTAGAGAAACCCCCACACACAACATTCAGCGAGTGGGATAGACAATGATTTCCGGTGGGCGCTTCACCCCCTTCTTTCTCTATGTATTGGAATGCGCTATTACATTTTACAAACTATTTAGGTTTATTTGCCTTTTATTTCTTCAAAGCTGCTTTGATGAGAATAAATTCTAATTTTTTTGGTACCCCCGTGTCCCGTATTTCATTGGCAAAGGAGTCCACATCTAAACAGGAATCCCAACACCCACTGCACTGCACAAAGTTCATAAAATACTGTAAAAAATACTGCACATTTTTTATTTTTTTTTGTACAGTTTTTGAATTTGCAGCCTGGTCCCGCCCCCCTGCGTCGCAAGGCTCGCAGGGAGTGGAACCAGGAAGCAAGTCACCGGCTGCCGCGATCACACTGCGGAGACAGCGAGGGAGCGCAGGAGGCGTTGAGTATGCATTCAGCCTGAGTGTGGCTCAGGGTTACTGATCGCGGTAGCGTAATTTAACCCAGATTCACACTCGAGAATAACATCAGGGAGGTTAACGATGGGTGGGCGGTGCCCATCAGTGGTGGGTTAACGCCGGAAAGGCGTACAGGTGCACCTCGCTGACAGGTGCAGTCAGGTGAGGCTGATTGCGACCCGCCTCCCAGCCGACGCTTATCATTGGCTGCAGGGGGACAGCCTGAGTTCAGGCCGTCTCTCTGCAGCCAAATACACGCGGCACGCAAAGGCTGCAGAGATGGGCGCTGCACCTCATTGAAGTCAGCATGGCGTACCTGCATGCCCGCGTCTTCAAGGCCCACCCGTCATGAGGATGTCATTTTTTTGAACACCTTTTTGTATTCTTTATACAAAATTTTTGATTCGCAATTTTTTTAAAGGCTTTTTTTATTCTGTAACAGACCCCTTCATTATTTTTTATAGGATCTTTTTTTCATTTACTCACTTTTTAAGGCATTTTTATTGGTTTAAACACCTATTAGAAGAATAGGTAGAGTTACAGGTTTTTTTTTGCGGTTCGGCGGTATTCAGCGACTCCATCTTTGGTCCACTTCAGTGACCCTGGCGGGGAGAATAGTGAGTTCACTGCAGGGTGGGCGAAATGGAATCGCCAAAGGGCAATGAAGTGCACTGAAATGTTGGTGCTTTCTGAATAACCCCTATGAAACTGGGCATTTCTAAACTTAGGATCAAATTTAGACGCTAATTAGCCAGTATCTTTTTTGGGGGGGGGGTTGTAGATGCGTAACAGATTTTGAGGGGTAAAATTAAAAATAAAATGTGGCTTTTAAAATAAAATTCATCAAATATACTATTTTTTTATATTATGGTATAATGAGTAGTAGTATCTTTAGAAAATGGTGAGAAAAACTGTACATAATATGTGAGGGTTCTGTAAATAAGGAAGGAAAATGACAGCTAAACACAAACACCTCAGAAATGGAAAAACAGCCTTGGTCACTAACAGTAAGGAATTTGTAAAACAGTCTGGTCACTTAGGGGTAAAATACCTTAAAAGAAAGAATTTGCAGCAAACCATTCCATTTCAAGAGAATTTCCTCTTTATTGCAAGTGTGGAGGTTGTGAACGTCACGAGTTTCTTGTGTAGAATCAGCGGAGCTTTAAATATTATGAATTTTAAACAATGCATAATACATGAAAACTCAAAATGATGGAGGAATCCTGTGATTTCCTGAGATGATGTATAACTTCCAATAATCATTATTATACTTTGCCCTAACAGGACCGACCTTAATGTAATGAATCAGTTTATTTACAATTAATTATGAAAATCAAGCAGAAACCAGTGTTCAGAATTATTGTGTTTATTGTTCGTTACATTAAAGTTGATTTCAAAGAAAATAAACAACCTTTTGAGTGGAGGACACATGGGTGAGTGGAGTTCACGTTTCCTGTCCAGAGTGGAGCTCCAGTCTGCAGCCAGACCCTTCTCGTCCGATCCACCCAGCCCCATCCCATTTAGATAAGCTCCTTTTCCAGCTGCTTCACTCCTCTCTGTTTAACCTTATCATGCCCAAGCTCTTGGTGTATCATCATGCAGTGTCTGCTATACTCTCTCTGGTAATTATCTCCACTCTCCCCCTGCTTCCTATTGTTTCACTTACCTCCGTCCCTTAGATTGTAAACTGACGGGATGTCTGGCTGAGCACTTGTATGAAGGGCTGTTTCAGCAAGACAATTATCCTACGAGCAAGGCCATCTCTTCCTTAGGTTTTATTATCCATTACGTCACCTGTTCGTGCTTCCCCATTGTAAAGCGCTACAGAATATGTTAGTGCTGTATAAGCACCTGTAACTCTATTTATAAATGTTTTTCACCTTATGAGTGTTCACATGCTCAATAGGAAAAGTCCAGCAGGTAAAACATTTCCCATTAGAAGCAATGAATCTAAGCAATTATGCAAAATATGTGTACTTGAGGCGCTACCTAATGGTCTACTGGTATAAATTACAGTCAATCGTGATAAATATGTAACTATACTTTCTGGGCAAAGTCACAAAGTGCTCTAGAATGTGTAAACATTAAATAAGTAAACCTTAGTCAATGGTTTCTATCCTCTGTAGGGCAGAACCTACTTAAAGTGCCAAAATAAAACCTCACCCATGCGGATACAACCTGAAAAAGTACAAAATAATGGGTAGAAACAACACGATACAAAGATCTGTGCATAATCCACAATTAATTAAAGTGCTAATGAATAAATACTTGGATACTGCAATTAGTGCGGTAGAGGCTAATTATGTGATACTGGATTAGGAAAATCTAGAAAATGTATTAAACCTCACTTATTAATGCAAACTATAAACACATGTAGGTATATATTAGCGACCTCTAGTGGTAAAAAAGGGTTTAGCTGAATAATCAATGAGAAAAATATTAAATTAAACTGTATATATGCTTAGGTAGAAACAGTAATTTAGCAATTCAATTCTACTAGTCCGGAATTGCGGTTAATAAGAGGTTATTAAAAGCAAATATCCCAGCTTGCTTAAAAATATAGTTAAAATTCCTATATTGATAAGGTTAAGGATGTAGATTCATAAAAATCTGTAGGTGCAGCTGCTTGTCTCCACCAGCGGTGGTAAATCCCCATATCCACCAGAACAAAACAATAGATGGTTGAAGGTGGGTACCAGCGCTTGCGCAGACAGACAAATGTTGCAGTTCCTCACGGACAGAATTTTTCCTCGGTAGAAAGGAAAAATGCAATGTGCAGACTGAGTAAAACATAAATAATGGGAATTATAAATGGGGAACTACTCACATGGCGCAGGGCCCTTTATAAAGTGGCACCAAACATCGAGCAGCCGGTGAATTAACGGGACACCGGTCCCCCATTGTAGGTCTCTTATCAGTTCTCCGAAGCAATGGTTTCCTTCGATAGCCCCAAAAGAATATATAAAAACATGGGGAATAAAACAAGTCAATTTATTGAGATAAAAATAAGGTAGAATGTAGTAAAACACTGCATATGTTTTTCGCCTTATGAGTCCTCTTTTTTTTAGAAACAGAGATACTATAGGACAATACACCGACTGAGGAAGGCTACCACAGCTGAAACGCGTCTCGGTATTTTTATGTCCCTTTTTATGAAATAAATGTATATTTTTTACTTTTAACCCTTTATTGGCCGTGTTTTGCTAATTCCAACCCGATACCTCATGAGAACAACACCACTCGATCTGCCAACCTAGAAAAGAGGTCCAGGGCACCTACCTAAGAGTGCCTAAGGCTATACTGACTGAGCCGGGGTTTGAAAAGCTCCTTAATTGGTAAGTGCACTGTGTAATTACCTCTGTTTGGTTACCCTGCAGTATTACGCTATGGGAGCATTGTCTCCCATTTGTTCTTAACTCATCTAGGATCTGCTACTTGGTAAAGAAGGGAAGTACCACTCTCTACATGGCTGTAGGCGATTAAACCTAGAGCCGGGAAACCTTTAGGCTCATTTAAATGTGAGTGGTATATACCTTTACCAGTAATAATCTTTGTCCAATTTGTCATAAGATCTCCTGCACCAAAGATTTCCCCGTGTGCTTCTCCCTTCTCTTTTATGAAATCGAGGACGTGACGAACTTTCCACCGGAATAAGAAGGAGCACCACAAACCTTGGGACTCCTGAGTATTTTATCTTCCATTTTCACGGACTGCTATACGCACTATTGCACTCAATTGAAATATTGGACACTTTTTGCACTTTTTGTGCATGTCCATCGGATTAGCAATGTACATTTAATTTGTGCACTTTATTGATTATTATCTACAGGTATCTACGTATCCTCTTATATGCACTATTGCACTAAGCCCTGTTGTCTTTATTCTTTTAAGGCACCGCTGCACTTTACTGTTTTGTTGCACTTTATTTCACTATTGTGCCTACTGTTGATGCACTTTATTTCATCATATATATATGCATATGCAAATGTTTCAATTGCATTCTAGTGTCTTGCACTACTGATGCGCTGTCAGGGATACCTCCCACACCTCCCTCATCTTTGTTTAGCACATATTTTGGTTGCTTTTTCTGTGTTCTTTATCCCAGGGCGGCATCATATCACTTACTTATCATTATAACTGCATCAATTGGTAAAAACATTATATAACTTTATAGGCGCCCACGCTTTAGGGTATATAGCTTTATACCCACATCCCTTTAATCTATACATGAACCTTGCTCTAGGTGCCTAGAGGGGTGTCAGCTATATCCTCCTGACAAGGCCTAAGAAGGCCGAAATGATCATCGGGGGTTGCTGCATCTCTCGTGCAGGAATGACATCCTTGGCAATCAGTACTGGCCATCCTTTCTGGGTGTACCAGTCTGATTTACATATGGAGTACTCATCCCTGTAATGACACAATTGAGCTAAAGCCTTGTGAGACCTGTGCGGGCCCCACCGTAGAGCAGGCCACTAGTGCTGTTGTTTGTTCTGAGGACCCTCACAAACCTCTCTTTCTCACATCCTTTATAGATACACACACACACACTAAGGAAATTGCGGCTGCATTGAACTCCTTCATTGTGGCTGACCAGCATGCAGTGCAACTCTACTCTATCTAAAATCTCACCGTTACCCTCCATTCGTGTTCCTGGCTTCCCACCGTGACCCTCAATTTGTGTTCCTGGCTTGCCAAGGTGTCCTTCCATTGATACCCTCCATTCATGTTCCTGGACTCCCACCATGTTATTTTTTTGTGATTCTCCAATGTTCTTGGATCCTGTAATGTTCTTGCATTCCCACTGTGACCTTTCATTACTACTCTCCATTTGTGCCTACTAATTATTGACTATTGCTAAGGACATTGACCACTCTTCTGCCAGCCGCCTGCCCGTCCCATGCAAGGACTTTGACCATTCTCCCTTTTTGGAGACCTCGGCTGGATGCCCATATTGTGCATGAACTTCAACACATGGTGTCTCCTGGTCCTCAACTCCCTCCTTGTCCTGTCCTATTTTGAGTAAGTCTCCTTGTGTTCTTTAGTTTCTGTGTCTCCTGATTTTTTTGATTTTTTTTTGTGTTATAAAATTTTATTAGGTATAAAAGAGCAATACATATGTCAAAGACTAAACAACAGTTCTGTATAAAAGTTCAACATATGTAAGGCAGTTCAGGTGATGTGACACAGAGACATAGAGCAAATCACACTTCCTCGTATAATGGCATTCAGGTTGGCGAATCATACGATTAATTTGAGTACATGCTTCATATCGGATAGGTCCAACCTTACATCAATGGAAAATGCGATGCCTGGGCTGTGATCGAGTAGGAGTCCACATCAATCTCACCTTATGTTGACATAAAACAGAGAAAGAATGAAAGCTACAGAATCAGTGCAAAGCATGGAGAAAGAATAACAGAGAAGATAAGGGGAGGAAAGGAGAAGAGAAGGAGGAAGTTAAAGGGCCTGGGGAAAAAAAGGGAGAGTTGTGGGTGGACGGAGGCTGGGTATCCCGGACCGGCCACAGGGTACAGAGGGGACCGGCTCCAGTCCAAACGTAGCAGCATCTCCCTTCGTATATAAGCTTGTTAGCATGACATATGCCTATTCGGTAGTGGGTGGTAGTGGTGGAAGTCTCAGTCCATTGGAGACATATTTGTCCCAATAAAACCAGAGTTGTGTAAACTCTGCAACTTGATCTCTTTCTAATGCCACCAGACGGTCCACTGCATGTAAAGATTCAACTTTCTCGATCCAGGAAAGTCTGGATGGGATCATAGTCGACCCCCAAAACAACGGGATCAGAAGTTTAGCCGCCATTATAAGTCTCATCGCCACCGATCTACGCATGGATGAGATCGGTGCTTGGAACTGCAAAAGGAGATAAGAGCAGGTGTTAATTGAACCTCTAACCCAGAGATACGTACAACGGCCTCGTGTACTAAGTTCCAGAAATGACTGAGTAAGGGGCATTCCCACCAGACATAGAGATACGTGCCCGTTATCAATGAGCATCTCCAGCAAGTGGGTTTCTTCTGAGGCAGTATTCAATGTATCCGGTCTGGAGTCCAGTACCAGAAAGAAATGATCTTATATGCATTCTCTGCGCATCGTAAGGCCAATGAACTCTTGTGCGTTAGGGCATAGGTCATGGTCCAGGCATCATCCACATTAGATGGTCCCAGAAGCATTTGCCACTTATCCTGAAAAGGGGGGGGGGATCTGTAGTGGAGGTCAGCAGCAAATTATAAAAGGTCGAGATGCTCCTAGACCGCGGAAGTCCTAATTTAAAAAAATTCTCAAAAAAGGGTGTAAGGGGACGTGTAATGCTAAAGCCTGCTTTCAACGACGTAAGGAAATCTGTAAATTTAATCTGCATAATTAAACTGTTCGGAAAAAGTGAAAGGTGGATTCAACCCTGTCACCGTATGTAGAGGAGGATGACCCTCTTGCAAGTAATCAAAGACCGTAAATCGGTCAGGCAAATCAAATCTGGTCATTAAGGCCGGACATACGCCCGGTGCAAAACCCGGATTATGTTAAAGTGGCAAGAGCGGTGATATAGCGGAGGTCAGGGAATGGGAAAAACATATTTCCTCCAAACCCTCAAAGTTTCCAGTAGAAGACTCCAAGGGAGATGATACGGAAAATCTCGTGGCCGGACCCACGGGGCCGACCATAAGGGGAGACCCAGCTGTTCCTCTTCCAAATCCAACCATAACTTGTGTGGGGACGCTGACGACCAGTCCATCAGACGGGTCAGATGTATCGCAGAAGCATAAAGTTTGGCGTTGGGCAGTGCCAGTCCGCCCAAGTGCTTAGAACGGCATAGTGTCTCGAAACCAACGCGGGATCGTCCTTTAGGCCAAACAATTTTCAGCACCAAGGTACGAAAAAGAGTAAGGAATCGCGTAGGTAGCTGAATAGGAACAGTCTGTAAGACATAGAGTAATCGGGGCATGATATTCATCTTGATCACATTAATGCGACCAAACCAAGAAATAAATTTACCCGTCCAGCTCGTTAAGTCTTTCTCAAAAGAAACTAGAAGGGGTTTATAGTTGAACTCGTATTGTTTATGGTGTGAGGCCGTTAACCAGATACCCAGATATTTTAGCTTATCTCTGTACCAGGCAAATGGATGTGTCATTCGCAAACGTTGTAACAGTGGCTTAGACATATTAATGGGGAGCAGTTCCAATTTTTCTTGATTAACACGAAAGCCTGAAAACCGGCCGTTCTCTGCTATCAGACGAAGAACCTCCGGCAATGATGATTTGACCTCAGTTAACATGAACATGAGGTCATCTGCATACGCCGAGACAACGTGGGTAAGTCTACGACACGTCACCCCAGTTATGCCCTGACTCTTACGAATAGTTTCAAGCAATGGCTCCAGATAAAGTGCAAATAATAAGGGTGAGAGTGGGCACCCCTGTCTCACCCCATTATGAATCTGTATGGGGCGAGACAGGGCACCATTGATCCTGACCCTTGCCGTCGGCGAGGAATATAACGCATAGACCAGGTGTAGGAACTCTTCTGGGACACCCATCCAACGCAGGACCGAAAACAATAATTCCATTTGACTATCAAAAGCCTTTTCGGCATCAGCCGAAAAAAGCAGTAATTCCAGTTTAGAAGTGTTAACCAAAGAGCATTCAAGACCCTGGTCGTGGCGTCCTTGGCTTCTCTGCCAGGTACAAAGCCAACCTGGTCAGGGCGTATCAAAGTGGGTAAAAAGCCTTTCAGGCGCTCCGCAAGCAATTTCGCCAAAATCTTAGTATCGACATTCAACAAGGATATCGGCCTATAGTTCTTACAGTCTGCTCGGTCCTGGTCCGGCTTGGGGATTACCGTTATTGTAGCCGCTAACGTGGCTTGATGGAAACGGTCGTCAGGCCCAATTGCCCGAAATGTGCGCAGCAAATTCGGAAGCAGGACAGCCGAAAAATGTTTATAATATTCCGACGGAAGTCCGTCCGGACCTGGGCTTTTCCCTTCTTTCATTAGTTTCAAGGTCGAGGCCAGTTCCGTCTCCATAATAGGACCGGCTAATGTCTCTTTAGCATCCTGAGACAGAGTAGTATGTAGCTTATACTTAAGATAGTCAGACAGTGCTTCTGTAGAAGGGCCTTCCCCTTCCGAAGAGTCCAAGTCATACAGTTTTCATTAGTAATCTCGTCCGGGTGTGGAGTACAGAGGCCAGAGTGTAATCTAATTTTAGAGATGTAGTCCGTTTGTCGACGTCTCAGTAGAGTGGCTTATTTTCACGAAGAGCAAACATGCATTTAACTTTCGCAGCGTCCAAGTGCAACTTGTCATTCAGAATGTCATTAAGTCTTCGCCTTAATTGCGTAGCTTCAGTCAGTTCGAGATCTGTAAGGGTGGCATTGGAGAAGGAGTCCAGAATCCGATGTCTAATTCGTTCTATCAAGTCTGTAATCTCCGAAGAAGCAGCTTTCTTCAGCGCAGTTGCCCTACTAATTAACAAACCACGAACCACCACCTTGTGCGCTTCCAATACCGTTGTGTCTGGGATTTCCTCTGCGTCGAAGTTATCTTGGAAATAGTTCATTAAATGTGTAGAAATTTCAGCAGTGACATCTATGTCATCAAGTAACGTAATATTCAGTCGCCATGACCGTTCTTTGGGGTGTGCAAGAGGGGACTTCATCAACATCCAGATCGGTGAGTGGTCGGACCAAGAGCGGATACCTATATTCGCATCAGAGATCAATTGCAGTTGATGCTGCTGGACAAATAAGTAGTCCAGTCTCGAGTAGGAATCATGTACTGTCGAATAGTAAGAGAAATCTCTCGTACCTGAATTGAAGGTGCGCCATACATCCACCAATCTCATGGCGTCTAAAGAACGTCTAATGTGTCTCAAGGTACTAGAAGGAATGGAGAAAGATTGTTTAGAAGTATCCCATTTGGGATCGAGGG
This sequence comes from Leptobrachium leishanense, assembly GCA_009667805.1. Lineage (NCBI taxonomy): Eukaryota > Metazoa > Chordata > Amphibia > Anura > Megophryidae > Leptobrachium > Leptobrachium leishanense. Next base: position 145,174,444 of record CM019068.1, on the reverse strand, counting down.
GAACATTAAGGTCTCCTGCCAAAATCAAAGTGCCAGCTGTAAACAGGGAGAGTTTTTTAAGAATGCGTGCCAGGCATTTGTGTTGGTTCGTATTTGGCAGGTAGATGGAAGCAAATGTGTATTGGGTATCCAAGATAGAGCCTTTGACGAAAAGGTAGCGGCCCTCAGTGTCCGTTAATTGATCTGTCATTTGAAAGGGAACGTCTTTCGCAATGAGAATAGCTGTCCCTCTAGATTTCGCGTCAGCATAATCTCTAAAGAATCCGGTAGGGTAGGCCCGTGAGAGAAGTCGATCACCAGCCATGTCGGGGTAAGGAGCTGGGAAGGGCAGAGAAAAAAAAAAAGGGGGGAAGGAGAGAAGAAAGGAAAAGCGGAAAGTAAGAGAAGAATAGAGAGATAGAAAACAGACAAAATCAGTGAGGCGAAAACGTCCGTCAGGCACTCTATCGCAGGAGCAAACTCACCAGATAGGGCCCCTGAGGTATAGATGGACGTATAAACCTCTGGGGAGAGATGTGTTATCAAAAGTCAACCTCTTGAAATACAAATAACGTTCAAAAATAAAGAAAAATCATGCAGAAGAGGACCAGTAACGCTGGTCAACATTGTAGTCGCTGATCCGCAAGGAGCGAGAAAGTATGTCGAAGCCGTCTAAGCAGAGAACTTTGCATAAACCATCATGCAACATAACAGGCAATGTCAAGGTTGAGACTTATGTACAGCTAGACAGATATCCATCATAAGCAAAACAGTCGTTATGGGGGGGTGGCATGTGGACAATCTCAACTAAATACGCCCCCAGATCCCTCCAGAAGAAATGTTGAACCCGACAGAGCAGAGAATATATATATTATTCTCTGCTGTATCGGGTTCAACATTTCTTCTGGAGGGATCAGCCAAATGGGGGGGGGGCAATTAGTTGCCAAAATATGTGTGTAATACAAGTCTGGATATATATATTTATAAGAATATAGCTATATATCTTATCTATATATAATACCTGCCCTTACCTTCCCCTATAAGTTTGATAAAAATATACACACACAAAAAAAAAAACACTGACTGAGACCGCGCACAGCCCACCTGCCACCCCCCTCTACCTGGCTGAATGTATCTAATATATATATAATTAAATACATTCAGCCAGGTAGAGAAAGAAAAAAGGTTTTATTTTATGTTCCCGGGGACATTTAAAAATGTCCTCGAATTTTTTTTTTTTAGAAATGTGTCGCCTTACCTTAGCCTGGTGGTCAGTGGGTGCTCCCTGGATACTGGTTGTGGGGGGGGTCTGCAGTGGCCGCAGGTGCAGTGGCTCCCTCCCTGCGCTGCCTGTCTGCCACATGCACCCGGGCGGCTAGCCTGCACAGTCGCAGCTCTGTCATCCGGCGGCCTCATGCTCCTCAAGGGGATCCTTGGGAGGTCCCTGCAGGCTGCCCTCTACAGTGCCTGATTAGAGGGCTGTGTCTGCCTGATGTTTTAGTAACAAGAATGTTTTATCCCATAGGCTTCAATGTTAAAAATATTCTAATAAACCGTTGCTTATAATATTCTGCAGTAAAGAGTCTCTTTATTTCTAGATTAGTCTAAAATTTTGTATTTTTTTTAAACATTTTTTATACTTTTTTCAAAATTTTTTTTTTTTTCAAACTTTTGGCGAACGTCCCAAAAAGTTTGAAGTTCGCGAACTGTCGAATGGCCGATGTTCGATGCGAACTCCGAACAGATCGAACCGAACAGCTCATCCCTAATCCTGAGCTCTATATATGAGTATATGGGGAATTAGCGGATCCTGAGCTCTATATATGAGTATACGGGGAAATAGCGGATCCTGAGCTCTATATATGCGTATACAGGGAATTAGCGGATCCTGAGCTCTATATGAGTATACGTGGAAAGAAAATAAACATACCCAGGTGAATGTGGTATGATGTACCTTCGTGCAGGTAAAAGGAAAATTCGCAACAGGATGGCCGCAATGGCCTATACACAAATTGGTGTGAACAAGGATTAAAAATTAACTTTCAATAGAGTACTGTAAAAAGGATCCACAGATCCTGGTAGTACAAGACAAGACGTAAATATGAGGAATTGGGGTGTGGATAAGGCCCCTTGGCGTTTAGTCACATACACATTAGCACAGCACCCCAGTATGTAGAGAGTAGTTAATCTGTCGAGCAGAAAAAGAAACAATGGGCCTTCGAGGATCCGTAATATATAGGAAAGACAGAAAGGAAAACCCGAGGGTGTGCTGTGCTTGGTAAAGCAAAAGGAAATAATACAGTAGACAGATCTGTTACAAACTGGAAAACAATGTTTCCAGACCGTCCCTTGCTGTATGAGGAAAGGGCACCACCATGAAGGTTTTGCTTCCTGATGAAGCTATTTCTGATCCCTTATTTTTAACGGGGAAACGTGTCAAATTTTAAATATTTGGCGGGCTGTATCTCCGAAGCAGTCAACCATGCGCAATCCTTCTTTAACATTTTTATATTTTTTGCAGCTGTTCTGCACTCATCCTCAAATGTGCATGCTGCAACTCAGCACCTCTGGCTATGATTTCTAAATTGTGGCTCTTTGCATTGTTATTGCAGGAATAGGGGCGCCATAACCTGCTTAGGGGTACAGGGTCAACATGTCGAAGAGTGAGGCCATGGACCTCTCTCTCACCCTGGAGGAGGTTACACACCTCGAGGGAACGTTTAGATATAAGTGGCGAACTGAGTCACTAAAGTACCTGGGGGTGGCCATCACGCCCAGGGTGGCGAGCATGTACGCGGCCAACTATGGAAAGCTGCTCCCACAGCTGCACGGGCTACTGGAGACGTGGTCGCGACTTAGGTTTTCAATGTTCGGGAGGGTCAACGCGGTGAAGATGACCCTTCTGCCGAAGATACTCTACTACTTCCTCACTCTTACGATCCCGGTAGTTAAGTCAGATATTATCCACTTACAGCGGGCGATCTACTCATTTATCTGGGGAGGGAAACGCAGCCGCCTACCCAGATCGGGGACATACCTCGTGATAACCGCGGGGGGATTGGGGGCTCCGTATCTACTCACCGTTGAGATTGTCCACATGCCACCCCCATGTGCATATGTGTATATATGGTCTGAGGTCTGTGGGTGTATGTATATATCTGCGTGTTGATATTTACGTATATATAGGTCTGCGTGCTGATATATACGTATATGACTGTGTGTGGTATCAATGCATCCCTACTCTATACACAGTGCTCAGTGTCCTTATAATATATATGATCAGGGGTTACCTTTTTTATATATTTTTATACTATTCCTATTAAATTAACATTAATTTTTGATGTATTTTATTCAGTAGAAACTTTTTTTGCCTATATAACATGTGCTTTGTGAAAATAAAACGGTTTTGTGTGTACATTTTAATATAGAATACTATATACTGTATAATACTCATATATATATAGAGCTTGGGATCCGCTAATTCCCCGTATACTCATAAAGCTCAGGATACGCTAATTCCCCGTATACTCATATATAGAGCTCAGGATACGCTAATTCCCCGTATACTCATATATAGAGCTCAGGATACGCTAATTCCCCGTATACTCATATATAGAGCTCAGGATCCGCTAATTCCCCGCATACTCATATATAGAGCTCAGGATCCGCTAATTCCCTGTATACTCGTATATAGAGCTCAGGATCCGCTAATTCCCCGTATACTCATATATAGAGCTCAGGATCCGCTAATTCCCCGTATACTCATATATAGAGCTCAGGATACGCTAATTCCCCGTATACTCATATATAGGGCTCAGGATCCGCTAATTCCCCGCATACTCATATATAGAGCTCAGGATCCGCTAATTCCCTGTATACTCGTATATAGAGCTCAGGATCCACTAATTCCCCGTATACTCATATATAGAGCTCAGGATCCGCTAATTCCCCGTATACTCATATATAGAGCTCAGGATCCGCTAATTCCCTGTATACTCGTATATAGAGCTCAGGATCCGCTAATTCCCCGTATACTCATATATAGAGCTCAGGATCCGCTAATTCCCCGTATACTCATATATAGAGCTCAGGATACGCTAATTCCCCGTATACTCTTATATAGAGCTCAGGATCCGCTAATTCCCTGTATACTCATATATAGAGCTCAGGATCCGCTAATTCCCCGTATACTCATATATAGAGCTCAGGATATGCTTATTCCCCATATACTCATTGGGAGAGGTGGGAGGTGGGATTTTTTGAGAAATGTACAATGGACTGGTCCCTGTGACGCAGAGAAGGCCTTCGACAGGTGTGTGCTGGGGCAGATACCCATGTGTGAGCTGGGGCAGATACCCATGTGTGAGCTGGGGCAGATACCCATGTGTTAGCTGGGGCAATATATCCATGCCATGTTTTAGCTGGGGCAATATCTCCATGTGTGAGCTGGAGGCAAATATACCCCTGTGTGAGCTGGAGGTAATTATACCCATGTAAGAGCTGGGGGTAAATATACCCATGTGAGCTGGGGCAAATATACCCATGTGAGCTTTCTTTTTTTGGGGGGGTGCAAGTAGCTGGTCTTGCCTAGGGCGCAAAATAGTCCAGCACCGGCCCTGGACAGGCGGCGCAGGGAGGAAGCCCCTGCACCTGCGGCCACGACAGCCCCCCCCCCCACAACTAGGATCCAGGGAGCCCCCACTGACCACCAGGCTAAGGTAAGGCGATACATTTCTAAAAAAAATAAAATCCGAGGACATTTTTAAATGTCCCCGGGAACATAAAATAAAACCTTTTTTTTTCTTTCTAATACTCACCTGATTCCTGGATCCACAAACAAGCTCAGCCTTCCGTCTCCCACGCTGTTAGAAGCTGCATACGCCGGCGCGCTGCGTGCTGCTTCTGAGAAGATACGCTATTAGTGTAGAGAGCGAAGCAAAATGCGCAGCCGACTTCCCCGCTACACTAATAGCGTATCTTCTCAGAAGCTGCACGCAATGCGCCGGTTAAAGCTAGCTTCAGACTGTAGAGGTGCTGCCTGGCAGTGTGAGGATTAATATGCTGCATTAATTATTCTTCTTACAAATTTGGTTATGTAACCCGTTTGCGTTTAGATTGTAATATTGTGACATCCAGGGCCCCGGGTGGCGATTGGGTGGGCCCCGGACGCATTGTACCGCCAGCTGGGCGAATGCCAGGAGCAGCTGTGAGTGATTAGGGGGCAGGGCACGGCGTGATGACGAGGAGCCACCGGGACCTTTAAATCAGGAGCGAGCGCTGTACACCTGGTCTTGCCGTGGAATTTCAAGCCTGAGACACACTGAGCGTGAAGCGCCGCGCGGCGAGACGCACTCAGTGTGTACAGATTTTTCCACCTCCCTCGCTCAGGCCGCAGTAGGATGCGGCGCTGAGCGAAGGGAGTTGGAAAAATCCAACTTTCCCCTCGGTGGAGCGGCGCGCTGAGGGGAGGGACAGAATCTGCAGCACACTGCGCCTGCGCAGTGTGCTGTTAATCCCTCCCACCGGCGCTTCGCTGCACTGGCCCCGTCTGTTCTTCACCTCGGTCCAGCAGCACGGGAAGAGGAGAGCCTCCCCGCAGCCGGACCTGGGCCAGATGCAGACGGGACTCCCCTCCATAAATGTTGAATCTCTTACCTTCCCCTATAAATTTGCTAAAAATATACACACACAAAAAAACAAACCACTGCCTGAGACCCCGCGCAGTCCACATGCCACCTCCCTCTACCTGGCCGAATGTATTTAATTATACATATTAGATACATTCAGCCAGGTAGAGGGGGGTGGCATGTGGGCTGCGCGGGGTCTCAGGCAGTGTTTTTTGTGTGTATATTTTTAGCAAACTTATAGGGGAAGGTAAGGGCAGGTATGATATATATATATTCTTAAAAATTCCAGAGTTTATCAAGACATTTTGCAGGAAAACGTAAGACCATCTGTCCGCCAACTGAAGCTCCGCAGAGGATGGGTGATGCAACAGGACAATGACCCAAAGCATACAAGTAATTCAACAAAAGAATGGCTTCAACAAAACAAAATACGCCTTCTGGAGTGGCCCAGTCACAGTCCTGACCTCAACCCGATTGAAATGCTGTGGCATGACCTTAAGAGAGCGATTCACACCAGACATCCCAAGAATATTGCTACACTGAAACCGTTTTGTGAAGAGGAGTGGTCCGAAATTACTCCAGATCGTTGTGCAGGTCTGATCTGCAACTACAGGAAACGTTTGGTTGAGGTTATTGCTGCCAAAGGAGTGTCAACCAGTTATTAAGTCCAAAGGTTCACATACTTTTTCCACCCTGCACTGTGAATGTTTACATGTTCTGTTCAATAAAATCATGAAAACATATAATGTTTGTGTTGTATTATTTTAAGCAGACTGTGTTTATCAAATTGTTGTGACTTAGATGAAGATCAGAGCACATTTTATGACCAATTCATGCAAAACTCCACGTAATCCCAAAGGGTTCACATACTTTTTCTTGCCACTGTATCCAGACTTGTCTTACACACACATTCTGGAGGGATCAGCCAAATGGGGGGCGCATTTAGTTGAGATTGTCCACATGCCACCCCCCATGTGCATATGTGTATATATGGTCTGAGGTCTGTGGATGTATGTATATATCTGCGTGTTGATATATACGTATATATAGGTATGCGTGTTGATATATATGTCTGTGTGTGGTATCAATGCATCCCTACTCTATACACAGCGCTCCGTGTCCCTATAATATAAATGATTAGGGGTTACCTTTTTTTATATTTTTATACTATTCCTATTAAATTAACAGTAATTTTTGATGTATTTTATTCAGTAGAAACTTTTTTTGCCTATATAACATGTGCTTTGCGGAAATAAAACGGTTTTGTGTGTACATTTTAATTTAGTTAGTGGATTCCTGTCCAGTGCGGTGAGAAGCAAACGTAATGCAGTGTAGACACGCTGCGAGTCGGAGCGGAGTGAAGTCAAGCCTGCAAAAAGTTTGCTTCTCTTCGCTTCGCTATGCTATGCATCGCTACACGCTCAGTGTGTCTCAGCCTTTATTCCCACATCGCTAGCTTACTGAATCAGTATGTATACTTGTTACTGACCCTGCTTGTTCTGAGGACCCGATCTGTTGCCGACTTTGCCTGCCATTTGACTATTCTCTCTGTGTTTTCCCTGCCTGTTCTGTTTGCTTCCTGCTGCTACTGGTGTGCGCCGATTCTCACCATATACAGTAGCACAGTACAAGTGCCTAAACATTGCTGGCCCGGTTTTGTTATAGCTGGTGATGTAACTGAATAGATCGGGGATCTGTTCTGCATTAACAAAACCTCCACCACTGCACTCTTCCACAATACCACAGAGGGGTTACGGTGTGAAGGCACTTGCTGCCACCAAAGGCAAAATATTTGGGTGCACTGACGCCTGTACCAGATTCATATCATTATAATATTTGACTGCAGGGGCCAACCCTGTACTCTTCCACAATACCACAGAGGGGTTACGGTGTGACGGCACTGTTGCCGACACTAAAGGCCCAATTTTAAAGCACCTATTGTTACTTTCATCCAAGGCCTGCATAAGTTTCACCATAATTTAGCCCAAAAAATCACGAAACTTGTTCTGCGTGTCCTAAAATGTCTCCTCTTTTCATACAGGCTGCCGCCCCAAGCAGTTGTTTATGAATAGATTAAAGGAAAAGCATTAACCGTCATTTGAAATGTAATTTTTTTTCTTTTTTAATGTTTCTCTATACATCCTACAAATCTGCCACTTCATGGGCAGGTTATGGGGACCTGCTAGGCACGATATTTGAAGTAATTTTTCGTTTTTATTCTTAACCCCTTAAGGACCCCTGACGTACCCTGTACGTCCTGTCCACAGGTCTCCCTTAGACCCGCGGACGTACAGGGTACGTCAGCGGCGCTTAATCCCCCTCCCGCCCGATACTCCCCTCCCTCGCTGGATCCCTCGGCGATCTGGCAGGGAGGAAGCCTGCCCATGTGATTTACATGGGCAGGCGAGGCTGATGACGTCTCCACGCTGCGTAGTGACGTCATCAGCAGGCATCCCCATGCAATTCAATGGAGGGGAGGGGGGGCTCCTTCGGAGCCCTCTATCTCCCCAACCATTGAAGCTAGGTAGATGCTGTTTGCACCGCTGAAAAGGGGAGAGCCTCCCCTTTTCAGCGGTGTATAGCATTAACAGTTTCGCCGCCGGATCACGTTTCGGCGCCAATTGGCGCCAAAACGAGATTCAAACCTGGAGGGGAGCTGACATCTTGGATGTCAGCCAAGCCTCCGGGTCCCCCCCCACCCACTGACAACCTCAGCATATGTGTGAGGATGTCAGTGGGCCAGTTAACCATCTAGCTGCCATGTAGAGATAAGGGTATCTTAAGGATCCCCATATCTTCTGATCCATGGCAGCTAGATGGTCATATTTGACATCATTTGAAAGGCCTGATTATGGCCTTCTCAATGATACCAAACATGACCAGGTTTGGTTTTAAAAAAATAAATAAAAAAAAAAAAATAATAATAAGAAAATAAAATAAAAAAATGGGTTTTTTTAAAAAGTTTTTTTTGTCTGGGGGGAGTTTAATTAAATAGGACCTAGGCTGTCATCTAAAAATAATTAGCACAAAATGGTCAGAATGAGCGCAGCACACATAGGTGAACTGTCTCAGCAGTGAAGGGGTTAAAAAGCAAACGCATGTAAAAATTGGGTATTTCTAGTCTCGGGACAAAATTTTGAACCTATTTAGCCGGGGTCTTTTTGGGTGGTTGTAGATTTTGGGGATTAAATTACGAAAAAGTGTGTTTTTACAATTTTTTCCTCATATTTCATATTTTTTTTATAGTAAATTATTCGATATGATGGAACTAATGGTATTTCTAGAAAGTCCATTTAATGGCGGGAAAAAGGGTGTATAATATGTGTGGGTTGAATAAACGAGTAAGAGGAAAATTTGACCTAAACACTAACAGCGCAGAAACGTAAAAACAGCAGCGGTCACTAAAAGACGGATTTGTGTAAAACCGCCCGGTCACTAAGGGGTTAACCTTTATTTCATGGAAAATTCACTGTTCCTTTAAAAATGTTTTTTTTTTTTTCTTTTTGTCCTTGTTTCCTGTCCCCCAGGACACTACCCGGACCCCCATACACCTTTTATGGCAAATATCTAGCATATATGCCCTTTTGGAGCGCACTCTAAAAATCTAACTTTCGAGTCCCATTGACTTGCATTGAGTTCGGTTCGAGTTCGAACTTTTGAAATTGTTCGAGTTCGAATGCGAACCGAAAACGGGGGTGTTTGGCTCAACACTAGTGGTAGGCTTCCCTAAATAGGAATGTCTTAAGGGAGCATTTTTTTTTTTATAATTCTTTATTTTGAAAAAGATTGAAAAAGATTTAAATACACAGAAAACAGGTAGACAGCCACCCGCGACATCGCCACGCAGGGCAGGGAGGGCAATCCGATTCAAAGCCTGAGCTAACAACACTTAAATTGTTTCACACCATTAACCATCAGGTATGAGCCCCAACGCCCAACTCGTGGCATGCCGCTTAGCAGGCCTGGAGAAGACCGACAACGAACGTTACATCCTCAGCCCCTGCTGTGCCCCCTGGGGGGTCTGGGCAAGAAGGGGGACCGCTGGCTGGTCGGGTGCCAGCACTTGCTGCTGGCAGATCGGCATCTGAGGGGGCGGGGTCAGGTGTGGTTACCAGGAGCCACAGGCTTTAAAACAGGGCTCTAGGAATGGCCTCATTCCCCTCTTGTGGAGTTATTTCACACACCACTATTTCTAATATCTATTTGACTTTACTGTTGACGACCCTGCTTGTATAAGATCCCTTCTCCTGTTATTTGACCCGGCTTGGCTTAGACTACTCTCTCTCCCTATCGCGTTTATTACGCTGTATCACTTGTTTTAGTGATTTAACCCCCTGCTGGTTGCTGGGGTTTTCACTTGCTGTTTTGGGTTCTATCCCTTCACGTTCAGGGTTATCGCTTGCAACCCTCCGGGGTTCCCTTTACCCAGGTTACTACTTATGTTTATGGTTTTGCTATTGTTTATTTCTGTTTTATGTTATTTCTGCATCTCTGACTGCCCTGCACCTTGAGTACTTCACGGACTGTCATTCCACGTCTGCTGTTTGAGTGTGTCCTAGGTAATCTGTTGGTCTCGAAACCTTCAGAGCTTAGAGACAATTCAGTTAGTCCTTGTGTCTCCTTGTTACAGTCTGTAGTTTATAAACCTTTTGTATTATTCAAGCAGATACTTCTGTCCTCAAAGATCCCAACTCCGCTACTCTTGGGTAAGCGCTATAGCTACCGTTACAGAACCACATGAAACAAAAGAGGGAAAAGAAAAGGAAAGGACAGGGAAAATAGAGAGGGGGGGGCCTCACACTAGTTACTAGTAGATTTCCTCCCAACGACTCCAAGTTTTGTAGAACGAGGGAAGCGAGTTGTGTATTACCGCCGACAGCTTATCCATGTGGTGCGCCTCAGCTATATAGGCCCAGGCCACAGCTACGGGGGGCACATTCCCATCCCGCCAGTGTTTGGCCAGAGCTCTCCTAGCGCCCAACACTATCCTGTGAAAGAGTTTGCAATCGGGCCCTTGAAGGGTCGCCGGGGACCTGTGGAGCAAGAAGGCCCAAGGATCAAGTGGGAAAGGTTGTTGGAACACCTCTTCCAATAAGTCACCTATCTGGTCCCAAAATGTACGCACCTTAGGGCAAAGCCACCACATGTGGAACAAGGTACCAGTAGCTCCACAGCCCCTCCAGCAAACGTCAGGGGTGCCCGGCTGCAGATGCGACAGCAAGACCGGGGTAGTATACCATCTGTACATCGTTTTGTATGCTTGTTCTTTCAGCGTGACACATATAGACACTTTCGCAACGTTTTCCCACATATCTTGCCATTCCTCACCCTCCAACTTCTCCCCGATATCCGCCTCCCAAAGAGCAATAAACCCTGAGGTCAGCCAGGAGACATCCTCGCATGAAAAGTGGTTATATAAAGTGGAAATCCGAGCTTTCAGAGCCCTACCAATATCACACATGGATTCAAAAAATGTTAGTTTTTGTCTCGCTGCCTGTGAGATGTTATGTTGAGATAGAAAGTCCCGGATCTGTAAAAATCGGAAGAGGTCAGAGGTCCGAAGGTCTCCCTTCGATTGTAGGTCTGAGAAAGAGAGCCAGTCGTCTCCTGGCGATCTGAAATGCCTTACTCTCTGCAAATTGATATTCTCAAAAGCTGCAAAAGCAGAGGGGGATAATCCCGGAGCAAAAGCTCTGTTGCGTAGATGTGGCATTAGAGGCGAGTAACAAGAACAGAGGTGGAATTTGTCCCGGACGGCGTCCCATACTCTCAATGAGGTTAGAGTCGCTGTACAAGTGGACCGTAATAACGGGCGGAACTCCTTGGGTAGCCAAAAATAAAATTGCGGGAGGTCTGGTGCAAATAAGTCAGATTCCAAATCGGCCCAACGTTGGGAGTGTTGGGGTAAATGCAACATTGCAACCTGAGCAGCCTGAAAATATTTATACAAATGTGGAAGGCCCAAACCCCCACGTTCCTTAGGACGGTATAGGACATATTTTGAAACCCTCTTTCTACCCCCCGCCCACACAAAACCTTCAATTAGTGATTGCAGATGTCGAAGAGATCGGGGGCACACCCAGATCGGCAAGGCTTGAAATAGATATAATAATCTAGGGAGCAAGTTCATCTTTACACAATTGATCCTGCCAATCCAGGAGACCCCCTCTCTCCCCCACCTCTCCAAGTCTTCCCCCACGAGTTTGAACAATGCATCATAGTTTAAGGAGTGTAAACCATTCATATCAGGTGTTAGCCACACCCCCAGGTATTTCAAGGAGGAGTGAGTAAAATGGAACCCCGAAGTCAGTCCAATATCCTGACAAGTCGAGTCCAAGAGTGAAAAGGGCATAGCTACAGATTTTTCTAGGTTAACCTTCTAACCCGAGACTTCTGAAAAGTCGCGCAGAAGGTGAGGAATGGAGGTGGAGGGATGGCTAAGTGTAAGCAGTACATCGTCAGCGTACGCCGACACCTTGTATTCTTCTTTTCCAACCGTCACTCCTTTGATGTGGGGGGGAATGGCGAATGGCTGACAAAAGGGGTTCCAGGGATAGGGCAAAAAGGAGAGGAGATAGGGGGCAACCCTGTCGCATCCCGTTTCCTATAGAGAAACTGGTAAGGACAGTACCCGGGGGTAATGACGGCAGAGGTAGGGGAACGAAAGAAAAGTCAATGGGAAATCCAACGTGGTCAGTAGTCTAAACAGAAAAGGCCATTCTAGTCGGTCAAACGCCTTCTCCGCATCTAGGCAAATGAGCAGAGAAGGCAATCGGGTACCAGCCATGTGCTCCATCAGCACCACAGCTCGTCTAGTATTAGCAAAAGCATGTCTGCCCAGGATAAACCCTACCTGATCCGGGTGGATTATAGAGGCCAGGAAGGAGTTCAGTCTATTTGCAAGTATTTTCGTAAATATTTTATAATCAACATTCAAAAGGGAAATAGGCCTATTATTTTGTGGGTAGGATGGGTCCTTTCCTTCATTAGGAATTAAAATAATGTCTGAGCGGCGAAAATCAGCTGGGGCCGGGGCACCCTCCCACAGAGACAGAAAAAATTTGTGTAAATGCGGGGACAGAGTTTGTGCGAAGGTTTTATAATAAAAGGCTGAGAACCCATCTGGTCCTGGGGCCTTGTGAGGTTTAAATGATTTAAGGACCACTGCGATCTCCTCTTCAGTAGGACAGTTTCTAAGCGTCTGTCTCTGTGTGGGGGTGAGCCGGGGAAGGGGGGCAGTCGACAGGAAACGGTCAGTAGATTGGCACAGTGGGATAGAATCAGAGACATGGGTCGGGGAATGGTTGTACAAAGTCCGAAAGTATGAGGTAAACAGTTTGTTAACTGTAGCTGGGGTGCAGAACTCTTCCTGTCTCCCTGGCTCCCGTAATATGTTTGACCTAGTTTTGTTGCGAAGTTTAGATGCTAGAAGGGTGTGGGGCTTATTAGCGAATTCGAATTAGGTCCGCATGGACCAGGCAAGGGAGCGGGCCACGTCCTCCCAAAGCAGTTGTCGAATTGCAGTCCTGACTGTTTTAATCTGGGCGGTCAAGGCGTCTGAGGGCGAAAGCTTGTTCAGCACTTCCCATTTAGACAGGTCAGTAGTCATGGAAACAAGGGATGCTAGCTTTTGTTTTTTGAGTCTACTACCTAATTGTATTAGATGGCCTCGTATCACCGGTTTATGGGCCAGCCACAGGGTGGTAGGAGAAAGGGTAGGTGCGTCATTATCCGTAAAATAATCTCTGAGCTGTTGCTGCAATTCTATAACATGTTCAGGTTTCTGTAGCAATGAGGAATTTAGTCTCCACAACCACGCCGGTTTATAAAACGGTATGGTCATTGGTCAGAAAGATCGGAGCGTGGTCTGACCACGTGATGTCGCCTATGCTGGAAGCCGGAATCAAAGGCATAGTAGTCAGGGATACCAGGAAAAGATCTAGTCGGGAATAAGAGCGGTGGGGGTTGGAGTAAAAGGTAAAGTCCCTGTCACCCGGGTGGTGGAGGTGCCAGGCGTCCACCAGGGAATGGTCAAGCATTAAAGGACTCTAGGGAAGCATCCTGGGGGTAGCCCGGAGGTGCCCCCAAAGAGTCCCCCGAGGCCTTTCTGTCCAGAACGGGCTGGGGGGCGGCATTAAAGTCCCCGCCAAGGATAACCCGACCGTCAGCTTTAGTTGTCAATAAGGAAGATATTTCTGTCCAAAAGTCGGGGTCATAGCCATTAGGGGCATATATGTTAAATAGGGTAAGGGTAGTGGAGGCTATCTGTCCTACCAGCATTAAATATCGTCCAGCCGGGTCCGACACTTGTAGGTGAATTTTGAAGGGGCAGGAGGAATGAATCAGAGTAGTGGAGCTGACGCCATGTAGGTGGTAGAGAAGACTTTGTCTCTCAATGAGAATTGGCGGGAAGAGGCAAAATGGGTTTCCTGAATCATCGCTATATGACACTCAGATCTTTTACGCTCCCTCAACAACAGACTCCCTTTTTTGAGGTGTGTTCAATCCCTTAACGTTAAGGGACAGAATATTTAAGCCCTTATCCCCCATACGGAGTCAGAAGAGAGAAGGTTAAGAGGGAGTAGGGCATCAAAGACGCCTTCCCTATCACTGCTTGAGGGCAGGAGGGGGAAACTGGATTTCGGGGCAGGTGAGAAGGTGGAGAGGAAGAGGTGAAAGAAGTCAGGAAAGAAGAAGAGAAGAAAGCATAGGAGCGGGTGGTACGCTCAGGAAGCAAAGATCCACCGACAACATAAGACAAAAACATGACATAACACATAAAGCGCCTGGACTTATGGAGTGCCAGGCCGACCTCGGAGGGGAGGGCAAGGGAGACCAGAATACTCCCCGAACTCCGGTCACCCACACCCCCACGCCCGACCCAAGTTGGAAAACACGAGCAATACCTAAATAAGACATTATAAAAAAGGGGGGGAATTCTGGGAGGGAGGGTCCCCCGTACCGTCCCAAATAAAACGGCCGGGGCGAACCTCCCCCAGGAAGCCCCTGTCAAATAGTTAAAACTAAATTAGGCTTACTAGAAGCTTCAAACTCAATAACATATAAACATAGTAGGCATCAGTAAATGGCCCTGAGCCAAGGCAAATAGAGCAAAAATAAAACCAAAAAGCAACTGCACTCAGACCTCCTGTACGGTCCGCATGGTGGTCCACCACCATCAGATCCCTTGAGAGACATCCCTCTGAGGAGGGAAAAATAGAAAGAGAAGCAGGCCTCAACATCAGCCATCTCCACTCGAGGCACCAACTCGAATCCACCGCTGCTGCAGGCGAGGAAAGGAAGATGGCGGGAGCGAGGGGGCAACAAAATCTTCCAGAGGTGGGCACTTCACCGCTGCCCAGAAGGCGGCAAGATCCGAGGAGGGAGTGAGGGCTACCTGCCGGTCCGCCACTGACACCTGCAGGCGGAAGGGGAATCCCCACGTGTAGGTGATATCATGAGCAGATAGGTGCTCCGTAATAGGGCGCCAAGCCCTGTGGCGGCGGAGGGTCGCGGGGTCCAAACCCTGGAACAGCTGCAGGGGTTTATCCTCATAATCCAGTTGGAGGTTGCGTGCTGTTTGAAGGATCTGGTGTTTCGCTGTGAAATAATGCATGCGGAATATCACGTCCCGTGGGATAAGTGACAAGAGATTTGGGGGTCTTTGGGCCCTGTGGATCCGATCCAGCAACAGATGGGCCTCCGTTATGTCAGGTGCAAAACGACGTAGTATACCCTGCACAGTCATGTTAAGATCCTTGGCTGACACAGATTCAGGGAGACCTCTTAGCCTGATATTATTCCTTCTGGAACGGTTTGACAGGTCCTCTAGCTTAGACTCCAAAGAAAAAACTCTTTTGGCCAGATCCCCGGTTCCCTCCGCCAATTCGTTATGGGCCTGTGTTATTTCTGCGGCCTGGTCCTCCAATTCAGCCGTGCGTGCTCCCAGCGAGTCGATCTCCCCCCGCAGCTCCATCCCCAACCTCGCCACCTCACCCGCCAGGAAGGTCTGCATCTGGGACATCTTGGCAAAGAGGCGCTCCACATCTCCTCTGGAGGCCGGAACCGCTAGGTCGGCTAGAGTGGGTGACTCTCCCTCCGGGGACAGCATGTCGCATTGGCCGCCATCTTGATAGGCTTCGGCCTGCTTTCTGGCTGGGACGAAATGGTGGGCTACGGATGGGCCCTGCGGCCGCGTTTTTTCTAGCGGTTTAGGGGCTGGCATGTTGCTGGAGCTAGATGAGGGGGTTAGAGGTTGAAAAACGGGTCAGGGTTGCTCTGGAACGAGGGTCTTAGCGCCAGGTGCGCGGGAGCCTCGGGTTCACGCGGCCATCTTGGATGGGCGCTAGCTCCGCCCCTCTTAAGGGAGCATTTGAAGGAACGGAAGCTAGGAGAAAGTCTGACAATACGAGGGAGAGCGTTCCAGAGGATGGGGGCTGCATGTGAGAAATCCTGCAGTCTATCATGGGAAGAGGAGAAGCGGGGAGAAGCTCGGCGCAGGTCACTGTTTGACCTTAGGCCAATGTCAGACAAACGCAGTCTGAACACACTCTGCGTGCATGCATAACGGACGGATGTACTGACGGTAGATACTGTAGACACCACACGGTCCGTTTGTTTTGAGGGATGTATAAAAAAAGTGAAATATGAAGATGGACGTCGCAAATGCGCTGCATCTGATGTCACCTCATCACACACACAGGCCACTATACGGACGCGGCGCACTCCTAGCACTTTTTCGTCAAGGCCTAAATGGCGTCCGTTGCCACCTGCGTGGTGCGTGTGCACTTCGGTGCGCAACTACTTCGTGTGTTGGTCTCTATTGATCACAAATCAATGCTATGACGGATGTTAAACTCTGCGACAACACAGACGTGATGATTGCGTTTGTCTGACGCTAGCCTTAGGGTGCGGACTGGGATGTATTTGGTGATTAATGAGGACAGGTAGTGGGGAGCAGAGTTAGTGAAAGCTTTGTAGGTCAGAGTAAGGATTTTGAATTTAATTCTGCAGTGGATGGGGAGTCAGTGAAGGGACTCACAGAGAGGAGCAGCAGATACAGAGCGGCGGGTGAGGTGGATGAGCCTGGCAGAGGCATTTCGAATAGATTTTAGGGGGGAGAGGTGGGAGAGAGGGAGGCCAGCTAGAAGATTATTACAATAGTTAAATTGGGAGATTACAAAGGCGTGGATGAGTTGCTTTGAGGTGTCAGCGGTAAGAAATGGCTGAATTCTGGAAATGTTACGTAGTTGGTAGCGGCAGGAGAAGGAAAGAGACTGGATGTGGGGGAAGAAGGAAAGAGCAGAGTCATGGGAAACTCCGAGACAGTGAACCTGGCTTGATGGGGAGATAGTGATACCATCAACCATGATAGAGAAGACAGAAGGTGGGGAGGCATTAGAGGGAGGAGTTAGTTAATGATTTTGCCCAGGGAGGAGGTGTAGATAGAGAAGAGCAGACGACCTAGGACAGAGCCTTGAGGTACACCAACTGATAAAGGCACTGGAGAGGAGTTAGCATCAAATGGCCTTTAGTGTCGGCAACAGTGCCGTCACACCGTAACCCCTCTGTGGTATTGTGGAAGAGTGCAGTGATGGACCCTGCGGTCCAATATTAAAATGATATGAATTTGGTATAGGCGTCAGTGGCAGTGCACCCAAATATTTTGCCCAGGGAGGAGGCAATGTCTGCTATTGTGATGTTTGTGAGTCTTCAGCAAGAGCTGTTAATAAAACATCAGGTCTCCCACTGGTGTCACTGCATGCGAGCCAATGTCTAAACTTCCATTGTAGCAGAGAGTGTGTGTGTGCAAATCTACCCATTGTTCTGCACTGTGTTTATATGTTGGTGCCATAGAACTAAACAATAATAATATATTACACACAATAGGGTGCGAGATGTAAATATAGATTTTTCCCTAGTGTTGCAAATACATTGATTTTACTCTGGCTTCCCAAGACCCATATCAACGTAAGGAAGAGATACGCAGAGTGTGGAGACAGTTACTGTGTATTATTTTTTTATTATTATTATATATGTTTTATACTTTGCCCATGTTCTTATTTATCTTTCCCCTTACGCTGCATCAGCCCCATCCAACCAAATTCCCGAAGCGGCTCGAAATTTTTTCAGTCTTTTTGAGCATTATACTGTCACTGTGGGGTGAGCAGCCTCTGCTCACCAGATGCTACTGGCTACGTTTCCCACGATCCACCGCTAGCTGGGATTTTTGCAAAGCACTCTGGAAGATGTAGTGCACAGACTAAGGTGTCGCAATGGCTACTCTAATGCTGATCTTCACCTGGTTTTTCTAGGTTTGCGTTCCACGTCAGAGAGAGAGGCTACCATACAAAACTGAATATTTTTATACTTGTCTTTTTTATTTTTAAAAGACACATCAGTATTTTGTATATTTATAAAGCATTTTACCAGGAAGGATACATTGAGATTTCTCTAGTTTTCAAGTATGTCCTGGGTTCGAGAACATTGAAATTTTTACAATCGTTACAGAAATACAAAGAAATAAATGCAAGATATATATATAAAAAAAACAAACGCAAATAGTGTTTTGTTTGTTTGTTTTTTCTTCATGTCAAATATCCTGATTATTGTTCGGCGACGCATTTTTGAAATGTGAAATTTATTTATTTTATTTTTCTCCCCCCCTCCCTTGCCCAGGGAGGAGTTGTAGATAGAGAAGAGCAGAGGACCTAGGACAGAGCCTTGAGGTACACCAACATAGAGCCAAAGATGTTAGAATTGTGTCGATGTCCCAATATTTCTGGACCTTACTGTATATATACACCCACCCACAGACCTCAGACCATATATACACATACGCACATGGGGGGGTGACATGTTGACAATCTCAACTAAATGCGCCCCCCCCCCCCAATTTGGCTGATCCCTCCAGAAGAAATGTTGAACCCGATAGAGCAGAGAGTAATATATATCAGGTTCAACATTTCTTCTGGAGGGATCAGCCAAATAGGGGGGGGGGGATTAGTTGCCAAAATGCGTGTGTAATATATATCTTATCTATATCTATATATATTTCAGACCTGCCCTTACCTTCCCCTATAGATTTGCTAAAGATATACACACAAAAAAAACAAACCACTGCCTGAGACCCCGCGCAGCCCACATGCCACCCCCCTCTACCTGGCTGAATGTATCTAATATATATATAATTAAATACATTCAGCCAGGTAGAGAAAGAAAAAAAAAGGTTTTATTTTATGTTCCCGGGGACATTTAAAAATGTCCTCGGATTTTATTTTTTTTAGAAATGTATCGCCTTACCTTAGCCTGGTGGTCAGTGGGGGCTCCCTGGATTCTGGTTGTGGGGGGGGGGGTCTGCCGTGGCCGCAGGTGCAGTGGCTCCTTCCCTGCGCTGCCTGTCTCTGCCACATGCACCTGGGCGGCTAGCCCGCACAGTCGCAGCTCTGCAGGGCGACTCTAGGAACAATATTTAGGAGGGCACATAGGATGCCGCAGTCAAAAGTGGGGGGCACTAATAATTTTCACCACTAAATGATACCACTGAATAAAACTATCACCTGGTGTGAGCTAAGGCTGGGGTCAGACCAGCGCACTTTTAACGTGCGTTCTGGCGCACATAATTACGGCCGCACTAGCAGCAGATGACGGGCAATGACGGCCAATATATGATGTACGGCCGCACAAAAGTCCGGCCGTGCAACGCAAGTGGAATTTGAACGCTTTTTTCTGAGAACGCTGAACCGCTAGTACTGACGTACTGAGTGCGCAGCTGCGGCATAGCGGCGTGTTTGCGTGATTAGGAGATGTCAGACGCTGCTAATGTCCAGCCTACATAACGTCCAGACGCAAAAAGAGTTTTATTGACGATCCGTACAAAATCACGCCCGAAATGCGCGTCGTCTGACCGTTTTTGCGCATTCCGTGAAAAAATACGTCAATGCGTTCGGACGCACTTTTTCACGTTCGCGGGGAAAAATGCTTTCGTCTGACCCTAGCCTTAAACACCATCAATAAAGGAAAAATTTAGAGCGAGTCGCTAAAACGTAGTGCCTGACGACCTACTAAGGCTAGGGTCAAACAAACGCATTATTAGCAGCGACCGTCAAAAAGCGCGTCCGAACGCATTGACTTATTTTTTCACGGAAGACGCAATAGCGGTCATACGATGCGCATTTTCGTGCGTGATTTTTTACGGATCCAAACCAGGAAACTTTGGGTGTCTGGACGTTATGTTGGCCGGACATGAGCAGCGTCTGACGTCTCCTAATCACGCACACACGCCGCTATGCGGGCGCAGCGCACTCTGTACGTCAGTACTAGTGGTTCGGCGTTCTCCAAAAAAATGCGTTCGTTTGCCACTTGCGTTGCGCGGCCGAAGTTTTGTGCGGCCGTACTTCATATATTGGCCCTCATTGCCCGTCATATGCTGCTACTGCGGCCGTGATTAAGTGCGCCTAAACGCACGTTGAAAATGCGTTAGTCTGACCCCAGCCTAACAGATCACCTTGTCCGCGGTAGTCCATGAACAAGGTCGTTTAGCGCACGCTAGGGAAACTAATGCAGTTGTGTACAGGATAGAACTTTTTTTTTTCCAGTGCAGAGTGCCGGGCCATACCTATCCCCTGCCCTCACAAGCTTGAATATGAACACATCCAGTGAATAACCTTGCTTCCCTGCATTATTAAAGTCCTCCACGGTGGCCGGATCATCCATGTTTTGATGCACACATATATTAAGGCTGATGGGCATTGCATGATAAATGCCACCCAGCAGCATGTGGAATCCTTACACTGCATTTAATAGATCCAAAAGGAAGGCCAGGTGAGCCACAATAACTCCCTGCTGCAGCATATAAATAATACATGTTTCAGGGCAAGACTTATTCATGCGTCGCTTTAAACATGGTCCACGCAGTCACCCTAATAATCAACCGCTTCCATATTATGAATAACCCCCAGCATAAAATGTTTAGAATTAGGCAATATATTAGAATTAGGATATATGTGTATAAAGGATACATCTATAATAGAGCCTACTGCAACAGCAGCGACATTGCTGACCAGATCCATTACTATGGTGTATGGGGCCAATAGAACACCTGTGCTGTATTCCTTTCAATTGCCTGTTAATTTTGGGCGAGGACCTGTTTTTTCTGGTTTTTTGGAGTTAGCACCAGGGTTGAGCAGTAGGTAAAATGTTGCAATTAGCGCCCCTCAAAAAATTAGCGCTGGCACCAAGTGATCTGCTAGCTGCAAAAGCGCTAGAGATCTCTAGCGCTGCCCGTGTTAAGTAAAGGACGCGGAAAGTACAGTAAGCTCGCGGTACAAATCACTGATAGCAACGCGCTAAGTGATTTTTCCCATTACGAGCAGGAGGCAAACAATCTGGTGGTCAGGTGCTAGACTCAATTAACCTGGCGGTAACGCAAAACCATGCCGAAGCAAGGGTTAGCTCACACCAGGTAATAGTGCCCTAAATAAGTATATATGAATAAGATTCCAAAATCCCAGAGTAATGTGATGCAATGATGCCTTTTTGTTTTACCTGATACTTAAATTCAATATTTTATTTGCTGCAATTCGGCAGTTTTCGCTGAATGTCTGATAGCTGCTTCAGCGACTCCACTTTCAGCAAATTACAGTGACCATTCACTAAATAGGGAATTCACCTTATTTTCGGCAAAATAAATTCCCTGAAATGTGATGAAAAGCAGAGGCTCTAAAGATGATTAGACCCTTTAGATTCTAACTTCCATAATAACCCCTAAAATGCCATAAACCCAGGGAAATACAATAAACGTAATAAACAATATGGCAGTTAGCCTACCCCTTAACCCCTAAAACGCAATTAATCAAGAGAAAACATGAAATGAATAAATGTCAGGCATGTAGCCAACCCATTAACCCCTAAAATGCCATAAATCAAAGAAAAAATAAAATGTATATTGTGAGGGATGAAGCCTGCCCATTAACCCTTAATATACAACTAAAACCAAGGCAAAAACTAACGTGATACACAATGTAATGTATAGTCTGAACATTAACCACTTCACTGCTGAGCCATTTCAACCCTGTGAAAATGTTTACGTTGAAGTGCACGTTTTTAATGTTTTAGGACTTTTACTTTACACTGAATATGGTCATATTGGGTATCATTGGAAAGGCCAGAATCTGCCCTTTCCAATAACACATAGAACGTCCATATACGATGCACTGAAACGGATATACCATGGTCCGAAAAGTGTGGGAAGCTGGATGCTGATTTTTGGTGGGGGGAGGCACATGGGGGGGCAAGGAATAACCTAGGGGGGCAATTGCCCCCTTGCTCCGTAGAGACGCCTATGCAGCTCTGTCATCCGGCGGCCGCATGCTCCTCAAGGGGATCCTTGGGAGGCCCCGGCAGGCTGCCCTCTACAGTGCCTGATTAGAGGGCCGTGTCTGCCTGATGTTTTAGTAACAAGAATGTTTTATCCCATAGGCTTCAATGTTAAAAATATTCCCGTTTTAATTCAATATCTAATAAACCGTTGCTTATAATATTCTGCAGTAAAGCGTCTCTTTATTTCTAGATCTTTTAGTATTTTTTAAGCATTTGTTTATACTTTTTTCAAAAAAAATGTAAACTTTTGGCGAACGTCCCAAAAAGTTCAAATTTCGCGAACTGTCGAACGGCCGATGTTCGATGCGAACTCCGAACAGATCGAACCGAACAGCTCATCCCTACCTACCACCCGACTTACTGCCACACCTCTCTGCCCTAACCAGTCCATCACTCTCACCTTGCAGTCTTCTCCTCCTGTTCCCACCCCAACCATTCTAGATTCTAAGATCCCATGGGACTAGGGCCTTTGTTTCCTCCTGTACTGGTTTGTCAAAATGTTGTTCAAAGTATTGCAATCCTATCTATATTGTGCCCATTGTTCAGCGCTGTGGAATATGCTGGCTCTTTATAAAGAATAATAAAAGATTTAGCTGCATTTACGTGAGTTATATACATTGCTTTGGTTCGATATCGCTTCAGGTGATAATCCTGGGCAATATGTCTTTTAAAATAGTTTGCGTCGCTTTGGATTAATTATTTGTGCATAAGGTTGAACAATTACAGATATGTCATTATCATGTGCCTACAGTGAGCACCAAGATGGCAGCTGCCAGGTGGTTTCAGTGAGTCTTAAGATGGCTGTCACCATGTGGCTGGCCATGCGGCCCCTAGATTGCCGACAGCCATATGCTCAATGTGTAAGTAACAAGCAAAACTGTACATAAACCTGTACCTAAAATGCACTTAATAGCATTCAAAAGCAATATCTGGTATTCAGGCAGGGTTATTATCTAATATTAATATACATAACTCTGTCTACACCATTTGTAATTTAAACGTTATATCGACTGATAACGAGGGCCGTAATATAGCAAGTAAAGATGGCACACGGAGGGTTACAGGAATCTACTATAGTAGAAGTAAAAGGTAATTAAAAGCAATACAATCGTCTGGTCTGGAACAGCAAATTATATTATACGATTATTATCAAGTATTAAAATACTTAGGGCTCTATTAAATTCTTCGCGCAAACGATAACGGGGGCGCAAAAACGCATTAACCCGAGGGGAAAAACCCTTTGCGCTGAACGTCGTATTACGACGTTCACGCACAAAATGCGCGTTAACGTCTAACGCAAGTGACCCTGCGCGAACCCTTTGCGAGCGCAATTTAGTGCGCGCATCCTATACTTAACATTGTGAGCGCAAATGCGTTTGTGTGCTGGTGCGCGCATGGTATTACAATCTTAGCGCAAAATTTAACGGACAACGTTTGCGCGCATAATTTTAACGTCTTTGAAAAGCTGGTGGTAACGGCAAATTGTAACAACCTGACCGTACCAAACTGCGGATTCTCAGCGGAGAACGTCGATGCGCACGTTGTTTTTACTAGATCTGTCAAAAATGACGGCCACTACCTTGTCTTCCGTCAGAACGTACGTCTGTTGTGCACAGTCCGCACAAAAATGCGTTTGTCTGACGGACTCGCTTTAAAAATTTCTGCGCGCAGTTTCACAGCATTTTTGCGCATCGGTTTCACGAGCGCAATTTCCCTACGGATGAAAAAATGCGCGAGGAATGTAATTCCAGCGGTGATTTTCGTGCGTTAACGTTTAACGCTTCTCACAAAAAAATAGCGCTGCGCGTGCGCTTTTGCACGATGAATTTAATAGAGCCCTCAGAGCTTTAAATATTGTGGGCCCTATTACATTCTTCACGCAAAAACGCACGCGCAAAGCGTGAATTTTTGCGTGAAGCATTAAACGTTAACACGCGTAAATCAACGCTGGTATTACAATCCTTGTGCATTTTTTCATCCGTCAGAAAATAAAGCGCGTAAAATGGACGCGCAAAAACACGCGCGCAGCAACGTTGCGCGCAGAAATCAGTGTGCGGACTGCTTTTTTCACGCGATTCAGCCAATCAGAATTAAGAAACTTAATTGTCTCATGTTAAGTTTTTGCACCTGTCAAAGTCAATCTGCGCATATATGCTGCATCAATAAAAAAAGCACACACAACTTCTCAAATTTATTGTTTGGGTATGTGTAGAATGTGTAACTATACTTTGCTGCGTATTTTATTTTGGGCTGGTGTATTTGGTTTCGGCCAGGTTGATAGAATTTGCCGTTAACACCAGCTTTTAGGAGTTGCTAAAATTATGTGCGCAACGTCTATGCGTTAATTCCTGTGCATAGATTGTAATACCATCCGCGTACCAGCGCACAAACGCATTTGCGCTCACAATGTTAAGAATAGGACGCGCGACGTACAGTAAGCTCGCGCAGCGTTCGAGCAGGTTCACCCGCGGTAGACGTATACGCGCGTTTGTTGCACTGACATTGTAATACGACATTCAGCGCAATGGGTTTTGCCGCTCGCGTTAATGCATTTTTGCGCGGGCGCAAACGTATGCGCGAAGAATGTAATAGAGCCCTGTGAATTTTAAACAGTACATAATACATGAAAACTCAAAATGATGGAGGAATCATCAGAATTCCTGAGATTATGAATTCATAACTTCCAATAATCATTACTATACTGTGCCCTATATTGATATAATGAATCAGTTTATTTACCCTTAACCCCATAGTGACTGGGCGGTTTTACAAAAATCCGTCCTTTAATGCCCGTTGCTGTTTTTATATTTTTGCGCTGTTTGTGTTTAGGTCAAATTATCCTCATACTCACACACAAGATGGTACAGCGCCACACAACATGTATCCACCATGGCGGCACCCCAGATAGCCAAAATTCAGGATATAGTGGTTTCCCCTATACCAATGTACAGGCCTCAAAATTTCCACTCGCCTGCTCGCATTTCGCGAGTGGAAATTACATGAGGGCGAGTGGGAATGCAGAGGCATGGCTGGATAGGGGTTAGGTGGGGCAACTAGTGGCGAGTAACTCTTAAGACCTGGCTAGTAGCTTGGGACTTGAAATTTTGAGGCCTGCCAATGAACATAGAATGCAAAATATATAACCTGGATTGGCGCAAATAATGCTTTCTGGGGTCCTGGGATCCCTCGTATATATGGAAGAAATAATAAACAATGATTGTGCAATACAGTAAGTATTTTTTAGAAATATTAAATAGTGCTGAGATTATCCCACTCACAAGTGTAGAGCCTAGTCACTGGCTCTGAGTGGGTCCAGGCTTGTGGGTATATTGCCTTCAAATACTTCTCAGGTGACCCCCACCTTCTCAAGAATGTGTTATCCGGGATCATGCAATAAAGAGAAGGAAGACAAAAACTCCTTGTGCAAATCTGCAAAAGTTCTCAATGTAGTATTCCAGAGATTTTGTACTCACATTTTGTTTTAAGGGTACACGCTCATGGGTTTATTATGGTAGAGGGAAACCCAAAGGAAAACCGTCCTGAATCCAAAGAGTAAGCGCAGCAGCAACAGGAACAAGGATAATAAAATAAAATTTATTTAAAATATAAAAAACATGCTCCAGAACGCGTTTCGTCGCATGGAGTTGCGGCTTCATCAGCTGGTAGCGATTGTATTGGACCTATAGGTCCTTATATAGTGTCCATTAATTGTTAAAATATCCCCATGTGTCCTGTTGATGGTAATTGCTGCTTCCGGTTTTCTTTCAATCATTCTGCGTTGGGCGTCACCATCTTGCGCATGCGCAGTTCATTTCCGCGTTCCATTTGCGATCCAACCGCCATTATGTTACTTCCGGTTTGCGTTTCTTCAGCTCACGTATACCAGTTCGTAATGTGAAACTCAATTTTGGCATTCTCTTCCTCACGGCGTATCTCAGATTAGAGGGACGCACATATTTAGAATACATAGGAGTATGAGTCTGGTACTTATCGCAATACATCTCACAATGTCCTCTACTAATAAATAATAATAATATATATATATATATATATATATTCCAATTCCTATATTTAAGTTAATAAAACTTTTCTTTTTCCCTTCTTTTGACATATCTATTACCTTTAGCTCAGTGGTGTATTTAGGTTTTGTGCTGCCCTAGGCCTGACTAAACTCGTGCACCCCTAATTTAAATTTGACGCACCCCTTCCTGTCAAGGGCACACCTCTTCCTGGTTAATCCCCACCCTTCCTCTTTAAGCTCCACCTTTTCCTCTTAGAGCTCCGCCTTTTCCTCTCTTTATATTAAAAGTGGATACCAAGTGCCTACTTGTATATTTTGTATACCATTTCAAATGTATCTATTGAGATAAAGAAAATTATGAAATGTTTAAATTCAAGTATTTTTACAAAGAACAGCCACGCATGTCAAGTAAACGGGATCACAGCCGCTCTAATTGGTGGAACAATAAAATCCACAGAAACGTGCACTGCATATGAGCGTATCACAGAGCTGCATAGCAATAAAACCCACAGAAATGGGCACTGTGTATGAGCATATCAGAGCTGCAAAGCAATAAAACCCACAGAAATGTGCAGTGTGTATGAGCATATCACAGAACTGCACAGCAATAAAACTCACAGTAATGTGCAGTGTGTATGAGCGTATCCCAGAGCTCCAGGGCAATAAAACTCACAGTAATATGCAGTGTGTATCACAGAATCCACAGCAATAAAACTCCCAGCAATGCAACGTGCGGTGTGTATGAGTGCATCAGAATTCACAGCAATAAAACTCCCAGCAATGCAATGTGCGGTGTGTATGAGTGCATCAGAATCCACTGCAATAAAACTCCCAGCAATGCAATGTGTGTTGTGTGTCAGCGTATCAGAATCCACAGCAATAAAACTCCCAGCAATGCAATGTGCGGTGTGTATGATTGCATCAGAATCCACTGCAATAAAACTCCCAGCAATGCAATGTGTGTTGTGTGTCAGCGTATCAGAATCCACAGCAATAAAACTCCCAGCAATGCAATGTGCGGTGTGTATGAGTGCATCAGAATCCACTGCAATAAAACTCCCAGCAGTGCAATGTGTGGTGTGTATGAGTGCATCAGAATCCACTGCAATAAAACTCCCAGCAATGCAATGTGCGGTGTGTATGAGTGCATCAGAATCCACTGCAATAAAACTCCCAGCAATGCAATGTGTGTTGTGTGTCAGCATATCAGAATCCACAGCAATAAAACTCCCAGCAATGCAATGTGCGGTGTGTATGAGTGCATCAGAATCCACTGCAATAAAACTCCCAGCAGTGCAATGTGTGGTGTGTATGAGTGCATCAGAATCCACTGCAATAAAACTCCCAGCAAACCGAGTGTATATGAGCACACAGCAATGATTTATTCTATATTTACCGGCCTCTGTCCGCGGTAGGGCTGTGTGCAGAGTCAGCAGGTACTGTGTACAGACTCAGCAGGAGGTCCCTCCAGGCCACGTTAGGATCACAGCTGTGCCTGTGCGTGGAGCCATCTTGTCAGCAGTGGGGTGCCACTGCCAGAGGGTGCACCGTGGCTTTGATTCCCTTCCCGATGGGTGTTCAGTCCAGAATAGAGTGACAGTCCATGTTAACGAAAGGGCGGGCAGCTGCGTGCATGCGTGTCACGTGGTTCAGCCAGTCAGGTGGTACTGAGACTCAGTACCACCTGACTGGCCGGACCGAGTGTGACCTGCACGCACGCAGCCTCACCAGGAGCCAGGCAGCTCAATGACAAATTTCTATCACTGCAGTGCTGGTTAAGGAAAGGTCCACTTTAAACAGCAGTAAGCAGACAGGGCTTCATATTCTGCTGAAACCCCCCCCCCTTACCTGCCTTTTACTGTCATCTTCTCTCTCTGGACACAAATCACATCCCCCTCCCCTCTCCTAGAGCTGCTGCGGGGCAGGGGAGGAGCTATGGAGGGAGGAGAGGGGGATTTTTATTCTATTCGATTTTATTCCGTATGCAAACGCCATGCTCCGCTGCTCGTTGTTTGAGAACACAGCTCAAAGCTGACACACAGTGACAGTGGCACCTCCTAGTACCCCCTAATGACACCCAATAATCACTGGTACCTGGGGCGGCCCGCCCTCCGCCACTCCTCTAAGTACACCACTGCTCTGGTGATATGCTCACACACAAGTTTGGCGAACTGCCAGCAAGTACGGTGCTGTTTGAAGGCAGTGCAAATCCCCATAGAGAAGTAATGGTTAATCTATTCAGAGAACACCAAACAGCAGAGAAATGTCAGTGAAATGCCCTGATGTTCAGTGGTTTCAATCAGCAGGTTTATTCAGGCGAACCCCATAGGTTTCAATGTTAAAAATATTCCCGTTTTTTATGCAATATCTAATAAACCATTTATTATTTTAATCTGCAGTAAAAAGTCTTTATTTATTTATTGATTTTTTTTGTACCTTTTAGTGATTTTTCAGAATTTTTTGGGCTAAATTCCCCCCCTTTTTTTAATAGCGGTTCTCCTTTTTCTGTAACAGAACTTTTTATTATCAATCATAGGATCTTATATGTAAATTCCAGACATTTTCGTTCAGTAGTTCTTTTGAAAACAGCAGGCCATGGGTTTGCGGTGGCAGCATACAGCGGCCGACTCCATGCACTTTGGGTACCCTGCGGTGAATGGTGAATTCACTGCAGGGCTGGGAAATTTTATTCCCCGAAGTGCAGGGAACTACAGAACACCAAAATGTTGGCGTCATTACGGTGCTCTGTGAGTAACCCAATTAGTGGTGAGGTTTTTTGTTGCCCCCTGGAAAGTGAAAGCCTAGGCCTTGCCTACCCAGGACATACTTTTTTTTTTTTAGGGGTGGGGCCACCCAGCGGGCCGCCGCCCCCTGGAAAGTGCCGCCCTAGGCCTGGGCCTTGTTGGCCTAGGTCAAGATACACCAGTGCTTTAGCTCTATCAATTAAAGTGCATAAACCATAAAGTATCATTTTTTATTTACACAGTAGTGTCTTTTTCAAGACTCATCTAAAATTTATGATTAAATATGAAACATGTTAATAAAGTGATATCACTGTGTGCCCCGCAAGATCTCTTACTAAGAAAAAAATATATATATGTACAAGTGCATGTGCTGCTATTCCTTAAAGTTCTATGCCCTTATTGTTTTTATTTAGCAAGGCTTAGCAAGTTAAAGTGCATGGATTCATTTAATTGATTGGTGGATAAAGTGTCTCTTTATATCCTAACCTTAGCAAACATGTCTATATTCTGGAAATTAGCAAATGTTGTGCCTATTCACAAGAAGGGTAGTAGGGAGGAATCTGGGAACTATAGGCCAGTTAGTCTTACGTCAGTAGTGGGGAAATTAATGGAAACCATGTTAAAGGAAAGGATTGTTGACCATCTAAAAACACATAGATTACAGGATCAGAAACAACATGGGTTTACCTCAGGGAGATCATGCCAAACTAATCTTATTGTTTTTTTTGATTGGGTAACAAAAATAATAGACACAGGTGGTGCAGTAGACATTGCTTATTTAGATTTCAGTAAGGCTTTTGATACTGTTCCGCACAGAAGGCTTATCAATAAATTGCAATCTTTGAGCTTGGATTCCAATATTGTTGAATGGATTAGGCAGTGGCTGAGTGACAGGCAACAGAGGGTTGTGGTTGAAAGGTATTTAAATATGGTAGATAATTCATTGAATTCATATTTCTATATTCTAGTAATATTTGATATCTATATAAATATATAGGGCCAGATTGACTGCTCAGCAAATGCCTGATCATGAGGTAATGCTGAAGTATGGTCTTTTTCTTGGCTTCCTGTTGTTATCAAGGAGTGCAGATGGTCTATTCAATTTCATTTCCTCTAGAAACTATGAGAGGCTGACCAGCCGAGAGGAAGGGAAGGATACACATGGTCCATGGTCAATTGTTTAAATACATCCTATGGAACATTCCTATTCCTAGAATAGGATATAGCTGTGATGTCAATTTAGGCGTGCCTACTAGGCTAGTACAGGAAATGTTTGTGTAAGTCTAGGTACTGCCCAAAAGTAGGAAAAACACCTCTTCCTATAATGCTGACGTATCGGTTTGTAATTCATGAATTTGTGACGCTCCAAATGTTTGACAAAACTACTGGGTGTATGAAATTTTGCCCAGAGTAAAAAGAAACCACTTAAGGCAGCACTTGTGTCCTGGTCTTCTGTTATTCTCACTCGAGTTGTTTTCTGTATGGTCACTGGGTCTGGTGACAAAGCAGCTATCTCTCATCACTGGACCGTGGCCATTCCTGTGATGTTCTTGCAGTATCCATATCAATTTGGTATCAGAAGTGTGGATTTGAACTAATCAACTTGTCTTGTGAGTATGGGTTACATATCTATTTTATTAATATTTATTGAACCTAATATTCATCATAGATAACTTGCTTGTTCAAATTTACGAACTCGCATTATTTGATTTGATAGTGCAAGAGTTTATTTTGAATGATTTGATTGTTTGAGTGATGGTGAATGGAAAATAGGATTTTTTAACAATCGTCTGGGTAAAGAATAGTGATCCTTTCTCTTTGTTTCCTTGATCAATTGTTGGATGTCCCCGCAGTTAGTGACTCACATTTGAATTGTGTTGTAAAGAGTATTATATTTTAAAAGATTAATACCTTTAAGTTTCCCGCCCCGAGAATTGGATCTCTATTTACCTGACTACTTGTTATTTCCTATTTGTGCGTGTTTTCCCTGATAGTGTAGTTAAAAAGATTTTAAATAGAATGGAGATTGCTGTTTTGTGATTTGGCTCAGTGACGATAGAGGAAACTGCGCATTTTTGCAACCCTTTCCCTCTCACCCTTTTAATTGCGCTGGCCCTTCTCCTTCCCCCCTCCACCGCGCCTTTTTTTGCGATATGGGTGCCAAAAAATCCTCCCATATAGATCCAAAAACAACGGGCAAATTAGATAAGCATTTCAATAAGAAGTTAATGCCCCAAAATGGCCCTGCTGAAATGCCCGCCGATTATGTACAACGTGTTGCTGGCGGATATTTCACCACGCCCTTTATAGATTGTCTCGCTGGCTGGACTACAGCCATGCATTCTTTTGATCCATTCCCAAATTCAGGAAGCTTCTCTTCCTATCATATGTCCATGATAAAAGGCTTATGTCTTGGCGACCAGAAAGCTTTCCCATATTTCCAACCTGACTCAAATTGGGATAGAAAATATATGAAGGAATGTGGTAAAGTGTGGATTCACTTGTCCTCTTCATATAACCCCATTTCTAAAACTCCTAAAGATATATCATGGTCCATAGATAATCCCCCACCTTACAATTCCTCTCCTCCTGCCCTTTCACAACCTACTCCCAAACCCTCTTCCCTTTATCCCAGCCTTGACCCTAAGACTTTGGCAGCTGTGATTACAACTATTGAAACGACTACAAATCCTCTGCCTTCCCCCGAAGCCCTAACACAAAATATAGGTGTTTTAGGTGCTATCGTAGGAATACCCCATGTTGAAACAGAATCTGACACAGAACAAGATGAAACTAGCACATATGATTGGCAAAATAAAACCCCTATGTCTAAATTCAGTACATCTTCATTTGTATCCACTTCCAAACCCAACCGTGTAGGATACTCTCCCCAAATGCAATCTTTTATTGACCAATTTGAACCCCAACTTCAGAACATAATAACTAGGACCCAATCTGGCAAAACTATCAACCCCCCTGCTAGATATCAGATGCCCTATTTAATTGCAGGAAATAATGTCGTTATTATGCCCCCTGATATAGGAACCTTAAATTCGATAATTAAGGGTTCTCCTAGTCCCAGAATTTCCCCGACTGCGACAACACAATACCTTAAACGGGCGACACGAGGATTGCAATTAACTCAGGAAGATTACAAGTTGATCATTAACGGTGTCATGGGATATGCTGATGACACTGGTTTTGATTGGACTCGTGTTCTCTCACTTCAACCCCCCCATTCCTCTAATAGGTGCCCCTATTACACCCCAAAATTTGCCTTTACAAACATCGGCCCAGATTGATGATATGTGGACAGAAGTTTGTGATGAATGGACTCGTAATTATGGAGCTCGACGTTCTATGGTCGCAGCCATTGCATGCAAACAAAATGCCAAAGAATCTGTCACCGAATTCGTCCACCGGTTCCATAAGAACTGGAAGGAGGATGCCGGCATGACATTAGATGGAGATATGGGTCTCCTCTACACTCAAACTCTCATGGGTAATCTCAGAGATGATACCCAGAGAATTGCTAAACAGGTGATTGATAACTGGCCAACAGTGGTACCTATTGATCTTAATAATAGGCTCCTTGTTAAAGATTCTGCTGGTTGCTTTGACCTGCAGCATTCTAAATATATGTTAGCTGTTTTTAACAGTCTTTCAGGTCCCCCAGGTAATAATGGTCCTCGCCCTAAACGGACTTATTATCGTCCTCAACACCCCACACGTACCCTAGGTACTTGTTTCATTTGTGGAGATCCAAATCACTGGCGTAATGAATGCCCTCATAATCCCAGGAACATTGGCAATACTGCTATGAACCCCAGCCAAGATCTCCAACAAGCAATGCTGTTACCCTCCCTAACAATGTCTGTGATCCACCTCGTCATAAGATTGATTGGCAAAACCAATCAAATGCATGATGTGGCCCAGAGGCATGCTCCATCTCATGTGTTCAGGTTTCAGAAACAGTTGACCATTTGCCCCTAGTGATCCTTAATTTGGAGGATCATAAAACCCCATTCCTTGTGGATACGGGTGCTACAAATTCGACGCTTACAATAGAGTGGTGTTTGTGGTCAATTAAACCTGCTGAGACACCATCTTTGGGGATTAATGGAGTTCTAACAGATACGTTTGTCACCCCACCCATTGCTATTTCTTCAAATTCTTCTCCTACCTCTGTGTTTCATTCTTTTCATGTTCTCCCTACCTGTCCTGTTAATTTGTTAGGCAGAGATTTGCTTTCTTTGCTTGCTGTGTCTATTATCTGCATGCCATCTGGATCTTTACATGTGGATTCTCCATTTTTTTCTTTTGAAGCTGCTCCCAGCACATGTCATCCCCCAACAGCCCCCACTCCTCTCTCTCCAGTGTCTCCACCTAACACTTCCTCCCATTCCTTCTCCTCTCTTCACTGTGCTTTCCTTTCAGCACCTGATCTCGAATTGTGTGTACATCCGGATGTATGGGCAATTGATGAATACGATGTGGGTTCTATCTCCTGCTCTCCATATTCTGCAAAATTAAAAAAATATGCAAGTCCTGTCTATCACAAGCAATATAATCTGTCACCTGCTAAAGTTGAAGGAATACGGGAATTCATTTGCCGCCTTGCTTGCTACTGGCATTCTGCGTCCCATTGTAAATTCGTACAACACGCCTGTAAATCCTGTGCCTAAAGGAGATGGATATCGCTTTACTCAGGATTTCAGATCTCTCAATGAAATCATAATTCCTATTTCTCCAATTGTACCTGACCTCCCAACCCTTCTCACCTCCATACCCCCAGACTCCACACATTTTACAGTCATAGACCTAAAAAATGCCTTTTTTTCTGTCCCAGTACATCCAGATACACAACACATTTTGGCTTTTACATTTGAAGGTAGTCAATTTTGTTGGTCAGTTTTACCTATGGGATTTATTGACAGTCCTGCGTCTTTTGCTCGTGCCCTGCGTGAGACTCTGTTGAGTTACAGTCCGCCGGAAGGCTCCACCTTACTACAGTATGTGGATGACCACCTCCTATGTAGCCTCAGCCAAGTTGCATGTTACACTGACTCTGTTGCTCTCCTAAACCATCTACACTCAGAAGGCCACAAGGTGTCCAGAAAAAAGATGCAATTTTGCTCCACCTCGGTTGAATATTTGGGTTTCGTTCTCACTGAGGATCTCGTGTCTCTCTCACCGTCCCGCATTCAGAGCCTGCTCCAGCTCAAGCGTCCTGCCTCCAAAACAGACATGTTGTCCTTTCTAGGGATGGTGAATTTTTGTCGTCATTGGATACCAGACTGTTCCTATTATGACTCTGTTCTTCGTGCGTCTGCTGCGCGCACAGCTCCGGACCAAATTGTTTGGTCTCCGGACATGGTGTCTGCCTTTGATACGTTAAAGGAACTGTTGGCTACTGCACCAGCACTGGGGCTACCGAACTATAAACTGCCTTTTCACCTCTACTGTAGGGAGGATGGGCGCACAATGGCGGCTGTTCTTGCACAGGTCCACGGGGGGGCACTGCGTCCAACTGCATTTTTGTCAAAAGTCATGCCACCTGTTGTTCAGGGAATGCCAAATTGTCTCCGCTCCTTGGCTGCCTGTGCCATGGCTGTGGAAACAGTTCAGTCCTTAACCCTAGGTACTGACACGATTCTCCATACACAACACAATGTCTTGCATGTACTTCGTAACCTTTCTACCCAGCACATTTCTTCCCAACGTTTGTCTGGTTATGAAACTGTACTAACTTCTACCTCCAATTTGTCTGTCAAATACTCTTCTGTCACTTCTGGTCCTTCTGTTGTTCTAAACGCTCTCCTGCGTCTACACGAAGACCAAGAGGAGCCTCGTGAATTACATGATTGTCTTCCGCTCATTCAACTAACGACCTCTCCTAGATCTGATCTTTCTGACACTCCTCTAGAAGGTCCTGATATTCGTCATATCTTTGTTGATGGCTCCTGTTCTCGTCCTTCTGATTCACAGTATCTGACTGGTTATGCTGTGGTTGAATTGCCTGACATTGTACATGAATCTGCTTCCATTCCTTCAAATTCTTCGCAAGCTGCGGAACTCTTTGCTTTAACAGCTGCATGTAAACTTTTTAAAGATCTCCCTGTCACCATTTATACTGACTCTCGTTATGCATTTGGTGTTGTGCATGATTTTGGTGCACTATGGCATCGTCGTGGTTTTACTACGGCTGATGGACGTCCTATTTCTCATTCTGATCTGATTTCTGATCTCCTGTCTGCTATTCTATTGCCTTCTCGTCTTGCTGTTGTTAAATGCAAAGGTCATGATCCTGTTGACTCTTTTGTTTCTCGTGGCAATCACTTTGCTGACGCTGAGTCTAAAGCTGCTGCTCTTTCATCTCCTACCATTTCTCTTGTTCCTCACCCTCCAATTGTCACCTGCTACCTTTCTCCTTTTCTGCTGCCCCAGAAATGGATGCTTAAAGAACTCCAGGCAGGTGCTACTGAAGCTGATGTTTATCATTGGGCTCAGAAGGCCTTGTGAAGTCTCAAGAAATTCCGCCTGATGTTAGAATTTATGAGAAAGGAGGAAGAGTTGGCTTACCTGCTGCAGCAGCGCCAATCTTTATTTTTTCTTTTCACGGTCCTGGCCACAGATCTCCCAAACTCACATACAGCGAAATGGCTAAGCATTTTTCTGTTTGTAATCTTAAGGCTATGATTAATTCCCAACTTTCTCGTTGCCTTATATGTGCCAGAAATAATACACAGGGTCCAAAAATTAAAACTCAACACCTACCGCCTGCTAATGGTCCATTCCAGGAACTCCAAATTGATTTTACACACATGCCCACTGCAAAAGGTAACCTGAAATACCTTCTGGTAATAGTTGACAAGTTTTCTAGATGGCCTTTAGGTAAACTAAAAAAATGCCGAGTGTGGCAAAGTTTTAATGTGGATAAGTACAAATATGCACCTGGGACGTATAAAACCCAAGGGCTGAATATAGAATAATTTGATACAGTCCTAACCTCAACATCTGAGGAAAAGGATTTAGGGGTCCTTATTCAGAGGATCTAGGGTAAGTAGTCAATGTAATAGAGCAGCAGGAAATGCTAGCAGAATGCTTGTTGTAGAGAGGTATTAGCAGTAGGAAAAGGGAAGTGCTCATGCCACTGTACAGAGCACTGGTGAGACCTCACTTGAGTACTGTGTGCAAGTACTGGAAGACCGTATCTCCGAAGGATATACCTCTTAGAGAGAGTTCAGAGAAGGCTACTAAAATGGTGTACGGGTTGAAGGAGAAAATTACCAGGAAAGGCTTAATGATCTTAACATGTACAGCTTTGAAAAAAGACGAGACAGAGGAGAATGATAGAAACATTTAAATACGTAAAGGGATCCACAAGGTAGAGGAAGGAGTATATTTAAAAGGAACAAAATAGCAAAACAAGAGGATAGTCTTAGATTAGAGGGGCAAAGGTTAAAGAACATCAGGAAGCATTATTTTACTGAGAGGTGGTGATACATGAACAGTCTTCCAGTAGAAGTGGTAGAGGCCAAAACAGTAATTGAATTTAAGCAAGCATGGGATAGGCATAAGGCTATCCTAAACAAAAGATAAATCCAGGTAAAGTATCCATGTAATGGGCAGACTAGATGCCGAAAGGTTCTATCTGCCGACATTTTTTATGTTTCTATGTTCCCTACTGCAAGAGAAAATGCCAGAACTGTTGCCAAAATTCTTTGTAAAGAATTAATACCCAGATATGGATGCCCCATATCTATTGATTTAGATAATGGTCATGCCTTTACCTCCAAGATCACACAGGAATTGGTAAAATAATGGCCATTCAATGGAAGTTTCATTGCCCATACCATGCGGAAAGTTCCGGAATCGTGGAAAGGCAAAATAGAAATATCAAAATAAACTTAGAAAAAGCTACTGAGGGTACCTTCAAGAACTGGCCGGATTACCTTCCAGCCATTCTTGCAGAAATAAGAATGACCACCCATTCTGTCACTGGCCTTTCCCCCTTTGAAGTTCTCATGGGAAGACCCTTTCCTACCCCATGGATTCCTAAGCAAGGTCCCCTGGTAATGTTACCAGGTGATCTGGATGAATTTAGAGAAGCATATGTTACTCAATTGCTTAAAACATTGCATGATTTCCATAGAACGGTCTCCTGCTCTTTCCCGCCTCTCTCCACAGATCCTACTCACCATTTTGTTCCAGGAGATCGAGTGCTCGTGAAGGCCCTGCATCGTCACAAAACCATTGATCCACCATATGGAGAGCCGACTACCGTCCTTGCTGTGACCAGAACCGCCGTGCTGACTGATGAATCACCTTCCTGGATCCATGCATCAAGGATAAAGAAAGCGCCATTCATCCCTGATGACTTCATTCCTGATCCACCTGTGACCTCAACCCCAGACGTGGAATCGATGACCCCTGCTTCTAGATGACCTCCTCCTGTGACGTACCCCACTGATGAATCTGGAGTGTGGGCCACAGCAGTTGTCAGCCCCTGCTAACCTGTTGGCTGGTTTCCCAGCTGAAGAATTGTTTTCCCCCCAATTTATTTTTTTATGCTCTTAACTGTCCTACTCAACCTGAAGAGTAGTACCTTTTTGTCCTCATTTACACGAACTGTTTATTTTTTGATGAACTTTCCTTTTTCACAAAGTAATACATATTGTATTTACTCTGATTTTACACTTGCAGTGTCTATTGCTAGAACTACTACCAAGATGTTTTGCTCTTTTCCAAGAACTGTTGTATTTTTGTTGGTTCACTTTTAATCATTATGATTTATTTCATAATACTTTCTGGTAGTTCATGTTACTATCACAGATGTTTCTGGGAAGATATTGTAGGTCCCCACAATATCTCCTTTGCTCGTCCCCAGTTCTTAATATGCGTTTGAAAAGAGACTTGCATCGACCTAATAACTATGCATATGCTGCTCAGACTATATATGAACTTTCAGGTTTCAACAAGTCCTGCTGGATATGTATGGCCAAACCAACTAGTTCTAAATATGGTATACCGTATGAAGGAGTTGCTTTGAATCTAAGTCTTTTTGATGATGATTTGTTTACATTGCCTACTTTCTCTAAAACTACTAACAATCCCGGTGCCACTTTTATACGTGCTCCTCTCTTACAGGAACATCGTGGTACTGCAGTGATACGAATGAGATTTAACATTACTGGTAGAATGCCTTCACCAGAACCTAACAGAAAGGAACCTCCTTGCCAGGTTATAATGGATCATATGTATGTCCCTAATAATTCTGAGATGAATCTACAAGCCACTTTTCGTGTTTCCTTTCTTTACGGTAATAGTTCTTCGTCCTGGTTTAGCACCCCTTGGCATTCTAAGTTAGTGTCCTCCCCCTTTGTTCTAACCCAGGTATACTAGATAAATGTGTAAGTTTATGGCAATGGATGGATAAAACTTTTCCTGTAAGTGTTGGCAACGCCAACTCTGCTGATTTCATGTTTGGATGTATTAACGCATCCCAAATTAATGCTACCCATGTTTTGTTTAAAAATACTGTGTGGAATGTAGCATCTTTTGGGAAACTTAACTTACATGATTCCAACAGTCCAAAAGATTGGACCTTGCAAGTGGAAGATGGCACATACTCTAGTATGATAATGGTTGCAACATATTATATTGATGCTTATGCTACCTTGCCCCTTAACCCCCCTTTTTACTGGTTATGTGGTAAATGGGCATATTTGGTAATACCTAGAACTTATGTTGGTGAATGTGTTTTGGGTCTTATTGGTCCATCTCATACTATTCACCCTTATGTTCCGTCTGGTATGCGCATTGACCTACATAACACTGTACATCGCTCTCGTCGCTCCTCCATATCTGTCAAAACCTCTGAGGCAGAGCGATTTGGTGGAATCTTGCTACCCGCGCATGGTGTTGCTCGTTTGTATTCTAAAATGAACCTTTTTGTTGACTTAGTTGATGACATGTTTAATCACACTACACATGCTTTAGCAGTTCTTTCTGCTGAGCAACGTCAGATTAGAGATGCAGTAATTCAGAATCGTATGGCCCTTGATTATTTGTTAATGAAGGAGGGTGGTGTATGTGGTCTTCTTAATTTGACCCATTGTTGTTTTCACATTGATGACATTTCAGGTGAAGTTTCTCAAGATATACATGATATTGAGGAAATTCAAACCCAACTCAGGAAAGTATCAAGTCCCTTCGATGGATTTGATTGGACCTTTGGCTGTAGTTCTATTTTTGGTAGCCTAGGTTCAACTATTTTACATGGTTTAATGTATCTCGTTATGATTATTCTTGTTATTGCCATTTTTTACAAATTGTTGATGCTATGCCTTGAGAAATGTTGCGTTTCTAACTCACCTATGATGCCAGCCTATCCTATACTTCCACCCCCACCTACTTTGATTCCTTTTCAACGTTTCCCTCTTATGAGTAATGACTAATCTCTCTTATTTTTATTTCTACGTATTAGAATGATTTATATGTATAATGTGATGACAATGTAACCCCATTTGTAATAGGTTCACTAGTTTAGTTTAGTTTAATTTTCTTTTTTAATTAGTGATCACGTGATTCATGATCAAAAGACGGATTGAAAGGTTTTTAAATATGGTAGATAATTCATTGAATTCATATTTCTATATTCTAGTAATATTTGATATCTATATAAATATATAGGGCCAGATTGACTGCTCAGCAAATGCCTGATCATGAGGTAATGCTGAAGTATGGTCTTTTTCTTGGCTTCCTGTTGTTATCAAGGAGTGCAGATGGTCTATTCAAATTCATTTCCTCTAGAAACTATGAGAGGCTGACCAGCCGAGAGGAAGGGAAGGATACACATGGTCCATGGTCAATTGTTTAAATACATCCTATGGAACATTCCTATTCCTAGAATAGGATATAGCTGTGATGTCAATTTAGGCGTGCCTACTAGGCTAGTACAGGAAATGTTTGTGTAAGTCTAGGTACTGCCAAAAGTAGGAAAAACACTCTTCCTATAATGCTGACGTATCGGTTTGTAATTCATGAATTTGTGACGCTCCAAATGTTTGACAAAACTACTGGGTGTATGAAATTTTGCCCAGAGTAAAAAGAAACCACTTAAGGCAGCACTTGTGTCCTGGTTTCTGTTATTCTCACTCGAGTTGTTTTCTGTATGGTCACTGGGTCTGGTGACAAAGCAGCTATCTCTCATCACTGGACCGTGGCCATTCCTGTGATGTTCTTGCAGTATCCATATCAGTGGTAAATGGAGTTTATTCGGCGCAAGGTCTTGTTACCAGTGGGGTACCTCAGGGGTCAGTACTTGGACCCATTCTCTTTAATATTTTTATTAGTGATATTGCAGAAGGTATTAATGGAAAAGTATGTCTTTTTGTTGATGACACAAAGATTTGCAACAGGGTTGACGTTCCTGGAGGGATCAGCCAAATGACAAATGATTTAGGTAAACTAAAAAAATGGTCGGAACTGTGGCAATTGAGTTTTAACGTGGATAAGTGCAAGATAATGCACCTGGGACGTAAAAACCCAAGGGCTGAATATAGAATATTTGATACAGTCCTAACCTCAACATCTGAGGAAAGGGATTTAGGGTTTATTATTGCAGAGGATCTAAAGGTAAGTAGTCAATGTAATAGAGCAGCAGGAAATGCTAGCAGAATGCTTGGTTGTGTAGGGAGAGGTATTAGCAGTAGGAAAAGGGAAGTGCTCATGCCACTGTACAGAGCACTGGTGAGACCTCACTTGGAGTACTGTGTGCAGTACTGGAGACCGTATCTCCAGAAGGATATAGACATCTTAGAGAGAGTTCAGAGAAGGGCTACTAAAATGGTGTACGGCTTGAAGGAGAAAAGTTACCAGGAAAGGCTTAATGATCTTAACATGTACAGCTTGGAAAAAAGACGAGACAGAGGAGATATGATAGAAACATTTAAATACGTAAAGGGAATCCACAAGGTAGAGGAAGGGAGTATATTTAAAAGGAAACAAAGTAGCAAAACATGAGGACATAGTCTTAGATTAGAGGGGCAAAGGTTTAAAAGTAACATCAGGAAGCATTATTTTACTGAGAGGGTGGTGGATACATGGAACAGCCTTCCAGTTGAAGTGGTAGAGGCCAAAACAGTGATTGAATTTAAGCAAGCATGGGATAGGCATAAGGCTATCCTAAACAAAAGCTAAATCCAGGTAAAGTATCCATGTAATTGGGCAGACTAGATGGGCTGAAAGGTTCTTATCTGCCAAAATTTTTCTATGTTTCTTTGTTAATAAAGTGATATCACTGTGTGCCCCGCAAGATCTCTTACTAAGAAAAAAAAATATATATATATACAAGTGCATGTGCTGCTATTCCTTAAAGTTCTATGCCCTTATTGTTTTTATTTAGCAAGGCTATGCTTAGCAAGTTAAAGTGCATGGATTCATTTCATTGATTGGTGGATAAAGTGTCTCTTTATATCCTAACCTTAGCAAACATGTCTATATTGTGAATACTACCTGATATAAAAAATAGTGCATAATAATCTTTCCAAACAGGTTTGGACATAGTGAGTTTTAATTGTACTATACCAAACATATTTTATAGAGTGGTGGGCTAATATCTATAAATTTCCAATATATGCTCCCACTATTAGTGTAAAACTCTCTTGACCATATCCAGGTTATATATTTTGTATCCTCATACTCGTTTATGCAACCCTCACATATTATATACCATTTTTCCCACCATTAAATGGACTTTCTAAAGATATCATTATTTCAATCATATCGTATAATTTACTATAAAAAAATATGAAACATGATGAAAAAAATGGAAAAAACACACTTTTTGTTTCGAAATTTAATCACCAAAATCTACAACCGCCAAAAAAGACCCCGTCTAAGGCTAGGGACAGATGAGCGCATTTTCTGCGGCCACCGTCAAAATGTACGTCGATGCGTGCGCACGCATTTTTTCACGGAATACGCTTAAGTGGTCAGACGACCACAGTCGCACAGTC
This sequence comes from Leptobrachium leishanense, assembly GCA_009667805.1. NCBI lineage: Eukaryota > Metazoa > Chordata > Amphibia > Anura > Megophryidae > Leptobrachium > Leptobrachium leishanense. The sequence goes on along the minus strand of CM019068.1, from coordinate 145,132,671 downwards.
GCAGGTACTCACCAACGCAATTCTAGGGAAATCCGGCTGTTTGAACGTTATGTAGGCCGCACACTAGCAGCGTCTGACGTCTCCTAATCACGCACACACGCTGCCATGCGGCCGCAGCGCACTCTGTACGTCTGTAGCAGCGGTTTCACGTTCTGAGAAAAATGCGTTCATTTGCCGGTTGCGTGGTGTCGGCGCACTTTTGTACGCACGTACTGCGTATATTGGCCGTCATTGGCCGTTATGTGCTGCTACTGCCGCCGTGATTTAGTGCGCCTGCACGCGCGTTCCGACTGCCCCACTCTGACCCTAGCCTAAGTAGTTTAAAAAATTTGTCCTGAGAATAGAAATACAAAATTTTTACATGTTTTTGCTTTTTAACCCATTCACTGCTGAGCCAGTTCACCTCTGTGCGCTGAGCTCATTCTGACCGTTTTATGCTCATAATTTTTAGATGACAGCTTAAGTCCCATTTAATTAAACCCCGCAGTCAAAATATTTGATCCCCCCAACCTGGTCATGTTTGGTATCATTGGAAAGGCCATGATCAGCTAGCTGCCACGGATCGTGAGATAGGCGGATCCTTTTGATCCCCCTATCTCCACTTGGCAGCTAGGGGGTTAACTGGCCCAATGACGTCCTCACACATATGGTGAGGATGTCAGTGGGTGGGGGTGACCCGGAGGCTTGGCTTACACCCAAGATGTCAGCCACCTCCGGGTTTGAATCGTGATCCGGCAATGTAGGGGTTAACTCTCTGCACTGCCGCAAAGAGGAGACTCTCGCCTTTCCAGTGATACAATTTTTTCTTTCTAGCTAAAATACTTGGTGAGATAGAGGTCTCCAAAAGAGCCCCCCGCTCCCCTTCCTGATTTTTGCAGCAGGCGTCGGGTGGCGCCTGCTGATGATGTCATCACGCAGTGTGATGACGTCATAGCGCTGGCTGGGTCCAATGAAGAGGCGGGGCAGGCTTCCAGCCTGCCGCAGGAGCCCAGCGAGGAAGGTTAGTATCTGGCGGGAGGGAGGTTAGGAGACCCTGATGTACCATGTACGTCCGCGGATCTAAGGGAGACTTCCTGATCAGACGTACATGGTACGTCAGCAATTGGGAAGGGGTTAAAATCAAGCAGAAACCAGTGTCCAGAATTATTGTGTTTATAGTTGTTCGTTACATTAAAGTTGATTTCAAGGGAAAAATAACAAACATTTGAGTGAGTGAAGGTAACATGTTTCCTGTCCAGAGTGGAGCTCTAGTCTGCAGCCAGACCCTTCTCACCATTTGCAGCTGCAACACAGGGGGATGGGCGCGCTCTGATGACATCACAGCTCATGTGACTGGCTGCAGAGCTCCTCAAGTGGTGCTGGGGGAGGGGAATGGCGGACACTGAGCTGTGAGCTGCCTGGATCCAGCACTGAGGGACAGGGAGGAAGACACAGCACGATCAGGCCATTCATTAACTTTTTATCCCCTGTAGCTCCATCCACTTTGTCCTTTGTGTCCTGAGCCCTGTGAGGCCACAGATCCACCTGGTGAATCCAGAGAGGAGATCCAGTCTGAGGGTCCTGGGAGTGAGCGGCCTTCTTGTAAGTAAATCCATATATTGCTGATTATAAGCTGTATCCGCTGTATAATGATGTGTGTGAATTCAGGAATGAAATGTCTCCCAGCCATGGGAATAAGGCCATGCTTAGGGGGTTATTTAATCAGAGCCGAATTGGCCCCTGAATTGCACCGAATGGTGAATTTCCCCGTACGGTGCTATTCAAAAAGCTGGCGAAATATGGTGCCTGTTCGACGGCATTGAAATCCCCGTAGAGAAGTAATGGTTAATCTATTCAGAAACACCGAACAGCAGAGAAATGTCAGTGAAATGGCCAGATTTTCGGTGGATTCATTCGACAGGTTTAAACAGGAGAATCCCATAGGTTACAATGTGAAAAAAAAACTGTTTTTATTAATTTTTTATTCAACAATTAACTGTTTTCATTTGCAGCAAAATGTCTCTCTATTGATGTACTTTATAGATTTTTTTAGCGCTTTTTTGTTTTTTTACCCCTTTTCGGCAGCGTTCAGCCATTCGCTGATAAGTTCGGCGGGTCATCGGCTGCATGCGGTGGTTTGTGGAGGCGTGCAGCGGATTGTTGGCTGTGTTCGGCAGTCTCTCAGCAGCGTTTGACAGCTCGTCGGCTGCGTTCACCAGTTTGTTTGGCGGATACCTTCAGCACACCTCGGGGAGACTGCGGTGAATGCTCTCGAGAGGCTAGATCCTGACGGTCATGTGACTTAGCAGCAGAAGCCTCCATGGAGGAGACACTCGCAATGACCCGTCAGCACTGCCTCGAGCAATGTGTAGCCTAGCGGCCACTATGCTTCAGGCTGCTGGTAAAATGGGGACGTTTAGGGGAGATTTGCGAGTGCACATATTTCCCCTTGGCGTCCCCGTTTTACCTGTAGGCAGGTGATAGGGCCTGTAGTGAGGGGCGGAGTTAGTGAGGGCTTTGCAGGTCAGGGTGAGTAATTTGAATTTAATTCTGCTGTGGATGGGGATCCAGGGAAGGGATTCACAAAGACCGAGCGAGGGGTGAGATGGATAACCCAGGCTGATGCCTTTAAGATGGACTGCAGGGGTGACAGGTGTGCAAGAGGAAGGCTGGTCAGAAGGTTGTTGCAGTAGTCTAGGCAGGAAATTATAAGAGCGCGGACGGGTTGTTTGGTGGTGTTCGCAATCAGGAATGGACGAATCTTGGCAAAGTTGCAGAGCTACTTGCAGGTAGAAGAGGAGAGTCATTGGATGTAGGGGCTGAAGAACAGGCTGGAGTCGAGTCACTCCGAGGCAGCGGACTTGGGCTGAAAGAAGGATGGTGATACCGTCAAGAGTTCTAGAAAAGCAGAAATCAGAGTAGAGTTAGAGGGGGGAATTCGAAGGAGCTTGGTTTTGGACATATTGATCTTCAGGTGGTAAGTGGCCATCCAGTACGAGATGCCAGAGAAACAGTCACTGATGTTAGAGAGAACAGAGAGAGAGATTGCGAGTGGGGAGGTGGTGCATGTGGTTAGAAGAGAGAGTTAGAGGTCGAGAACAGTATTTTAGGGAGGAAAGTGAAGATATGAGAGAAGTACGTTTATTTGGTGAGGTGAAGGGAGCTGACTAAGAATGGAAAATGAACTTTCTGAGTCAACTTCAGAGCGAGGTTTCTTCCAGACACGCTCAGCAGAGCGAGAGCATCATTGCAAGCAGTGCGTCTGCCTGGAGTGCCAGGGCTAAAGATGACGATGGGGATTTTGGAGGAGTAAGAGTCCAGAGGAGAGCGTGTTGTTCTAATAGGACATGGTTAGGTTGGAGCAGGTTATGGTGGTGGTGTGGGCGAGGGGTTAACGAGATGGGAGAATTGTAGTGGGTCCAAACCCTGGAGATTCCTCTAGCTGCGGGGCTGAGTGGGAGGAGAGGAAGTTGGTTTAGTTGACAGGCTGATATTAAAGGAGAGCAGATGGTGGTCAAAAATGGGCCAATTTGGTGAAGTCTGAAATAGTGCCGAGGTAAGGTGAACAACTAGTCAAAAGAGCAGTGTTTTCCAAACCTGTCCTCAAGACCCTCAACCAGGCCAGATTTTGCAGATCACCTTGGGGAAATGCAGACTGAATCCTGCAATCACTGAGAAATTATATCACCTGTGCTGTTCTTCAGATATCTGTCAAACCTGGCATGTCAGCGGGCGCTCAGGACAGGTTTGGGAGGTCCCTTCAATAGAGTGTCCATCATGGTGAGTAGAGGATAGGGTGGACTGAGAGAGGTCAAAGGAGGATGTGAGTGAAGGACGTTTTAGCAGTAGCAAGGGCAGAAGGGGAATTTCAAAGTCACCATGGATTAGTGATGGTATGTTAGGAGATAGCCATGCTGCAAACTTATCGAGGAACTGGGTGGCTGGTCTGAGAGGGCGATGGATGACAGCAACTCTGAGAGGGAGGAACAGATGTATGCAATGACAAGAATGTGAGAGAATACCCTCTATAAAGCGCTGCTCACTCAAGGATGGTTAATGACTAATGCTTATATCATACGAGCATAGTCTTCACTCTGCTAGCGCACACTGGTCTGTATGGCAAATGATGTACTTGTTGATTCTAACCTAGTCACAGGTTGGCATAACGTTCAGTTTAGCAGATAATTGTACAAATGGTGTATTAAACAAAAATTGTATAATACAAATAGAATGTAGTGGTTATTTATCAGTGTGATGGTAAAATCTTTCAGCCCAAGGTTCTGTGGATCAATTACAGGATCTACTGTCCTCTTGTGGATGTGAAGGTCACTTGAAGTATGCAAAGTCAGAAGGGATAGGCAGGATAGCTGTAAGCTCTGTTCTATAGGAACAGACAGATACAGGCTGGTGATGTATTGATGCCTCTATCAATGGATAATGTATTGTGTGCACAGATGTTCAACGATTTGGCAAAATTAATGAAAATAAAGTTGTTCTTGGTCTTATATAAAAGAACCTTTAGGCTCTATAATTCCTATAGATGTCCTATATTTTAGGGTGTCCGTATGACTGCAGATGCGGTCAATCGCGTGCATTAATTCCTAGTGCGGTGGATCTTTTTTCATTTCCAGTGCCTCCGCTTCTCCTTCACCTCCAAAATATAAGCAAGGCAACAACACGGGAGATAGCGCGTTCTGACATGTGATTAAAGGATAATCACATGTCAGCTGAAGAGGCCGGTATTGCCACTGGCGAAACGCGTCCTGTGAACCCCCCCCCCTCATTTATTGAATTTTTATTTGATCCATATATACATTGTTTTATTGTGTATGCCACTGTAAGTCCAATAAACCCCTTTTTTGCTTTTACACTACGTCTCTCATCTTCCTTTCTTACTGAAAACGGTTTTCTGAGAACAGGAGTCTGTTACAGTCTGTCCCTTTCTGACCCTGTGCTTCATGTCTGTCCCTGTGCCTCTGTCTGTCCTACCCTCTGACCCTCATGCTAGTCCCTGTGCCTCTGTCTGTCCTACCCTTTGACCCTCATGCTAGTCCCTGTGCCTCTGTCTGTCCTACCCTCTGACCCTCATGCTAGTCCCTGTGCCTCTGTCTGTTCTAACCTCTGACCCTCATGCTAGTCCCTGTGCCTCTGTCTGTCCTACCCTCTGACCCTCATGCTAGTCCCTGTGCCTCTGTCTGTCCTAACCTCTGACCATCATGCTAGTCCCTGTGCCTCTGTCTGTCCTACCCTCTGACCTCATGCTAGTCCCTGTGCCTCTGTCTGTTCTCTCTGTCCTGTGCCTCTGTCTGTCCTACCCTCTGACCCTCATGCTAGTCCTGTGCCTCTGTCTGTCCTACCCTCTGACCCTCATGCTAGTCCCTGTGCCTCTGTCTGTTCTAACCTCTGACCCTCATGCTAGTCCCTGTGCCTCTGTCTGTCCTAACCTCTGACCCTCATGCTAGTCCCTGTGCCTCTGTCTGTCCTAACCTCTGACCATCATGCTAGTCCCTGTGCCTCTGTCTGTCCTACCCTCTGACCCTCATGCTAGTCCCTGTGCCTCTGTCTGTTCTCTCTGTCCCTGTGCCTCTGTCTGTCCTACCCTCTGACCCTCATGCTAGTCCCTGTGCCTCTGTCTGTCCTACCCTCTGACCCTCATGCTAGTCCCTGTGCCTCTGTCTGTTCTCTCTGTCCCTGTGCCTCTGTCTGTCCTACCCTCTGACCCTCATGTCTGTCCCTGTGCCTCTGTCTGTCCTACAATCTGACCCTCATGCTAGTCCCTGTGCCTCTGTCTGTCCTAACCTCTGACCCTCATGCTAGTCCCTGTGCCTCTGTCTGTCCTAACCTCTGACCCTCATGCTAGTCCCTGTGCCTCTGTCTGTCCTACCTCTGACCCTCATGCTAGTCCCTGTGCCTCTGTCTGTCCTAACCTCTGACCATCATGCTAGTCCCTGTGCCTCTGTCTGTCCTACCCTCTGACCCTCATGCTAGTCCCTGTGCCTCTGTCTGTCCTAACCTCTGACCATCATGCTAGTCCCTGTGCCTCTGTCTGTCCTACCCTCTGACCCTCATGCTAGTCCCTGTGCCTCTGTCTGTTCTCTCTGTCCCTGTGCCTCTGTCTGTCCTACCCTCTGACCCTCATGCTAGTCCCTGTGCCTCTGTCTGTCCTACCCTCTGACCCTCATGCTAGTCCCTGTGCCTCTGTCTGTCCTACCCTCTGACCCTCATGCTAGTCCCTGTGCCTCTGTCTGTTCTCTCTGTCCCTGTGCCTCTGTCTGTCCTACCCTCTGACCCTCATGCTAGTCCCTGTGCCTCTGTCTGTCCTAACCTCTGACCATCATGCTAGTCCCTGTGCCTCTGTCTGTCCTACCCTCTGACCCTCATGCTAGTCCCTGTGCCTCTGTCTGTTCTCTCTGTCCCTGTGCCTCTGTCTGTCCTACCCTCTGACCCTCATGCTAGTCCCTGTGCCTCTGTCTGTTCTCTCTGTCCCTGTGCCTCTGTCTTTCTTATTGTCTGACCATCCTGGCTAATTAAGCTTAGAGTGATGATGACGGCAAAACAGAAGTTGTCCAGATGCTGAATCAGGAAGTCCTACTACTATTTTCTTCTTGCTCGTTCTTGTCACTTTTTTATATTCCCTTTTGTATCATTAACCCATCACCTCTGGACAGGTTGTGCCCGGCGGGTGAGTATAAACAGGCCTGCTATCCTGTCACCACAGCGGTCAGACCCACCTGCCACGCGGTGTGTCATTTAAGTGGTTAAATGTGTTTTGGTTTTGTATATATTGATGTGGGATTATATGTAACTCCTGCATCTCCTTTATCCCCTGTAGCTCCATCCCCTTTGTCCTTTGTGTCCTGAGCCCTGTGAGGCCACAGATCCACCTGGTGAATCCAGAGAGGAGATCCAGCCTGAGGGTCCTGGGAGTGAGCGGCCTTCTTGTAAGTAAATCCATATATTGCTGATTATAACCTGTATCCGCTGTATAATGATGTGTGTGAATTCAGGAATGAAATGTCTCCCAGCCATGGCAATAAGGTGATGCTTAGACTATAACAGTGGTTCCCAACCGCGGTCCTCAGGTACCCCGTACAGGCCATGATTTAAGGTTTACCTTGGGGAAATGCAGACTGAATCATGTAATCACTGAGTAGCAAATCATATCACCTGGGCTGTGCTTCAGATATCTGGAAATCCTGGCCTGTTGGGGATACTTGAGGACCGCCAAAAGAAAACCAGGATCTTAAAGTAAAACAGAAAATACAAGAGAGGATAAATAGCAAGAAGTCTATAAAGCAGGAAATAATAACTAGGAAAATAAAGATAACAAAACATAAATTCCTGGTGCACCTTGTGTATTAGAACATGATTTAAAGTACAATATGTATGATACAATTGTAAGTGAACAATAGGAATAAAAATCATAAATATGTATTTTTTTTTATGTGTCTAACACTGAAAACACTCAAAAAATTTAAAAAAAATAGAAAAATCAAAATACTTATATTTGTAATGATGGTATCTTTATCTTCCTCCTTGACAAGTCCTCTGGGGTTAGCTTTTTTCAATGATGACTCGTTTAGCTCATTCGATGGTATATGGAGGTGCTATATAAATTCCAGGGAGGGGAGGGAGCAGACCTTATATAGACAGGTGCTAAAGTAAAAGATATGCAGCAGGACGGTATGCTACTATATTCAAAAATTTATTCATATAAATTCATATAAAATAAACCATATGGTATGCATAATTAAAAGTGATAATTGACAAGTAATCATAAAAGGGATCACTTAAAACGCGTTTTCGCCTACCGGCTTCCATCACTAAGTGTCCTCAGATAGTCTCTGGTAAAAGGTATCAGTAAAATGTCTTGTATAGAAGATCTGTCCTTATATGTAGCTTCTTCGTCTTGTTGCAAGTTTGTTCAAAATCGTTTCATTACAATGTCTTCCGGATTCTAGGCGTGTGGGTCACTCTGAGCCGCACGTTCGATGTCTTCCGGATTCTACTGTGCGCATCATTCTGGACCACAGATTTCTGTTGTCCGCTGTTGCGCTTACGCGTCCTGTGGTTTTCGTTATAGAAAAACTGTTTCTCCACTCGGGGCGTTTTAATCTTCATCTCAGGGTCTGAAAGGTTTATTAAAAAGTAATAATAGTGATCTATCGTTATTGAAAACTAGTTTGCCTTATGACAAATTGCTTGTGGAGAAACAGTTTTTCTATAACGAAAACCACAGGATGCGTAAGCGCAACAGCGGACAATGGAAATCTGCGGTCCAGAATGATGCGCACAGTAGAATCCGGAAGACCTTGTAATGAAAGATTTTGAACACACTTGTGTAGCGCTGTTTAAAACTGTTGCTGTATTGCTCAATTTTGGCCACCAGAGGGAGACAAGCGCAATGTAAACATACTGGACACAATGGGACTACGTTTTCCAGCATGCTTTGGGGCAGAGACAGGAAGTGGGTGGGGATTGAGGAGAGGACATCCGCAGCCTCGTGGAAGGAGAGCCAGTGTGAGCCGAGGGGTGAACAGAGTGAGACGCACGTGAGACTATGAGCGATTGTTACCAGGCCGGAAAGCAGGCGCTGCCTTGCCGACGCTGGGAATCGATTCAGTGACTTGCCAGAGACCTAGTAATCCACTGCGGAGAGGTTTTGCACAGACGCAGTGTAGCAGATTGGACCCGAAGTAAGGAGACCGCGATGATCCATGGGGAGTGCAGGCGGTAGGCCGTAGACCTTGTTGTAAAGACGGACAAGCAGGAGAAGCGGATCCGGTGGCACAGAGTCCCAGTGAAATCCAGCAGAGAGACGTCCTTGATCGGGCAGCGGAACAGAGTGTCTGGCGGATGGGTGAGAGGCCTTCCAGGCCACAGTCAAACTTTAACAAAGCATGCTTCGTTAATCGCTTAAATCTACAGGGCCCCAACATGACTAGTCGAAGATTTACTAAATCCTTTCACTGGCCAGTTGAAATCTAGTACCCGAGTACCTGAGCTCACTCACACACACACACCTTTTTGGGACATAACCTGCACGGGACTTACACTCCAGAAACAAAGGGGTTAAACTTTTATTTTACCACTGCGCGTTCCTCGCATTTCGAAATCCTGTTTTCTATACACTGTGCTTGCATTATATATGCCGCTTTATTGAGACCAGTAAAGTATATAATTTATAAAATCCACAACAGTGCTGGTGTATATTTATTCCCTAGTGCGGAGAGACTAACCCGAGGTTAAATTCAGCGGCTCCTCCGGGAGTGAGCGCTACACTTGCAACAGGACGAAGAAGCTACATATAAGGACAGATCTTCTATACAAGACATTTTACTGATACCTTTTACTATCTGAGGACACTTACTGAGGAAGCCGGTAGGCGAAAACGCGTTTTAAGTGATGAGCTAAACGAGTCATCATTGAAAAAAGCTAACCCCAGAGTACTTACCAAGGACGAAAGGAGGAAGATAAAGATACCATCATTACAAATATAAGTATTTCGATTTTTCTATTTTTTTACTTTTTTGAGTGTTTTCAGTGTTCGACACATAAAAAGATAAAAATAAAAAAAAATACATATTTATTATTTTTATTACCTATTGTTCACTTACAATTGTATCATACATATTGTACTTTAAATCATGTTCTAATACACAAGGTGCGCCAGGAATTTATGTTTTGTTCCATTTATATCAATTGTGTCCTTGGAGTTGTGTGGACACTGCACATTCCACTGTGGCAGCACCTACCCTAATTACTATCTACTTATATTACACGGAAGCGCTGCCTTCACATACACACGTTCTTTCATTAGGAAAATAAAGACACAAGAACAAGGCATAAAGCAATTAAATATTACAAAATACGGAGTACAGGACAGACAGGGCTAGAGCAAAAACAGGGAAGTTGAAATAACAGAAACAAAATGGTTTGGAGGAACGTACAGAATCGTGATTAGATCAAAGCATAAAGGTTGTGGCAGGCGGCTGGCATGGGTTGGTCAAAGTCCATAGCGGAGGGTTGGTACACTGTAATCCAATAGAAGTATCAAGATAGAGTCCAGAGAATAGTTAAAGTCCACAGCCAAAGGTCGGTACACGGAATATCCAAAAAGCACTAGCATGAACAGGTCCACACACCAAGGGGCTTTCTCAGTGAATGAATGAGTCAGACACAATCCAGAAGCAAAGGGTTTTGGGAGTAGCTCCTATTTATGGAGGCCTTCCAGGTGGAAATGAGCCACACCTGGTGCTCACTGGAATCCAGGGAAAGTCCAGACTGGAGCCCAGGAACCTGGATGCAGCAACAAAGTTTAAATGCCAAACATGAGGTTGAAACAAGAATAAAGGGGTTTGCTGGAGCTAGACCAGTGTATATAACAAATACTGGCATAGTCAGTGGGCATAAGGAGTGAGACTCTTACAGTTATTTCTAATGAAAATTGTGCATTTTGTGCAAAATCTTCTAAACATGATTTTCAATTAATGTTTCATGGGTGCACACCTTAGCGTAACGGGCTGCGGACACTAGTATTGGAAACCCTGAACCTCTCACCCCTCTGAAACACGGAGCCAAAATTTACTTAAAAGGAGAGGGTTTTTCTCCGGTACCTGTTCTGGTCAATGACATTTGCATTGGCACCTACAGGGAAGGTGATGTCTTTGTCTTTACTCCATTACTGCTCTTTTCTCTCATTACTTATGCCCCCTCCCCCGTTTTTATTATTTTTTCTGTGGCTGCCTGACACTACTGGAATTGTTGGGTGAGATACCATCAGCATAATGACCTAACCTTCCCTACCCTCAAGTTATTGCAGAAAGTCTATACCGCAACTAGAAACTGTATTCTTTTGCAGAGGTACAGCAAGAGTCTGAAAATGTCTGCAGGAATAATTTATGAGGAATCTGCATCATATGTTGAAGAAAACCTCATGAAGCCTCTGCCAGTGAAGCAAGAGGAAATAATCAAAGATGAAACTCTGGATTTCCAAGAAAATCAAAAAGAATCAGAGAATTCCGAGCTGTTACATGGGACTGTCCAAAATAATGATCCTTATTCAGACATGTTGGTTCATGCTGAATTTACAGATTTTGTCTCTTGTGGGTCAAAACTTCCCCAAACTCACACAGGTCATATTGGAAGAAAAACAATTCAATGCCCTGAAAGTGAGAAATGTTTATGCACAAATGCAAACCTTTGTAAACATAGGAGAGTTCACACAGGAGAGAAGATATTTGCATGTTCTGAATGTGAGAAATGTTTTAGTACAAAGGGTTATCTTACTGTACATGAGAGAAGTCATACAGTAGAGAAGCCATTTGTATGTTCTGAATGTGAGAAATGTTTTACAACAAAGGGTGACCTTACTGTACATGAGAAAATTCATACGGGAGAGAAGACATTTGCATGTTCTGTATGTGAGAAATGTTTTAGAAGAAAAAATCATCTCACTGTACATGAGAGAATTCATACAGGAGAGAAGCCATTTACATGTTCTGAATGTGAGAAATGTTTTAGAACAAAGAGTGAGCTTACTAAACATGAGCGTATTCATACAGGAGAGAAGCCGTTTGCTTGTCCTGAATGTGAGAAATGTTTTAGAAGAAATACTCATCTTACTGTACATGAGAGAATTCATACAGGAGAGAAGCCTTTTGGATGTTCTGAATGTGAGAAATGTTTTTCCACAAAGTGTGATCTTACTAAACATGAAAGGATTCATACAGGAGAGAAGCCATTTGCATGTTCTGAATGTGAGAAATGTTTTAGAACAAGGTGTGATCTTACAGTACATGAGAGGATTCATACAGAAGTGAAGCCATTTGCTTGTTCTGAATGTGAGAAATGTTATAGTACAAAAAGTAATCTTACCGTACATGAGAGAATTCATACAGGAGAGAAGCCGTTTGCATGTTCTGAATGTGGGAAATGTTTTAGAGCAAAGGGTGAGCTTACTATACATGAGAGAATTCATACAGGAGAGAAGCAGTTTGCATGTTCGGAATGTGAGAAATGTTTTAAAACAAATTACAAGCTTACTTTACATGAGAGAATTCATACAGGAGAAAAGCCGTTTACTTGTTCTGAATGTGGGAAATGTTTTAGAACAAAGGGTGAGCTTACTGTACATGAGAGAATTCATACAGGAGAGAAGCTGTTTGTATGTTCTGAATGTGAGAAATGTTTTAAAACAAATTACGAGCTTACTTTACATGAGAGAATTCATACAGGAGAAAAGCCATTTACTTGTTCTGAATGTTGGAAATGTTTTATATCAAAGGGTAAGCTTACTGAACATGAGAGGATTCATACAGGAGACAAGCCGTTTGTATGTTCTGAATGTGAGAAATGTTTTAGAACAAATTACGAGCTTATTTTACATGAGAGAATTCATACAGGAGAAAAGCCATTTGCTTGTTCTGAATGTGAGAAATGTTTTACATCAAAGAGTAATCTTACTAAACATGAGAGAATTCATACAGGAATGAAGCCATTTGCATGTTCTGAATGTGAGAAATGTTTTAGAACAAAGGGTGAGCTTGCTGAACATGAGAGTATTCATACAGGAGAGAAGCAGTTTGCATGTTCTGAATGTGAGAAATGTTTTAAAACTAATTACAAGCTTACTTTACATGAGAGAATTCATACAGGAGAAAAGCCGTTTACTTGTTCTGAATGTGGGAAATGTTTTAGAACAAAGGATGAGCTTACTTTACATGAGAAAATTCATACAGGAATGAAGCCGTTTGCATGTTCTGAATGTGGGAAATGTTTTATATCAAAGGGTAAGCTTGCTGAACATGAGAGTATTCATACAGGAGAGAAGCCGTTTGTATGTTCTGAATGTGAGAAATGTTTTAAAACAAATTACGAACTTACTTTGCATGAGAGAATTCATACAGGAGAGAAGCCGTTTGCTTGTTCTGAATGTGAGAAATGTTTTACATCAAAGAGTAATCTTACTAAACATGAGAGAATTCATACAGGAATGAAGCCGTTTGCATGCTCTGAATGTGAGAAATGTTTTAGAACAAATTATGAGCTTACTGTACATGAGAGAATTCATACAGGAGAGAAGCCGTTTGTATGTTCTGGATGTGGGAAATGTTTTAAATCAAAATGTGAGCTTACTGTACATGAGAGAATTCATACAGGAGAGAAGCCGTATGCATGTTTTGAATGCGAGAAATGTTTTAGTACAAAGGGTAATCTTACTGCACATGAGAGAATTCATACAGGAGAGAAGTAGCTTGTATGTTCTGAATGTGAGAAATGTTTTAGAAGGAAGGATAAGCTTACTGAACATGAGAGAATTCATTCATCTATTCATTCACATTGATGCAAAGTAATTTTCATGGCATAAATGTGGGAAGGGTTTTGGAACAAAGTAGCAGAGTTACACACCTGAATGTGCAAACAGAAGAGAATTTACTCCTATATCCACTATATGGACAAACGTATCTGGACACACGTCTTTTACAGTTGTCACTTTAGACATGCGGTACATGGTGTGAGACTTGTACCCCTTTCCTTCTGTTTGTCCTGTCTGTTCCATCTCCCATTTGTTCCATTCTGCCTTTTCTCCCTTCCTCTTCATCTCCCACTCCATCTCTTTGCTTCTGCCATTTCTGTTTTTCCCTTGGCTGGCTGTAATCGGATTTTCCCACCTGTCCCACTAGCCATATATTCTGGTCACTCCCTTTCAGCCATGCTCTCTCATTTTGTTCCCTTACCTGTCAGAGGTTCTGTGAGCGCCCTCTCGTTGTTGTGCATATCCCTTCGTCCCTTTCAGTCCAGTCTAGCTAGTGTTTGTCTTTTAGTGTCTCTAAGTTCAGTCTTGTACTTTGTGTTTTCCTTATGTTCTGTCAGTCCTGGTTTTCGTTCAGTTTGCTGTCTGTTCCTATTTTCTGCTTTAACATCGTGCCTATGGCTTCCTGATGTTCCCACCGTGTTACCAGACTTCATATTGCCACAAGGCTCCTGGTTCCTGTACAGTGGACTGCATAGCCCATTATCCTCCTGTTTGCTAGTCATTGCCTGGGGCTTCCAGTGATCCTGCGGTCTCCACCTGCGTTGTATCAACTTTCCCTGGCCAAGACTACCTGGTTGCTGCACAAGTGGGTCCTCTCTACTGCGTAGCCCACTATCCTTGGTGCCTGGATACCTACCTGTGGCTTATACAGCTTTCACCACCTTCTCTGACCTTCTATCAAGGTACCATTGCCAAAGTCAGTGGATCTGTGTGCAGCTCTGGGACTACATTGCCCATAATCCTCTGTTGAGTTATTGCCTATTTTATATTGGGACTTTTTGTTGTACAGGGACGGTTTGCTGTATACCTGCGATACAATTCTGATATTTTGTATAACACTGCCTCTGAGTCTGTCTGTTTGACCACCCCCAGCGCCTGGGAAATAATACAAGCGGGTCCCTCCATGGCTCCGTCCTGCCTTGGGCCTGACATATGGACCTAAAGCATTTCGGAGTTATGTGCCTGATATGTTATATTATTTTCAAGCCCTCTCCTATAGGGCCGAACTAAGACCTTGTGCTGCCTGGATCCAAGGATAAAATGCTGCCCCTCCACTTCACCCAAAACACACCCACATCCAGGCTAAAGACAAGTCTATTTAATAGAGGGCATCCAACTCTATATAAAGCCATATTGAAATCCCTTTTCTTGAATCTCCAACATACTTTTATTCAGTATACAGCGATGAAATCAAACCGTTAAACAAGAAATAGAACAATAAAACGCCAGTTTCTCGCAGCCATTTAATGCTACGCTGCATCAGAAGATTCAAAAAGAAAGAACAAAAGACACCATTATTATTTCTGGACAACTGCAATACCAAACCACTAGTGCAGTGGTGGCAAACCTGGGCATCCCAGCTGTTTCTGAACTGCATGCACCATGATGCTCTGCCAGCCGTGTGTGTGTCTAAGCATCATGGGACATGTCGTTTTGACACATCTGAAGGGCCAAGGTTCACCTGAACTAGTGTGTGCATTGTAGACAAATGTTCACTAATGTCACACCATGCACAGCTCTACACTCACAACTGGCACAGAGGATGCCCATGCACTGATGTCTCCCACAAACACATTACAAAGAATATAAAGTCACAATACAGGATAAAACAATAACGTAAAAAGAATATAAAATGTATATCATATAATATATATAATTTGAATTTAAGTATAGAAAAAGAGCTTAAAATCCATGTCTTTAGCAGCAGGGTGATATAAGGATATTTTGGGCACAGCTCAAGTGCCCGTGCTGTGGGCAGTGTATGATAAGTGCTGCCATGCTATACATTTGGATAAGTGATGGGGCTGCCCTGCTGGACCAGGCAATCTCTGTTTAATGGAAGAGAGATCGTCATTTAATCCCTGATTGCCTTGATCAGAAGATTATTCCTGCACGAATGGGGTTCAGCCCAGTCACATTGCTGTGCAGCCAGATCCCTGCGCCCTGTGCTGTGGTTAAACTCACCCTGGCATACGAAGGAGAGTCTCCAGTCTCATTAAGCAGACCTGATCACTCAGCAGTTCGGCTGGCTCCAAAAATGAGAAAATATCCAACTTCCCAGGTGTTCTTTACCTGGTGGCTGGTACTGGCGGGAGGAGAGACGACCTACCGCAGCCTAAGAAGAAGAATCTGCCCACACTCACACACACTTGCCTTAATCCCGCTCTTCCACTCCTGGCCTGGCTGGCCGGCCGCATGTGTGTGGGCGTGGTCAGCCAGCGGCACTGCTCCAAGATGCCAGCGCTGATAAAAAATAGTGCAACAGAACCAGTGGCAAAATTTTGCCGCCACATGGAGCTGTTGCTCCAACTGGCAACATGGTCTGGCTGCCCATGCTCTCCTATGTTAAAGACACCCTGCACCTACAATTCTAGGTGCAAAGTGTTTGTGTTTTCTGTGCCCCATCCCCTGATGTCTCTGTTCTATTATTATTCCCTTATGTGTTTATTGTAGTGTCATTTTGTTTCCCTTATCTGCATCTGTAAGTAATGGATTCCTTTGTTTTCCCTGTTTTCATCCAGCCCCCCAGGACCTGGTTTAAACCAGATATTTCTCTGCCCCCTTCTCCAGCCATTGTCTATTACAGGAGGCAAAAACACTTGCAGGGTGTACCAAGATAGTTGTGGGAAGCAGTCTATTGAACATAGAAAAAAGGCTTTTGGTGACAGGGGGGTGACCCCAATTTAACAATTGAAAAAGATCGAATGCCACTATCACAATGGTAAAACACGCCCCAGCGTTTCCATACTGAATAGCCTCCCCCTTCCCACACATACGCCCTCCTGTAATAGATTGAAAAAGATAGTGGAGATAGCCAAAGAATAAAATAAAACGTAGCTTTTAATGAGAAATGCAGTAAAACAATGCTTTCAAAGCTGTATTGCAGTAGCAGACAGACACAGTTGCAGTGCTTACCTAGGACAAACATAACATATATGTCTCAGCGAAGGCGAGAACATAAATAAAATAAAGGCCATTACAATAAGAGGCCCTGAAGCAAGTTTGGGAGTATGCTAGATTGGAAATACTAGCACAATACTGGACCCTCCCTGGAAACTGATATACATTGCAAGTATCAAATATAATGAATGGAAAGGCCTTCGAGGGTCTGTGGGTATAGGAAAGTCTGAGAAAACACACACAGGGTTATTCGAAGAGAATCGAAAAGTCACCGCATGTTTGGTGACTTTTCGTTCTCTTCAATTCGGTGCGATTCGGCGATCCCATTTCGGCGACCCTGTGGTGTATTCAGCAAGCACCACAGGGCCGTCGTAGTGCAGGGAAAACCCGCCGAACACTCACCGCAAAACCCTGCGAAAGCTCACCGAAACCCGCAAAAACATCTGGATTGACCCTGCCGAACACGCCAGAGAAACCTGAACAGCCGTCGATCAGACCAGCCGCCGGAAAAACCCGACACCATAGACGAAGTGAAAAAAAAAAAGTTTGCTTGAATTTTTTTAAAGTGAAACGCTGTTTGCAAAGGAACTACCAAACGAAAATGGCTGAAATTTACATATAAGATCCAATGAATGATAATAAAAAGGGCTGTTACAGAAAAAAGAAAAAACGATTTAAAGAAACGGAAAAAAAATGTTGACAAAAAAGTCCAAAAAATGCCGAAAAGATCCTAAAAAATCTATAAATAAAGAGACTCTTTACTGCAGAATATAATAATAAATGGTTTATTAGATATTGTATTAATACGGGAATATTTTTAACATTGAATTGGCTTGGTCACGAGGAGCCACCAGGTTTAAAGCAGGTCGCGAGGAGTTGCCTTGTCGCCCTGACATAGAGTTTAGTTCCTGCATCGCCTGCTATTGCTATCAGTGTGTTTCCAGTTGCCGACCCGTTTTGTCTACGCATCCTGCTCCTGTTTTTGACCCGGCTTGTCTTTGACCATTCTTCTGCTTATCCCATATCGGTTCACATTGCTGTGCGTTGTTTGTTTACCCTATGTATGCCGCTGGGGTTTGGGCCCACCACCTTGGTTTATACCCCTCTCGCTCTGGGGTACTATCTGCAGCCTTATTGGGGTTGTGTTCGAGACCTAAGGTTTCCGAATCTGTGTTACGCTGTCTTTACGTGAGATTAGGGAAAGATAGGTATAGCTTGTTCTCTACTACGTATTATTGTAATACATACGCTAAGTGTGACCGATCATAATCAGCTCGATACTATCACGTGTGTCATCAGACTCTGGTTATATCAAGGTATCTCAAACCCAGTCGGGTTTATCTAAAAACGTGTTATCTGTTTATTCTGTGACTGCCCTGCAGTCTAATCAATTCATCAACTGGCAAAGAAATCTGCTGGGAAACCAGCCTGAGAAATATACTCCATTATCAAAGTCATCTGTATTGTTGAAAGTCCCTGTATGTGCACTAAGTTGTCTTTTGGTCCTGAAACCATCTGAGCTTAGTTGCAATTCAGTTGTGCTTTTATACTCCTTGGCTTTGGAGTATAAATCTGTGTTTACTGATTGTTTTGTAAACGTCAAGCAGATATTTCTGTCCATTAAGATCACTACTGCGCTACTCTTGTGTGAGCGATACTGCGCCCATTACATAATAAGGGTGGTAATAGGCAGCCTTGGAGAGTGCCGTTCGAGATAATAAAAGTGGTCAGAAAAGTAGCCAATGACATTAACTCAGGCAGTAGGGGTGACGTACAGAGCGCCTATCCACTGTAGCATATTTGGCCCAGACCCATATGGCAGAGGGTGGCAAATAAGAAGGGCCAAGTCACTCAGTCAAAGGCCTTGTCTGTATCTGTAGAAAACGTGAGGATTGGGTGTACAGCCCAGTATAAATCCAGGTGTACAAGAGAGGGAACGTATGGTCCCAGCCAAGAGCTTGAGGTCTAAATTTAAAAGGGAGATGGGACGGTTACTATCACATTAAAGCGCATCCTTCCCCGTTTTAGGGAGTAGTGTTATAGTAGCCGAAAGCATATGGTTGTGCAGAGAAGAGCCCTTCAGCAAGGAATTATAAGTGCATAGCCAGTGCGGGTCCAGTATATCTGCGTCAAATTTATAATATTTCAGAGAGTCTGTCTGGACCCCGTGACTTTCCCACGGGTGTGGATTTTAGCGTCGCCACAAACTCATCCGCTTGAATAGGCGATTCTAAGTGGGGAAGTGCAGTAGGTTGTAATCTTTTGCTAACATTTTCGCTAAGGTATGCTTCAATTCCCGTAGAAATCCAAGCGGGGGAAGAACTAGAGTCTACTTTATATAAGGTTTTATTCAGCAGACACCATAGGAATAGAACGAAAACAATATGGGATAAGGTAAGTATGAGAAGTGGCTGGCGAGACAGGAAATAGGAGGATAGAGAAAAGGGGCAAGGCAGGAATAGGGCTGAGCAATAAACACAGAGGTAAGGGAGTAAGTGAATAGACAGAACTATGGACAAGACAGGAAAGGGGCTGAATAAGAGGTAGATGGATGGGTCAGGAATAAGACTGAATAACATACAGGGCTAAAAGGGATGAAACACATGAAACTAGAGAACTGGGGTAACTGAATATTATAAGTCCACAACAAATATAGGCTTGGGGTCCACCATAAGGAGAGTGTCTTCGGAGCATAAAGCAGGGGTTCAGCAGCAGTATCTTCAGCAGAGTATTGGCAAAGCGTGGCCAAGTAAGCAGAGCTTCGGCAACAATACATCCAGAAGTAGGGTTATTCATACGGGGTATCAGAGAGTTAATCGTATAGGCAGGGTCCAGACTCAAATCCTGGGATCCAGGGGTCGGGATGCGCAGAACGCAGACTTTTTGCAGCTTGCTTGGTGAACAGACGGCACAGCAATGCAAAAGCATAGCACTATGGGTGCTCCTCCCTTTAGCAGGGAAGCACTGGGCCACTAATTTTGAGCATCTATATCTTCTGCAGTGCTGCGGGAAAGCAGCGCTGAGCAAAGCATGACAGGGAGAGTGCTACTAGGGTTCCAAGGGTGGAGCAGCACCGGACATGCCTATCCCACAGTGCCGGTGGTTAGGTCTATGACAGATTCCACCCTCAAGGGACGCACTCTGAGTGACAAAGGCGGTTTCAGAAATCTCAGTATCAGCATGGATGGAATCTGTCTCAGAAATGCCTTCAGATTCTGAAGAGATAAGGGGTAGTTCCATCCAAAACTGTAGATTTAACAGGTGTGGGTTTGGTCCTACTGCTGTGGAGAATGGGGGAGTCTATTTTAGCTATTCCTGGTGTCCTCTTAGGAATATCAAGTCTGTGTGGATCAGCAGCCAGGTTAATGATAGGTAAGGGGATGGTGGTATTGACGGGATCAAGTAAGGGACATAGTACAAAGTCCATAATATTATGTAGTTGGTCCTGCAGAGACGTAAGGAAAGATTGTTGTTTGTACGGTAGCCCAAACCGTAACCAAACATGGGTAGTAAGCGTGGCTATAGAAGATACATCACTAAATTATTATGTTATTGTAACAGATATGGTGGTGGTCTCGACAGATTCTTTTACAGGTACCGTCTTGGCAACAGCTGTTATGTCCTGTGGCAAGTTGGTGGCATATACTTCAGCAGGGACCGGAGCTTCATCGGTTAGCAGATATTTTAGCAGTAAACAGAGTCTTGACAGTTGGCACCGTAGCAGCAGGCACTTTGGCTTGAACCGGAGTTTCATTAACGGGCGGCACAACAACAAGTAGCTCGGCGGGAACCGGACTTTTGGCAGCGGACTCTTTGGCATAGATTGAAGCTTCAACAGAAGGCACTGCAGTCTCGGTAAAGATGTACTAACAAGGCTCTTTTCTCGTAATGAAGGCCTCAGGGTCTCCTGGCTCAACCTCCGTTATGGTTATGGAGGGAATCGTGTCATGGATAACGAAGTCAGCAGTACATAGACCTGGAAAACTCTGAGGGGGTTGATCAATCGTAGCTGAGAATATGGCATCACAGACAAGAGGGTTGGATTTTCTAGGACTGACAGGCACTGGAGAAGAAACAAGCATGTCGAAATGAAGACTGCGAGCTGTAGGAGTGATGGATACTTTTTTTCACAGCATCCTCATAACATTCCAGCTCTTCATCACTTGTTTCAGACTCAGTCAGAAGGATCAAGTAAGGAACAGTTAAATGGTAGAAAACGCTCTCACGCTGGGCCAGTGATAGACTGTTTTGTGCCCTAGGCAAGACCAGCTACTTGTGCCCCCCCCCAAAAAAAACAATGAAAGCAACATATGAAACTATAAGAAATTAACTTTATTAAACAAATATAAGTTAACCGTATTAAACAAATATAAATATAGCTTTGACCCCATGGTAACCATGTACTATGTACGTCTGTGAAAAAATCCCCTTAACGCCCACGGACGTATATCACGCCGATCGTGGAGTTACTATGTCTGCCGGCATGCTTCAGTGTCTGAATCACGCCAGCAGACTAAAATGCTGGCACCCGCTGCATATTTAAAATAATACGGACTATATTACATTCTCTTCGCAAGTGGTTTTGCGTGCGTAAATGTGCATTTGCGCGAGGGGAAAAACCATTTGCGCGCAACGTCGTATTCCTCCTATCTATGTGCAACGAAGATGCGTTAACGTCTACTGCGGGTGGACCTGCGTGAACGAAAAATCGTGCGCGCATCCTATACTTAACATTGTCAGCACAAATGCGTTTGTGCGCTGGTACGAGGATGGTATGAGAAAGGGGGGGGTGTGAGGATCCTGAGGACTAGCAACGTCACTAGTGGCCTGCTCTACGGTGGGTGCCCGCTCAGGTCTCACAAGGTTTTAGCTTGCTTGTGCCATTACATGGATGAATGCTCCATATGCAAATCAGTCTGCTCTCACCCCATGAGGGTGGCCAGTACTGATTGCCAAGACGTCATTCCTGCACGAGAGGTGCAGCAACCCCTGACGATCGTTTTGTGGATGGTATTACAATCTGCGCGCAACGAAGGTTTGAGCAAATTTTCGTAACGTCTTTGAAAAGCAGGTGGTAACTGTAAATTTGATCATCCTGGCCGAAACGAAATACACCACATTCTACACATACCCAAACAATAAAATTAATAAATTGCTTTATTTTATTTTTTCCTGCAGCATATATACTCAGATTGACTTTGACAGGCGCAACAACCTAACGTTAGAAAATGGTGGTTCTTAATTCTGATTGGCTGAATCCCGTTAAAAAAACAGTCCGAACACAGATTTCTGTGCGCAACGTACTTTGCGCACAATTGTGCGCGTCGTTTTTACGCACAAAAATTTTCGACGGACGCAAAAATGCGCTCGGATCGGAGTATCACGTAAATTTTCACGCGATCACGTTTTTTTTCCCATGCACAAAAAAATTCTGCGATTGTGCAGAGAATGTAATATAGCCCTACATGTATACCCAGACCCACCAGACCTCAGATACATGTATACCCAGACACAGACCCCAGATACATGAATACCTGGAGAATACTTTATGGCTGGGCTTTTCAGTATTGGGTGCAGGGCCGGTGCTAGGCTATTTTGCGCCCTAGGCCAGGCCAGCTACTTGCACCCCCCCAAAAAAAAAAAAACACGTGCCATGTGTGAGCGTATCACAGAGCTCCAGCAATAAAAACACAGTAATATGCGATGTGTATGAGCATATCACAGAGCTCCACAGCAATAAAACTCACAGTCATGTACGGTGTGTATGAGCGTGCGTATCACAGAATCCACAGCAATGAAACGCACAGTAACGGGCAGTGTGTATGAGTGGATCACAGAGGTCCACTTCACCCACACACACACATAGAAGGCACACACACAAGGCGCGCGCGCGCACACACACACACACACACAGAAGGCACACCTACCCACACACACACACAAAAGGCACACACACGTGACGCACACACACACACAAGGAACACACACAAGGCACACACTGGGCCCCGAATCCTGTCTCTTCCTTGTTGAGACCCTCACTGTCTCAGCAGCATGCAGCGGAGCTCTGAGGCTCCGATAGTGAGGCCTACCTGAGGATGCCATCCCGCCGTTACATTTCTTCCCCTCTGCGAGGGGGTTTCCTGCAGACATGTCCCCGGTCAGGAGCCGGAAGTGAGGCCGCCGCCTTAACGGTACAGCTGGCCATTACATTTCTTACCCTCTGCGAGGGAGCACCCGGTGGACGCTTCATGGCACCATTGGTCGCCGGTGGTACTCTTGGATCAGTACCCGGCGGATCATTTGTTGGGGCTGAGACTGGGACAGGCAGCTAGCTGGCACATACCTGGTGGGTAGCGTAGCTGGCTGGTCCAGGGCCGGCAGGAGCCGTAGGAGCGTTGTCAGCAACAAATCATTTGCTGGCTGCCGTGCCTCAGGATCCACCACGCGTCTTGATGCCGCGCTCTCATGTGGACGCATGCGTGTGGGGTGGGCGCGGTCAGCATCAACATCACGCACTGTATCTATGCGCCGGCAAATTAGATGCTGCCGCGGCACTGGCGCTTACAAAAAAATAGTGCAGAGGTGTCGGCGGCGCAAAATGTTGCCGGTTTCAAAATTGTGGAGCTCCGCTGCGCCCGAAGGCGGCGCTGCGCTCTAGGCGGCCGCCTAGCTCGCCTAGCGGTAGCGCCGGCCCTGATTGGGTGATGTTTCATACATTCATGTCTGTTCACTAAAGGGTGAAGTTTAGGAGAATTGGCAGAAGAGAATAATCTAGACCAAACAGCCGATTTGGAGAAATGGGAGAATTTTGACCTAGATTGTTGACTTCTGCAAATTCTCCTTACTTCACCGTTTAGTGAATAGACCTGAGCCGCGTTCAATACCTCAGCCGCTGCAAGTGCTAAGTTAGCAACTTGCCATTGAACGCCGTTCAACCGCTCAGCATTGCTAACCTAGCACTTGCAGCGACCCAAGGAGGTGCTGCGTGTAGCTGAGTGTCACATTTTAAAGATGGCCGCCGCCATGAAGCAAGTAACAATGACGTACAGCAAGATGGCCGCCGCCTCGAAGCAAGTAATAATTCCGTACAGCAATGTTAATTTTGAGGTCTTTGATCACCGAAGCACAAAATATTTATTTATTATTTCCCCCTGCACATAGACATATATTACAGTTCAATTTATATATTGTTTCAGAAGTAAACATAACGTTTATTCATTAAAAACTATCATTTGTGGTGTGTGCGTACAAAACGGAATTGTGCTGACACAGACCTCTGACCAGGCCCGGAGTGGCACTAGGAGCATGCACAGATGAGACGAATTGTCCTGTCTTGGGGATCGCGCATGCGCTAAAGATCCCGCCCCTCTTTATTATATTTTGTCCGAGTCATCCGAAAAACAATCTGAATTTTTCATTAAGAAATCGTCGGCCATTTTGGATTCAAAATTCGCATCCAAAGGGTTCAACGACACTGCTGCAGCAAACTGAATTGCTGTGTTGCAGCAATTCAGCAGCTGCTGAGGTATTGAACGGGCCTCTGATTGTGGTGTTTGAGACAAGCCTATCCCTGCACACAAAGAACTACTAGAATGTAGTTCAAAACACAGAAGACAATGCCTAACATTAAAGTGTCTCCAGCTCAGGTCACTGAACCCGTTCACTTACAGTTGAAGACAATATAATAGTTAGAGTTAGGCTTTAGTGTTTAGAACTCTACTAGAGTTTCCTGTGAGGATTGGTTTGCTCAGACAGGAAGTTCCCTGGGAGAGAAGCCTGTGTTCATAGCAGAGAGCTCAGTGCTGAAAGGAGGATCCAGGCGGCAGGTCAGAGCTGGCTTTATGTGTCTTAATATACAAATATTAGGGGAAATTTGGGGTTAACCTCCCTGGCCTTACGTTTCTGACATCTTCTCCCAGCATGGCTCGGGGTTAAATTCCTATGCTGGAAGCGGTAACCCTGAGCCACACTTGGGATCACCGCCAGGGAGGTTAATAGATTTTGTTGAACATCAGTTAGGAAGAACCATAAGATGCTCCTGCAGAGCAAACACATTGTAAAGGGGAGCGACTAGTTTGAGTCGCTCTACAAGGACCGGTCCCTTCTGAGGGTTGGAGTCAAGCCATCAGATAGTTACAAATCGGTGATCATCAGAATTTTTTTTTGGGGATATTAAACAGAGAAATAATAGATGGCGCAGTATATAACATAATATATAATAATGATTACGCAGAGCTGTCACACATACATCACCCTCTATAACATCTATGCTCTGCTTTTACTGTGAAAATGTAAAGATACAGAGCCCCAAATATCAATCTATTGCTTTCAAAGTGACATTTTTGCAATACTTATAAACGGGTTATAAAAAAAGAATCTCCCATTGGCCCAAGACATTTACAATGCAGATGCGTCATACCCCACTCTCTTTATGATGACACATCTGCATTGTAATCGTATTGGTCCAATCGGAGATAGGAGCAAATTAAGGCAAAAAGTATAGGCAAAAAAGGTTCTAATGAATAAAATACATATAAATTACTGCCAAATTAATCGGAATAGTATAAAAATGGTAACCCTAATCATATAGCACCCTCCCGTGTCATTTATATATATATATATATATATATAACACAGGGCACGCTATGTATAGAGAGTAGGGCTGCACCAATGCCACACACAGTCCTCAGATATATATATATATCTACCTACCTATGTACACCCACACAGACCTCTGACCAGGCCCGGAGTGGCACTAGAAGCATGCACAGATGAGACGAATTGTCCTGTCTTGGGGATCGCGCATGCGCTAAAGATCCCGCCCCTTCTTATCATCGAGTCTCTCTGTGAAAAGACTGGCTACACTAAGTGCATCTTGAGCGTGGTGCATCGCTTCGCGCTCAATGTATCTCTGGCTTAAGTCCTGCATAGTGGCTAAAACTAGCATGCTCACACCTAGAAAGACCTTTTTCAAGGAGTGTGTAAAGAAGCTATTTCAGTGTGAACAAGCTAGTTTACCTCTCCTTTAAAAGACCTTTTGCACCTCTACTATTATTCAAGTCAAGGCAAAGGACCTTCTATCCCCTATTAGTCCAGTCTAGAGGT
Source organism: Leptobrachium leishanense (assembly GCA_009667805.1). Lineage (NCBI taxonomy): Eukaryota > Metazoa > Chordata > Amphibia > Anura > Megophryidae > Leptobrachium > Leptobrachium leishanense. Next base: position 145,107,149 of record CM019068.1, on the reverse strand, counting down.
GCGTTCGGCTAAAAAAATTATTTAATTTCAATTTTTTTTCGGATGAAACTGAATTCGTTCAATTACTGTTTCGTAATTTTGGATCGCTAAAAAAGTCAATAAATGCTGCTTGGTGTTAAATTAGGGTTAGGTGAGGGTAAAAAGCTTAGAATAATAATTACAGGGTTATTCAAAGAGAATCAAAGTCACTGCACGTTCGGTGACTTTTCATTCTCTCAAATTGCCATTCGGCAATCCCATTCCGGCGACCCTGCGGTGTATTCAGCAAGCACCACAGGGGCGTCGAAGCGCAGGGAAAAGCTGCCGCAAGCCAGACGAAAAGTCACCGTAAAAACCCGGCCAACAGGCTCACGCTTTGTAATGCACACTAAATTAGCGATAAAAGTCAACACACAATTCAGTTTCATTCAGTGTATGCATACACTTAGTACGCACCAGAATCAACCCACAATCAAGTCTGTGTGCATACACTTTGCACGCTCAATTTTTAACCATTAGGCTCAGTATAAAATTATTATTGAGAACATTCGATTTGACGGTTAAATTAACCTACACAACGTTCATCAATAATAGTACGTTGTGTAGGTTAATTTAACCGTCAAATCGAATGTTCTCAATAATAATTTTATACTGAGCCTAATGGTTAAAAATTGAGCGTGCAAAGCATATGCACCTAGACTTGATTGTGGGTTGATTCTGGTGCGTACTAAGTGTATGCATACAAACTGAATTGTGTGTTGACTTTTATCGCTAATTTAGTGTGCATTACAAAGCGTGAGCCTGTTGGCTGGTAGATTTAAAAATCTTTTTGCCGTCTGTTCACACTGAGGGGCATATCTGCTGGCTAAGATCCTATCATCACAACGCCCTCCTTTGGGAACAACTTGAGAGGCTGATATTTTCCGCTAATTTGAGCGTTTGTTGCACTACGAATCGATCTAGCCCGCTGGCTATAATGATATGCCAAACGTTGTGTCCATGTGAATAACTGGCAACTTGCATGGTACGGTCACATTTATTATCTGCTATACCGAATATTTGGGCCACTATACTTGTGGAGAATTAACCGTCTCCTGTCCGTCCTCTTTCTCTTATCTCGAAACCCTGTCTCGAGCTGATATTGACACCTTGGATTAAAATTTACGTCAACGTTGAGAGAGAAGTGATTTAGACATGACAAATTAAGACACGGAAGCCTTCTAGTCACTCAAAACACATCTCTGCAGGTTTTTTATCTGGACACATTATTTATACATTTCTGCAAAAGAGGCTGAGTTTCTCATCTCATGTTATAATTGGTAGAGCGGGAGGTAGTGGCTACAAAGCCCCCCCTTAACATACAGAGCACGTGATTTCTGGGAAATTGCAGAATCATTTCTTCAAAAACTAAACTAATCCTGCAGGATACAGAAACAAAACTTAACAGGGATTCTGGATATATGTGTCCCATATTAAACTAAAGAAATATATATAGGTTGCTACTGATCAGTGCGAGGAGTTTAATGGTCTAGTTCCCCTCAATACTATTGAACCCATTCGCCGGGCAGACTGTATGACCACTGCAGTAATTTCCAGCACAACGGTTTCTTTTTGAATAAATTCAGAGGCTCTTGTATTTTTGCCAATTGTGTGTTGTAAGCACTACCAAAACATGCATCTTCTTGGTCGCAACTGAGTTTGAATCCAGCAGCACAATTTCAATGTATATCCAATCCTAAACGCACCAGCTATGTTAAGCTGTGTTTGTTACTTGGTCGTAATTACATGCGTGGCAAACTGTGTTTGAATTTAATAGCACAGTCTCAACCGTAATTCAGTGTTTATTCACTACCAAGCGTAACTGCTGTGTTAAACCCGTGTCTGTTAAATGCATTTACTTTTTGACGTTTGACTGTATCGAGTGATTGCAGACTATATCCACCTTTTGAGGTTTCCCCAACGGACTTCAGTGCCGCCAAACTGAACCGTATTTCACTGTCAATTGGCCTGTGATGTGGTTCAATAGATTCAGCACCGCACAGGTTAATTGATAGGGAAATAGTTTCCGCCTGTGTGAAACGTCATAAAGAGTTGATCCAAATCGATTTGATCGATACCATTTCTTTTCCAATGCTTTTTGGATGAAACCAATATGTTATTTTGGACGTATTTCCGATAAACGAATCGGTGGAATTCCGGACGAATTGCGATTCATAATGAAACACGCACCTCTAGTCCAGTCCAGTATAGAGAAAGGAGGTACACTGCTCAAACTGTTACCAACCATTCTTTACCCCCTCCTGAAGGACCTTTCAAATTTTGAGTGTGTAAACTACCGTTTTTAATGCTCTTGCCCCGTCGTAGTCAAGTCCAGCTAAAGGAACTCTTGCCCCCTCGTAGTGAAGCACAGCTAAAGGACCTTTTGTCCCCTAGTCATGTCCTGCATAGAGAAAGGAGCTAGACTGTTCACACAGTTGAATCTTGTTCATTAACCATAGAAGGACCTTTTCGACACCTGGAGAAAGTCTCACACTTCTGCTGACTTCCTGCATTAAAAATTCATGCTCCGTTCCTACAGTCTCGCTTTTTCTCTCGCTAAACAGTCTTATGTCTCGTCCCTTATCTCATCCTTTTCTCATGATTCCAAATGTCTATTTCATACTTTCAACCTGTTAATGCGCCCGCTTCCACTCAACCTTCCACGGACCTCACTTCTGTCAGCTTTGCTGATTACTTCACTGATAAGATTGCTAATCTAAAACTCGAAATCCTCCTGCAACCTCCTCCTCTCTGGCATTAAGAGATCCCAGATTCTCCCTCTGCGGTCTGTTATGAAAGCCTGCGAGGCTCATCCACCTCACCTCCCGCACCTCGCCCATCTGTCAATCTCTACACTGGCTCCCTGTTTCCTTTAGAATTCAATTCAACACACTGGTGCTCACATACAAAGCTCTCCATAACCACGCCGCTGCCTACATCTCCTCCCTTTTTAACAGGTACATCCCATCCCATCCCGACCACTTCGCTCTGCCAATGATCTGACGTTATAGTCTCCTCTTACACGCACCTCCAACTCTCGCCTTCAGGACCTCTCCCGAGCTGCCCCCTTTCTATGAAATACCCAACCCCGTAACATTAAACTCTCCCCAGTCCTTCAAAATGTGTTTGAAAACACAATACTTTAGAGAAGCCTGTGATTCCCCACTGTTCATTACCAGGGCTTGACAAATTTGCTTTGAATCTAGGAGCCAGCTACCAAAGTTAGGAGCCAACCTTTCGGCGAGGATTCGCCTTTATCAAGGTATACCTTGATAAAGGCAAATCCTCGCCGAATAGTTGGTAACCTTGCCTCTACATCTGGTAGTTGCTTTGTACTGACCCAAATTATGATTTTAGCTGCTTCTATTTATTTATCACTTTGTTACCTGGTGCTTTTTGCTGTTAGGTATTTTTTGTGCATGTGGTCTTTTGGCTACTTTATTGAGCCTAGAAGTGTAGAGCGTTGCTTCTAATATCAGTTTGGCCGCTCAGAGATATAGATACTTATATTATTTGTGTAGTTAACATCTGCACATTGTGACGTTGTGATATTGTTTCATTTGTATACTTATTTTCTTTGCTCTGTTACTGGACACCCCTATTTACCCACTGCAGACACAAACCCCCCCACACATACAACAGACCTCATATATAAATACATACACCAGGGCTGGATATATTTACATTAAATGTAGGAAACAGGAAGAAAACATTGAAGCCAACTAGATGTTTTTAGATGCCAAAGACTGCTTTTAGATTTATGTAAAATAAACTGGAAATTTAGGAGCCAGGAGTAAAATTTGTCAAGCCCTGTCTTACTCCGTCTTCCCATTCAGTCCACACGCACCCGCTACTTCATGTTCTCTATTTACCCTCCCCTAATGTGCCACCCCCTCCTCTTAGATTGTAAACTCTCGAGCAGGGTCCTCTCTCTTACTGCTCTGTGTATGATCCTGTATGTTTATTTGTTATTCTGCCTCCCATTGTACAGCACTACGGAACTTGTTAGCGCTTTATAAAAACGTGTAACTACTTGTAATCGTACCTGCTCTGCGCCATCTGAGCCCAGCAAAACCTGCTGTGTGCCGTCTGTGAGCCCAGCGAAACCTGCTGTGTGCCGTCTGTGAGCCCAGCGAAACCTGCTGTGTGCCGTCTGTGAGCCCAGCGAAACCTGCTGTGTGCCGTCTGTGAGCCCAGCGAAACCTGCTGTGAGCCGTCTGTGAGCCCAGCGAAACCTGCTGTGTGCCGTCTGTGAGCCCAGCGAAACCTGCTGTGTGCCGTCTGTGATCCCAGCGAAACCTGCTGTGTGCCGTCTGTGAGCCCAGCGAAACCTGCTGTGTGCCGTCTGTGAGCCCAGCGAAACCTGCTGTGTGCCGTCTGTGAGCCCAGCGAAACCTGCTGTGTGCCGTCTGAGCCCAGCGAAACCTGCTGTGTGCCGTCTGTGATCCCAGCGAAACCTGCTGTGTGCCGTCTGTGATCCCAGCGAAACCTGCTGTGTGCCGTCTGTGAGCCCAGCGAAACCTGCTGTGTGCCGTCTGTGAGCCCAGCGAAACCTGCTGTGTGCCGTCTGTGAGCCCAGCGAAACCTGCTGTGTGCCGTCTGTGAGCCCAGCGAAACCTGCTGTGTGCCGTCTGTGAGCCCAGCGAAACCTGCTGTGTGCCGTCTGTGAGCCCAGCGAAACCTGCTGTGTGCCGTCTGTGAGCCCAGCGAAACCTGCTGGTGCCGTCTGTGAGCCCAGCGAAACCTGCTGTGTGCCGTCTGTGATCCCAGCGAAACCTGCTGTGTGCCGTCTGTGAGCCCAGCGAAACCTGCTGTGTGCCGTCTGTGAGCCCAGCGAAACCTGCTGTGTGCCGTCTGTGAGCCCAGGGGTCTTGCTCCGTGCAGAGAGAGCTCAGCATTTCTTTGCCAATTCACATTGACTGAATATCCCGCGCTCTGCCTCCTCTGACACTAATACCATGTGATGCTTCCTGTCACATGACCAGCGTAACGTCACATGTCCTTCTAGGAGGGTGCAAATTATCCTCTACCGAAAACAAACCCCCTCCTACTGAATCAGGAGGTGCTGCGGCTATTCTCTTCTTGCTCGTTGTTCTCTCGTGTAAGTGATGTTTTCTCTTTTTTACACTTGTTTGTATTGATGTGGGATTATATGTAACTCCTGCATCTCCTTTATCCCCTGTAGCTCCATCCTCTTTGTCCTTTGTGTCCTGAGCCCTTTGAGGCCGCAGATCCACCTGGTGAATCCAGAGAGGAGATCCAGCCTGAGGGTCCTGGGAGTGAGCGGCCTTCTTGTAAGTAAATCCATATATTGCTGATTATAAGCTGTATCCGCTGTATAATGATGTGTGTGAATTCAGGAATGAAATGTCTCCCAGCCATGGGAATAAGGCGATGCTTAGACTATATCAGTGGTTCCCAACCGCGGTCCTCAAGTACCCCGTACAGGCCAGGTTTTAAGGTTTACCTTGGGGAAATGCAGACTAAATCATGTAATCACCGAGTAGCAAATCATATCACCTGGGCTGTGCTTCAGATATCTGAAAATCCTGGCCTGTTGGGGATACTTGAGGACCGCCAAAAGAAAACCAGGATGTTAAAGTAAAACAGAAAATACAAGAGAGGATAAATAGCAAGAAGTCTATAAAGCAGGAAATAATAACTAGGAAAATAAAGACACAAGAACAAGGCATAAAGCAATTAAATATTACAAAATACGGAGTACAGGACAGACAGGGCTAGAGCAAAAACAGCGAGGTTGAAATAACAGAAACAAAATGGTTTGGAGGAATGTACAGAATCGTGGTTAGATCAAAGCATAAAGGTTGTGGCAGGCGGCTGGCATGGGTTGGTCAAAGTCCATAGCGGAGGGTTGGTACACTGTAATCCAATAGAAGTATCAAGATAGAGTCCAGAGAATAGTTAAAGTCCACAGCCAAAGGTCGGTACACGGAATATCCAAAAAGCACTAGCATGAACAGGTCCACACACCAAGGGGCTTTCTCAGTGAATGAATGAGTCAGACACAATCCAGAAGCAAAGGGTTTTGGGAGTAGCTCCTATTTATGGAGGCCTTCCAGGTGGAAATGAGCCACACCTGGTGCTCACTGGAATCCAGGGAAAGTCCAGACTGGAGCCCAGGAACCTAGATGCAGCAACAAAGTTTAAATGCCAAACATGAGGTTGAAACAAGAATAAAGGGGTTTGCTGGAGCTAGACCAGTGTATATAACAAATACTGGCATAGTCAGTGGGCATAAGGAGTGAGACTCTTACAGTTATTTCTAATGAAAATTGTGCATTTTGTGCAAAATCTTCTAAACATGATTTTCAATTAATGTTTCATGGGTGCACACCTTAGCGAAACGGGCTGCGCACACTAGTATTGGAAACCCTGAACCTATCACCCCTCTGAAACGTGGAGCCAAAATTGACTTAAAAGGAGAGGGTTTTTCTCCAGTACCTGTTGGGGTCAATGACATTTGCATCGGCACCGACAGGGAAGGTGATGTCTTTGTCACTTCCATTACTGCTCTTTTCCTTTATTACTTATGCCCCCTCCCCCGTTTTTCTTCTTTTTTCTGTGGCTGCCTGACACTACTTGAATTGTTGGGTAAGATACCATCAGCATAATGACCTAACCTTCTCTACCCTCAAGTTGTTGCACAAAGTCTATACCGCTACAAGAAACCATATTCTTTTGCAGGAGTACAGCAAGAGTCTGAAAATGTCTGCAGGAAAAATGTTATGAGCAATCTGTATCATATGTTGAAGAAAACCTCATGAAGCCTCTGCCAGTAAATCAAGAGGAAATAATCAAAGATGAAACTCTGGATTTCCAAGAAAATCAAAAAGAACCAGAGAATTACGAGCTGTTACATGGGACTGTCCAAAATAATGATCCTTATTCAGACATGTTGGTTCATTCTGAATTTACAAATTCTGTCTCTTGTGGGTCAGAACTTCACCAAACTCACACAGCTCATATTGGAAGAAAAACAATTCAATGCCCTGAAAGTGAGAAATGTTTACGCACAAATGCAAGCCTTGGTAAATACAGGAGAGTTCACATAGGAGAGAAGATGTTTGCATGTTCTGAATGTGAGAACTGTTTTAGTACAAAGGGTAACCTTACTGTGCACGAGAGAAGTCATACAGGAGAGAAGCCGTTTGCATGTTCTGAATGTGAGAAATGTTTTAGTACAAAGGGTAACCTTACTGTGCATAAGAGAAGTCATACAGGAGAGAAGCCGTTTGCATGTTCTGAATGTGAGAAATGTTTTACAACAAAGCGTGACCTTACTGTACATGAGAGAATTCATAAAGGAGAGAAGCCATTTGCATGTTCTGAATGTGAGAAATATTTTAGAAGAAAGTATGATCTTACTATACATGAGAAAATTCATACAGGAGAGAAGATATTTGCATGTTCTGAATGTGAGAAAGGTTTTAGAAGAAAAAATCATCTTACTGTACATGAGAGATTTCATACAGGAGAGAAACCATTTGCATGTTCTGAATGTGGAAAATGTTTTATATCAAAGAGTGAGCTTACTAAACATGAGAGTATTCATACAGGAGAGAAGCCGTTTGCTTGTCCTGAATGTGAGAAATGTTTTAGAAGAAATACTCATCTTGCTATACATGAGAGAATTCATACAGGAGAGAAGCCATTTGCATGTTCTGAATGTGAGAAATATTTTTGCACAAAGTGTGAGCTTACTAAACATGAGAGGATTCATACAGGAGAGAAGCCATTTGCATGTTCTGAATGTGAGAAATGTTTTAGAACAAAGTATGATCTTACAGTACATGAGAGGATTCATACAGAAGTGAAGTCATTTGCATGTTCTGAATGTGAGAAATGTTTTAGAACAAAGACTGAGCTTACTAAACATGAGCGTATTCATACAGGAGAGAAGCTGTTTGCATGTTCTGAATGTGGGAAATGTTTTAGAACAAAGGGTGAGCTTACTGTACATGAGAGAATTCATACAGGAGAGAAGCCGTTTGCTTGTTCTGAATGTGAGAAATATTTTACATCAAAGAGTAATCTTACTAGACATGAGAGAATTCATACAGGAGAGAAGCCGTTTGCATGTTCTGAATGTGGGAAATGTTTTAGAACAAAGGGTGAGCTTACTAAACATGAGAGAATTCATTCATCTATTCATTCACATTGATGTATAGTCATTTTCATGGCATGAATGTGGGAAGGGTTTTGGAACAAAGTAGCAGAGTTACACACCTGAATGTGCAAACAGAAGAGAATTTACTCCTATATCCACTATTTGGACAAATGTATCTGGACACACATGTCTTTTACAGTTGTCACTTTAGACCTGGGGTACATGGTGTGAGGCTTACACCCCTTTCCTTCTGTCTGTCCTGTTTGTCCTGTCTGTTCCGTCTCCCATTTGTTCCATTCCGCCTTTTCTCCCTTCCTCCTCATCTCCCACTCCATCTCTTTGCTTCTGCCATTTCTGTTTTTCCCTTGGCTGGCTGTATTCTGATTTTCCCACCTGTCCCACCAGCCATATATTCTGGTCACTCCCTTTCATCCACGCTCTTTCATGTTGTTCCCTTACCTTACCTGTCAGAGGTTCTGTGAGCGCCCTTTTCTTGTTGTGCATATCCCTTCGTCCCTCTCAGTCCAGTCTAGCTAGTGTTTGTCTTGTAGTGTCTCTAAGTTCAGTCTTGTACTTTGTGTTTTCCTTATGTTCTGTTAGTCCTGGTTTTCGTTCAGTTTGCTGTCTGTTCCTATTTTCTGCTTTAACATCTTGCCTATGGCTTCCTGATGTTCCCACCGTGTTACCAGACTTCATATTGCCACAATGCTCCTGGTTCCTGTACAGTGGACTGCATAGCCCATTATCCTCCTGTTTGCTAGTCATTGCCTGGGGCTTCCAGTGATCCAGCGATCTCCACCTGCGCTGTATCAACGTTCCCTGGCCAAGACTACCTGGTCGCTGCACAAGTGGGTCCTCTCTACAGCGTAGCCCACTATCCTTGGTGCCTGGATACCTACCTGTGGCTTATACAGCTTTCACCACCTTCGCTGACCTTCTATCAAGGTACCATTGCCAAAGGAACAGGTTCTTTCCTGTGGGACTTTCTGTGGTGCAGAGACTGTTTGCTGTATACCTGCGATACAATTCTTATATTTTGTCTAACACTGCCTCTGAGTCTGTCTGTTTGACCACCCCCAGCGCTTGGGAAATAATACCAGCGGGTCCCTCCATGGCTCCATCCTGGCTCAGGCCTGACCAGTGGCGACTCTAGGAACAATATTATGGGGGGGCACATAGGATACCGCAGTCAAAACTGGGGGGGCACTAATAATTTTCACCGCTAAATCATACCACTGAATAAAACTAAGGGCCCTATCACCTGGTGTGAGCTAAAACACCATCACTAAAGGAAAAATTTAGCGCAAGTCGCTAAGGCTGGGGTCAGACCAGCGCACTTTTAACGTGCGTTCTGGCGCACATAATTACGGCCGCACTAGCAGCAGATGACGGGCAATGACGGACAATATACGATGTCCGGCCGCACAAAAGTCCAGCCGTGCAACGCAAGTGGAATTTGAACGCATTTTTCTGAGAACGCTGAACCGCTAGTACTGACGTACTGAGTGCGCAGCTGCGGCATAGCGGCGTGTGTGCTAGATTAGGAGATGTCAGACGCTGCTAATGTCCAGCCAACATAACGTCCAGACGCAAAAAGAGTTTTATTGACGATCCGTACAAAATCACGCCCGAAAATGCGCGTCGTCTGACCATTTTTGCGCATTCCGTGAAAAAATACGTCACTGCGTTCAGACGCACTTTTTCACGTTCGCAGTGAAAAATGCTTTCGTCGGACCCTAGCCTAAAATGTAGTGCCTGACGACCTACTAACAAGGCTGATGGGCATTGCATGATAAATGCCACCCAACAGCATGTAGAATCATTACACTGCATTTAATAGATCCAAAAGGAAGGCCAGGTGAGCGACACAAATTTCCCTGCTGCAGCATATAAAGAATACATGTTTCAGGGCAAGACTTATTCATGTGTCCCTTTCAACATTGTCCACACAGTCACCCTAATAATCAACCGCTTCCATACTATGAATAACCCCCAGCATAAAATGTTTAAAATTAGGCAATATATTAGAATTAGGATATATGTGGATAAAGGATACATTTATAAAAGAGCCTACTGCAACAGCAACGACATTGCTGACCAGATACATTACTATGGTGTATGGGGCTATGAGAACACCTGTGCTGAATTCCTTTCAATTGCCTGTTAATTGCCTGTTAATTTTGCGCGAGGACCTGTTTTTTCTGTCTTTTTGGAGTTAGCACCAGGGTTGAGCAGTGGGTAAAATGTTGCAACTAGTGCCCCTCAAAAAATTAGCGCTGGCACCAAGTGATCTGTTAGCTGCAAAAGCGCTAGAGATCTCTAGCACTCCCCATGTTAAGTAAAGGACTCGGAAAGTACAGTAAGCACGCGGTACAAATCGATAATAGCAACGCGCTAAGTGATTTTTTTCCCGTTTGTAGCGGGAGGCAAACGATCTGTTGGTCAGGCACTAGACTCAATTAATCTGGCGCTAACGCAAAACCATGCGCACGCAAGGGTTAACTCACACCAGGTAATAGTGCCCTAAATAAGTATATACAGTATAAATAATATTGCAAAACCCCAGAGTAATGTGATGCGGTGAGTAATGTGATGCGGTGAGTAATGTGATGCAATGATGCCTTTTTGTTGTACTAACCTTAAACTTACAGGGTTATTCAGAGAGCGTGAAAAGCAGGAGAATGACTGGAGAATGAAAAATTCTAGGTCAAAATAGCCGATTTGGAAAGTGAGATGAAAGGGAGAATTTTTCTGGTTTGGCTATTTTGACCTAGAATTTTTCATTCTCCAGTCATTCTCCTGCTTTTCACGCTCTCTGAATAACCCTGTTAATGATACTTAAATTCAATATTTCAATATTTTATTTGCTGCAATTCCGCAGTTTTCGCTGAATGTCTGATAGCTGCTTCAGCGAATCAACTTTTAGCAAATTACAGTGACCATTCGCTAAATAGGGAATTCACCTTATTTTCTGCAAAATAAATTCCCCGAAATGTGACAAAAAGCAGAGGATCTACAGATCATTAGACCCTTTAGATTCTATCTCCCATAATAACCCCTAAAATGCCATAAACCCAGGGAAATACAATAAAATTAATAAACAATGTGGCATTTGGCCTACCCCTTAACCCCTAATATGCCATTAATCAAGGGAAAACATGAAATGAATACACTGCGGCATGTAGCCAATCCATTAACCCATAAAATGCCATTAATCAAGGAAAAAATAAAATGTATACTGTGAGGGATGAAGCCTACCCATTAACCCTTAATATACAACTATACCAAGGCAAAAACTAACGCAATACACAATGTAATGTATAGTCTGAACATTAACCACTTCACTGCTGAGCCATTTCAACCCTATGAAAATGTTTACGTTTAAGTGCCTGTTATTATTTAATGTTTTATGACTTTTACTTTACACCAAATATGGTCATGTTGGGTATCATTGGAAAGACCATAATCTGCCCGTCTAATGACACATAGAACGTCCATGTACGATTCACAGGAACGGAGATATCGTGGTCCGAAAAGTGTGGGAAGCTGGATGCTGATTTTTGGTGGGGGGGGGCAAGGAATTACCCCCCTTGCCCCCCTGTAGAGACGCCTATGGGCCTGACACATGGACCTAAAGATGCATTTCGGAGTTTTGTGCCTGATATGTTATATTATTTTCATGCCCTCTCCTACAGGGCCGAACTAAGACCTTGTGCTACCTGGAGCCAAAGATAAAATGCTGCCCCTCCACTTCACCCAAAATACACCCACATCCAGTTGAGGTTGGCACTGTTTCTGTGCCAAACGGACCATTGGGCCAGGCTAAAGACAAGTATATTTAATAGAGGACATCCAACTCTATATAAAGCCATATTGAAATCCCTTTTCTTGAATCTCCAACATGCCTTTATTCTGTATACAGCGATGAATTCAACCAGTTAAACAAGAAATAGAGCAATAAAACGCCAGTTTCTCGCAGTCATTTAATGCTACGCTGCATCAGAAGATTCAAAAAGAAAGAACAAAAGACGCCATTATTATTTCTGGACAACTGCAATACCAAACAAATACCTTACAAAGAATATAAAGTCACAATAATAGATAAAACAATAACGTAAAAAGAATATAAAATGTATATACATGTAATATATATTTGAAATTAAGTATAGAAGAAGAGTTTAAAATCCATGTCTGCAGCAGCAGGCTGATTTAAGGATATTTTGGGTACAGCTCAAGTGCCCATGCTGTGGGCACCGTATGATTACGGATGAGCCGAACACCCCCGAGTTCGGTTAGCGCTCGAACTCGAACTTTCCAAATGTTCGGATTCGAACTCGAACTCAATACAAGTCAATGGGACTGAAAATTCGATTTTTATAGTGCCCTCCAAGAGGGCATATATCAGGGCTCGAGTCGAGCGGGAACGCGCGGGAACGGCGTTCCCGCACTTCTCCCACAGTGGGAAAGCTGCGGGAACGCAGCGTTCCCGCTGTGGCCTGAGCACGAAAGGCTGGAGCAGGCGGCCGCCGCACATTGCCGGCGGCCGCGTGCTTCCTGTTAGAACGGCCCGCTGACAGGAAGTGGAGCCGCTCGCCTGGCTGTTTCATCGATCCCAGGCGAGCGGCTGCACTTCCTGTTAGCGGCCGTTCTAACAGGAAGCACGTGGCCGCCGGGCGCAGAGAGGTGAGCTGGGGTGCATATCCATGTAACGCTGGGGGGCATATCCATGAGCTGGGGGGGCAAATCCATGCGCTGGGGCCAGTATCCATGTAACGCTGGGGGCATATCCATGATCTGGGGGGCAAATCCATGAGCTGGGGGCACAAATCCATGAGCTGGGGGCACTATCCATGTAACGCTGGGGGCATATCCATGTGCTGGGGGGGCAAATCCATGAGCTGGGGGCAGTATCCATGTAACGCTGGGGGGCATATCCATGAGCTGGGGGAGCAAATCCATGAGCTGGGGGCAGTATCCATGAGCTGGGGGGCAGTATCCATGAGCTGGGGCATTTCCATGAGCTGGGGGCATATCCATGAGCTGGGGCATTTCCATGAGCTGGGGGCATATCCATGTGCTGGGGCATTTCCATGAGCTGGGGGCATTTCCATGTGCTGGGTCATTTCTATGAGCTGGGGGGCATATCCATGAGCTGGGGGTATATCCATGAGCTGGGGGGCATTTCCATGAGCTGGGGGGCATATCCATGAGCTGGGTCATTTCTATGAGCTGGGGGGCATATCCATGAGCTGGGGGTATATCCATGAGCTGGGTCATTTCCATGAGCTGGGGGGCAATATCCATGAGCTGGGGCAATATCCATGAGACCTGGGGGCAATATCCATGAGACCTGGGGGCATTATCCATGAGAGCTGGGGCATATATCCATGAGACCTGGGGGCAATATCCATGAGACCTGGGGGCATTATCCATGAGAGCTGGGGCATATATCCATGAGACCTGGGGGCATTATCCATGAGACCTGGGGCTATATCCATGAGACCTGGGGGCAATATCCATGAGACCTGGGAGCATTATCCATGAGAGCTGGGGCATATATCCATGAGACCTGGGGGCATTATCCATGAGACCTGGGGGCAATATCCATGAGACCTGTGGGCATTATCCATGAGACCAGGGAGCATATATCCATGAGACCTGGGGGCATTATCCATGAGACCTGGGGGCATTATCCATGAGAGCTGGGGGCATCATCCATGAGAGCTGGGGCAATTATATCCATGTGAACTGGGAAAATATATCCATATAACCAGTGCCGTGTATATTATTCTGGGGGTCCAGTGCTGTGTATATAATTCTGGGGGGTCTGGGCCTGGATATATACATAGATTATATATAAAATGCGTTAGTCCAGTTGCCAAAATCGCGAGTATACCTGTACGTAGTGATACCTTTCACTGATCAGTATAGTTTCCAGTTTACACTCTTGAAAGCTTGTGTTTTAAATGTAAAGTTAACCCAATAAAAATGGTATCACCGGCTCGTCCGGCTATACTCGTGATATATATATTTTTTCTTCAGGTAATAGGGGTTGTGGAATTCGTGGGTGAGTTCCCTCACTTTTTTTCCCAGGACTTGACCCCTGGCATATATGCTAGATATATTTGCCATAAAAGATGTATGGGGGTCCGGGTAGTGCCCTGGGGTACAGGAAACACGGACAAAAAGTTTAAAAAAAAAACATTTTTAAAGGGACAGTGCGTTTTCCATGAAATAAAGGTTAAAAATAAAAACGAAAAATTCTTTCAAATATCGTGCCTAGGAGGTCCCCATAACCTGCCTGTGAAGTGGCGGATTTCTCGGATGTATAGAAATATGTAAAAACCAAAAAATGACATTTCAAATGACGGTAAATGGTTTTCCTTTAATCTATCCATAAACAACTGCTTGGGGCGGCAGTCTGTATGAAAAGAGGAGACATTTTCGGACACGTAGAAAAAGTTTGGTGATTTTTTTTGGCTAAATTATTGTGAAACTTATGCAGGCTTTGGATGAAAGTAACAATAGGTGCTTTAAAATTGGGCCTTTAGCGTCGGCAACAGTGCCGTCACACAGTAACTAGGGATGAGCCAAACACTCCCCGAGTTCAGTTCGAGCCCGAACCTGAACTTCCCATTTATTCGGGACCGAACCCGAACCCCCATGCAAGTCAATGGGGCTGAAAATTTGGTTTTTTAGAGTGCCCTCCAAGAGGGCATATATGCTACATATTTGCCATAAAAGGTGTATGGGGGTCCGGGTAGTGCCCTGGGGGACAGGAAACAAGGACAAAAAGTTTTAAAAAAAACTTCCATGAACTTCCAGTGTTCCATGAAATAAGGGTTAAAAATAAAAACGAAAAATTCCTTCAAATATCGTGCCTAGGAGGTCCCCATAACCTGCCCGTGAAATGGCGGATTTCTAGGATGTATAGAAACACTTAAAAACAAATAAATGACGTTTCATATGACGGTAAATGCTTTTCCTTTAATCTATCTATAAACAACTGCTTGGGGCGGCAGCCTGTATGAAAAGACATTTTAGGACGCGCAGAAAAAGTTTAGTGTTTTTTTTGGGCTAAATTATTGTGAAACTTATGCAGGCTTTGGATGAAAGTAACAATAGGTGCTTTAAAATTGGGCTTTTAGCGTCAGCAACAGTGCCGTCACACCGTAACCCCTCTGAGGATATGAAACTGATACAGGCGTCAATGGCAGTGCACCCAGATATTGTGCCTTTAGTGCCAGGCATGCAAGTACTATCATACAGTAACTCCTCTGTGGTATTGTGGAAGAGTGCAGGGGTGGACCATGCGGTCCTATATTGAAAAGTGTGTTTTTTTATCTGTTAATGGGCGTCAGTCCACCCAGATATTGTGCCTTTAATGCCAGGCCATCAAGTATCATCATACAGTAACCCCTCTGTGGTATTGTGGAAGAGTGCAGGGGTGGACCATGTGGTCCTTTATTGAAAAGTTTTTTCATCTGGTAATGGGCGTCAGTGCACCCTGATATTGTGCCTTTGGTGCCAGGCCATCAAGTATCATCAAACAGTAACCCCTCTGTGGTATTGTGGAAGAGTGCAGGGGTGGACCATGTGGTCCTTTATTGAAAAGATATGCATCTGGTTAAGGCATCAGTGCACCCAGATATTGTGCCTTTGGAGCCAGGCCAGCAAGTATCATCATACAGTAATATACAGTATATTATATATTACAGTATATTATATATTACAGTATATAATATACATCATACAGTAAATTTTTTTTAATGGGCGTCAGTGCAGCCAGATATTGTGCCTTTCATGGCAGCAAGTGCTTTCACACCGTAACCCTTTTGTGGTATTGTGGAAGAGTTCAGTGCTGGAGGTTTTGTGAATGCAGAAGACATCCCCGATCTATTCCGTTACATCAGCATCAGGGGATTGATAGCTGCTGATCCAGGACTGATTCATTTTTATAAATGTCAGCCGGTCTACAGAGTCGGTGGACAGACGCACTCTTTTGTCTGTGACAAAACCTCCAGTGGCACTGAACGTCCTTTCGGAAAGCACGCTAGATGAAGGGCAACCTAGTAGCTGCATAACATATTGGCTAAGTTCTGGCAAGTGAACCAATCTCAACACCCAGTAAGCCAGTGGATCATCTGCTGGAAAGGTATCCAGGTCTGCCCTTGCCCCTAGGTAGTCCTGCACCATATGGTGAAGACGCTGGCAATGGGTGCCTACATTTGACGTCCCTGGGCGTCGAGGACTAAAAAAATTAAAAAATGCATCAGTCAAGCGGCCCTGGCCTTCACCGCTATTCCTCTGATCACCTGCAGCCTCAGAAGCACGTGTGTCAGCACTTGGTAATCTAACAGTGCCTGGAAAGGTGTTACACAAGTTTTGCTTTAGAGCGTCCTCAAGTTTTGTCATCCTGTGCTCCCTCTGTGCGGGCAGGATGAGCTCTGCAACTTTCCCCTTGTATCGTGGATCAAGAAGGGTTGCCAACCAGTAATGATCCCTCTCCTTGTTAGCACGAATCCTGGGGTCCTTTAGCAGGCTTTGCATCATTAGGGAGCCCATGCAGCGTAGGTTGGAGGTGGCATTAGCTGCCGAGTCTTCCTGGTCAATGAGGATGACCGTATCGTGCACTTCCTCCTCCCAGCCACGCACAAGCCCTTCTGTTTCTGGGCACACAAAACCCTGCCTTGAGGAATCCCCACCTTCAATGCCCCCACTACTTAAATAGTCCTCCTCCTCCTCATCCTCCTCCTGTCTGATCTGAGTAGGACCCGCTGGAATGCTGTCTGCGGAAAGACTGGGGCCTTGAGAGCTAGGGAAGGCCTCCTCTTCCTCCCGCTGCTCTGCCTCTAGAGCCACATCTATAATTCCCCGCAGAGTGTGCTCCAGCAGGAACACTAAAGGAATTGTGTCACTGATGCATGCACTGTCCCTGCTCACCATCCTCGTTGCCTCCTCAAATGGTGACAGTACAGTGCATGCATCCTTGATCATCAGCCACTGCGGGGGGGAAAACAACAAGTTGACCTGAACCTGTCCTCGTGCCATACTCACACAGGTACTCGTTGATGGCCCTCTGCTGCTTGTGCAGACGCTGCAGCATTGATAATGTCGAGTTCCACCTGGTGGGCATGTCACAGATCAGACGGTTTGTGGGAAGGTGGAATTCTCTTTGAATTTTTGCCAGGAGAACGCTTGCTGGGAATGACCGTCTGAAGTGGCTGCAGACTTTTCTGGCCTGGATGAGAAGCTCTGGCAGCCCTGGGTACTTGGTTAGGAAACGCTGTACCACCAGATTTAGGACGTGTGCTAGGCATGGTACATGCGTCAATTTACCCTTGCGTATGGCGGAGAGAAGGTTGCTGCCATTATTGCAGACGATCATTCCCAGCTCAAGCTGGCGTGGTGTAAACCATCTCTGCACCTGCCCCTGCAGAGCTGACAAAATTTCTGACCCGTTGTGGCTCCTGTCCCCTAAACAAACCAGCTCATACACAGTATGGCATCTTTTTGCTTGAGCCATTGCGTAGACCCTGTCAGGCGTGGGTTTAACTGCCACTTCGCCAGAGACAGAAGGAGGAGGAGGAAGAGGTGGTGGTGGTGGAGCAGACAGACCTCATACAAGCAGCTTTCTGGAGGCGTGGTGGATGAACAAGCTCCAGCACAGAGCCCCGTCTTGGATCCCTCCCAGCTGCAATCAGAGTTACCTAGTGTGCCGTGAAGGAAATGTAACGACCCTGTCCATGCTTGCTGGACCACGTGTCTAAAGTGACATGCACCTTGCTGCTGACTGCCTTTCCCAATGACTGGATAACATTGTCTTCCACGTGCTGGTATAGTGCTGGAATGGCCTTGCGTGAAAAGTAATGGTGTTTTGGAACCTGCCACTGTGGTACAACGCATTCAGCAAATTCACGGAAGGGAGCAGAGTCCACCAGCTGGAAAGGCAGCAGCTGCAATGCGAGTAATTTTGCTAAGCTGGCATTTAGACGCTGTGCTTGGGGATGGTTGGGACTATATTTTTTCTTTCGCTGCAGCAGCTGCAGCAACGTAATCTGACTGCGTAAATCTTCAGCTACTGGGATGATGTCACATTGTGAGGAAGGACCTGCTGGTACATCCATTACTGTAGCATCATCCCTGTCGGTGGAGGTTGTAGGCAATTGCATGGCAGGACAAACAGTGTGGGTAGAGACAGATGAGGAGGAGGAGGACCTACGCAAAGTTTTGCCCCAACGGGATGTGTGGCACTTGTTCATATGTCGCCTCAAGCACGTGGAACCCAAGCGTCCGGTGTTTATCCCATGCTTCAGCCTCCTCTGACAAAGATTACAAATAGCAACGGTGGGGTCTGCTGCACATTTCTTAAAGAACTCCCAGACGGCAGAGTTCCTGGATGTGTGCTTTGAGACAACAGCGCTCTGCACCAGAGCAGCTCTGACATGTGATGCCTTGGACTGGCTAGTGCTACGGTTGGTCACAGAGGATGTTGTGCCTCATGTTTGCTGTGCCTCCTCCTCCTCCCCCTCCTCCTCACTTGATTCCTCAGTTCGATCTGGCACCCAGGTGGAGTCAGTGACCTCATCATCATCAATGTCATCTTCACCCCCTATCTCCTCGTCATTGGAGCCAACTTGGCAGTATGCTGCAGCTGCTGGGGCAACATGAGTGCCAGTTATTTGTGTGTCATTACTGGCACCCCCTTCCTCTAGGTTGATTATACTCCCTTGCTCAACCTCAGAGATTGAATCAGAGCACTGTACTTGCTGCGCATCCTCAAGCAGCATGTCACTCTCATTGTAGTCAAACAATTCAGCTGACTCCTCCGTGTGTGATAGCGAGGCTATGGCAGGAGTAGCTGTGGACATGGAGGCTGCATTAGATGCTTTGGCAGCTGAGGTGGACTGTAAAGCACTAGAAGCCTGGCTGGCAGAGGACTCGGAGGATGAGGATGGCCTGGTTAGCCAATCCACCAAGTCCTCTGTATGTTGCTGCTGCTTAAGACGGCCAGCACCAGTTAGAAAGGACAAGCGTGCCCCTGCAGAGGATGCACCACGTCCACCATGACCAGAGACACAGCCTCCCGACACAGGGGCTGCTTGCCCTCTTATCTGTGGCTGGGAGCGTCTGCCTGTCCTTTTTGTTCTTTCAGACATGGTGAGTGATATATAGATTAATATATACAGAACTCTGATTCAACTCTGGTATAAAGATTTAAATAACTCTGGTATAACTCAGTGAGACACACTGATAGCTGGCAGCCAGTGACAAGAGACAGATCACCTTAATTCCCAAGTGTTTTAAAGAAATTAGTGAGCCCCAAAATACAACGTGGTACTGTTTGTATGACGAGACACAGATCACCTTAAAGGGACACTCTAGGCAACATGACCACCTAAGCTATTTTAGGTGGTCATGATGCCCAGAATATGCCGCCCTCTGTCCCCCCTCCCTCTGCTCAGCGGTTCAGCTGTAAATGCTGAAAACAGCTGAGAGAGGCGGAGAACTTTACTCCGCCTTCCCAGCTGTCAGTCAGCAGAGCGGGAATCCTATTTCCCTCTTCTGCCGACTTTTGCCGAGTAGGAGACTTCATCGCGCTTTCAGCGCGATGACGTCTCCAACTCACCGCAGAAGCTGGCGGCTCCCTCTGAGGGTTAGTGTTGCACGCATCCTCTTGCGCGCAACACTAATCCTCCAGAGGGAGCCAGGAGGAAGCCTGCCGATTGGCTGGCTTACGTGAGAGGCGCGCATGCGTGCTTCTCACGTAAACCAGAAGGCAAGAAGAAGAAACAAGGACGGGAGCGGAAGAGGAGGGAGGTGAGTATAAAAAAAAATAAAACAGCGCTGGAAACAAGAGGATTTTAGGGTAAGTATTACAGTTAAAAACACAAAAACAAAAAATAACTATTTATTAAGGGAATAGGGATAGGTTAGGATTAAAAAACGGGGGGTGATTTGTTGTTAGAGTGTCCCTTTAATTCCCAAGTGTTTTAAAGAAATTAGTGAGCCCCAAAATACAGCGTGGTACTGTTTGTATAACGAGACACAGATCACCTTAATTCCCAAGTGTTTTAAAGAAATTAGTGAGCCCCAAAATACAGCGTGGTACTGTTTGTATAACGAGACACAGATCACCTTAATTCCCAAGTGTTTTAAAGAAATTAGTGAGCCCCAAAATACAGCGTGGTACTGTTTGTATGACGAGACACAGATCACCTAAATTCCCTGATATTTGGTATAAATGAGACCCAAAAAGACTTGCTGGCACAGTGTGACAAGACCCAGAAAATCACCTCAATACACAAATGTTTTAAATAAAGTTGTAAACCCCGAAAAAAACTTGCTGGCACAGTGACAAGACACACATCACCTAAATTCCCTGATATTTGGTCGAAATGAGACCCCCCCAGACCCCCCAGTAGCGTGGCAGACCGGCAGTAACAACACACACAACTATCTTCTTTGAAATCTCCTCTGAAATGCGTGCAGAAAGCGCTGCGTTGAAACCTTATATAGTGTGCTGCGGGACTTAGCTCTGTGAACCCATGATTGGGCAAAATTTGCCCAATCAAGACTCTGAGCGGTGATTGGCATAGTGTTCAACCAGTCTTCCACTGGTCAGGTGCAAGGCTGTAGCCAATTACGAGCTTCAGGCAGTGGGAAAATGCATTGTGGTCCATTGTGGTCGAACATGCGGCGAACACCCGGAAATGTTCGGGGTTCGCGATCTGCTCGAACAGGCTAAGTTCGGGTCGAACCCCTAACCGTCCGAACCCGAACAGCTCATCCCTAACAGCAACCCCTCTGAGGATATGAATCTGATACAGGCGTCCGTGGCAGTGCACCCAAATATTGTGCCTTTGGTGTCAGGCCAGCAAGTGCCATCGTACAGTAACCCCTCTGTGGTATTGTGGAAGAGTGCAGGGGTGGACCATGCAGTCCTATATTAAAAAGATATGAATCTGGTAAGGTGTCAGTGCACCCAGATATTGTGCCTTTGTGACAGACTGCCAGGCCAGCAAGTACCATCATACAGTAACCCCTCTTTAGTATTGTGGAAGAGTGCAGGGGTGGACCATGCGGTCCTATATTAAAAAGATATGAATCTGGTAAAGGCGTCAGTGCACCCAGATATTGTGCCTTTGGTGCCAGGCCAATAACATACCCAGTAACCCTTCTGTAGTATTGTGGAAGAGTGCAGGGTGGGACCTTGCGGTCCTATATTAAAAAGATATTGAATCTGGTAAAGGCGTCAGTGCACCCAGATATTGCGCCTTTCATGCAGCAAGTGCCTTCACACACCGTAACCCTTTTGTGGTATTGTGGAAGAGTGCAGGGTTGGACAAAAATTAAAATGATATAAATGTGGCACAGGTGTCAGTGCAGCCAAACATTGTGCCTTTCATGGCAGCAAGTGCCTTCACACGCACAAGTAACCCTTTTGTGGTATTGGTGGAAGAGTTCAGTGCTGGAGGTTTTGTGAATGCAGAAGACATCCCCGATCTATTCCGTTACATCAGCATCAGGGATTGATAGCTGCTGATCCAGGACTGATTCATTTTTATAAATGTCAGCCGGTCTACAGAGTCAGTGGACAGACGCACTCTTTTGTCTGTGACAAAACCTCCAGCGGCACTGACCATCCTTTCAGAAAGCACGCTAGATGAAGGGCAACCTAGTAGCTGCATAGCATATTGGCTAAGTTCTGGCCAGTGATCCAATCTCAACACCCAGTAAGCCAGTGGATCATCTGCTGGAAAGGTATCCAGGTCTGCCCTTGCCCCTAGGTAGTCCTGCACCATATGGTGAAGACGCTGGAAATGGGTGCCTACATTTGACGTCCCTGGGCATCGTGGACTAAATTTTTTTAAAAATGCATCAGTCAAGCGGCCCTGGCCTTCACCATTATTCCTCTGATCATCCGCAGCCTCAGAAGCACCTGTGTCATTACTTGGTAACCTACCAGTGCCTGGAAAGGTCTTACACAAGTGTCGCTTTAGAGCGTCCTCAAGTTTTTTCATCCTGTGCTCCCTCTGTGCGGGCAGGATGAGCTCTGCAACTTTCCCCTTGTATCATGGATCAAGAAGGGTTGCCAACCAGTAATGATCCCTCTCCTTGATAGCACGAATCCTGGGGTCCTTTAGCAGGATTAGCATTATAAGGGAGCCCATGCAGCATAGGTTGGAGGTGACATTAGCTTCCGAGTCTTCCTGGTCAATGAGGATGACCATATCGTGCACTTCCTCCTCCCAGCCACGTACTAGCCCTTGTGTTTCTGGACACACAAAACCCTCCCTTGAGGAATCCCCACCTTCAATGCCCCACTACTTAAATATTCCTCCTCCTCATCCTCCTCCTCCGGTCTGATCTGAGGAGGACACGCTGGAATGCTGTCTGCGGAAAGACTGGGGCCTTGAGAGCTGCTCTGCCTCTAGAGCCACATCTATAATTCCCCGAAGAGTGTGCTCCAGCAGGAACTCTAAAGGAATTGTGTCACTGATGCATGCACTGTCCCTGCTCACCATCCTCGTTGCATCCTCAAATGGTGACAGTACAGTGCATGCATCCTTGATCATCAGCCACTGCGGGGGGGGGGGGAAACAAGTTCACCTGAACCTGTCCTTGTGCCATACTCACACAGGTACTCGTTGATGGCCCTCTGCTGCTTGTGCAGACGCTGCAGCATTGCTAATGTCGAGTTCCACCTGGTGGGCATGTCACAGATCAGACGGTTTGTGGGAAGGTGGAATTCTCTTTGAATTTCTGCCAGGCGAACGCTTGCTGGGAATGACTGTCTGAAGTGGCTGCAGACTTTTCTGGCCTGGCTGAGAAGCTCTGCCAGCCCTGGGTACTTGGTTAGGAAACGCTGTACCACTAGATTTAGGACGTGTGCTAGGCATGGTACATGCGTCAATTTACCCTTGCGTAGGGCGGAGAGAAGGTTGCTGCCATTATCACAGACGACCATTCCCAGCTGAAGCTGGCGTGGTGTTAACCATCTCTGCACCTGCCCCTGCAGAGCTGACAGAATTTCTGGCCCGGTGTGGCTCTTGTCCCCTAAACAAACCAGCTCACGCACAGTATGGCATCTTTTTGCTTGAGCCATTGCGTAGCCCCTATCAGGCGTCGGTTTAACTGCCACTTCGCCAGAGACACAGAAGGAGGAGGAGGAGGAGAGGAGGAGGAGGAAGAGGTGGTGGTGGAGCAGACAGACCTCATACAAGCAGCTTTCTGGAGGCGTGGTGGAGGAACAAGCTCCAGCACAGAGCCCCATCTTGGATCCCTCCCAGCTGCAATCAGAGTTACCCAGTGTGCCGTGAAGGAAATGTAATGACCCTGACCATGCTTGCTGGACCACGTGTCTACAGTCACATGCACCTTGCTGCTGACTGCCTTTCCCAATGACTCAATAACATTGTACAGCACATTCAGCAAATTCACGGAAGGGAGCAGAGTCCACCAGCTGGAAAGGCAGCAGCTGCAATGCAAGTAATTTTGCTAAGCTGGCATTTAGATGCTGTGCTTGGGGATGGTCGGGACTATATTTTTTTCTTACGCTGCAGCAGCTCGGGCAATGTAATCTGACTGTGTAAATCTTCAGCCGATGGGATGCTGTCACATTGTGAGGAAGGAGCTGGTACATCCATTACTGTAGCATCATCCCTGTCAGTGGAGGTTGTAGGCAATGACATGGCAGGATATACAGTGGGTGTAGAGACAGATGAGGAGGACCTACGCAAGGTTTTGCACCAACGGGATGTGTGGCAGGGGGTCATATGTCGCCTCAAGCACGTGGTACCCAAGCGTCCGGTGTCTTTCCCATGCTTGAGTCTCATCTGACATAGATTACAAATAGCAACGGTGGGGTCTGCTGCACATTTCTTAAAGAACTCCCAGACGGCAGAGTTCCTGGATGTGTGCTTTGAGACAACAGCGCTCTGCACCTGAGCAGCTCTGACATGTGATGCCTTGGACTGGCTAGTGCTACGGTTGGTCATAGAGGATGTTGTGCCTCGTGTTTGTTGTGCCTCCTCCTCACTTGACTCCTCTGTTCAATCAGGTACCCAGGTGGAGTCAGTGACCTCATCATCATTGTCATCACCCCCTATCTCCTCGTCACTGGAGCCAACTTGGCAGTATGCTGCAGCTGCTGGGGCAACATGAGTGTCAGTTATTTGTGTGTCATCACTGGCACCACCTTCCTCTAGGTTGATTATACTCCCTTCCTCAACCTCAGAGATTTAATCAGAGCACTGTATTTGCTGCGCATCCTCAAGCAGCATGTCACTGTCATCGTAGTCAAACAATTCAGCTGACTCCTCCGTGTGTGATAGTGAGGCTACGGCAGAAGTAGTCGTGGACATGGAGGCTGCATTAGATGTTTTGGCAGCTGAGGTGGACTGTAAAGCACTACAAGTCTGGCTGGCAGAGGACTCAGAGGATGAGGATGGCCTGGTTAGCAAATCCACAAAATCCTCTGTATGTTGCTGCTGCTTAAGACGGCCAGCACCAGTTAGAAAGGACAAGCTTGCCCCTGCAGAGGATGCACCACGTCCACCACGACCAGACACAGAGGCTGCATGCCCTCTTATCTATGTCTGGGAGCGTCTGCCTGTCCTTTTTGGTCTTTCTGACATGGTGAGTGATATATAGATTCAATATATACAGAACTCTGATTCAACTCTGGTATAAAGATTAAAGATTTCCAGAACTCTGGTATAACTCGGTGAGACACCCTGATAGCTGGCAGCCATTGACAAGACACAGATTACAATTCCCAGAGACCTCCTATAACTCAGTGAGACCCCCTGATGGGTGCCAGTGACAAGACACAAATTACAATTCCCAGAAACCACCTACAAGTCAGTGAGATCCCCTGATAGCTGGCAACAGTGACAAGACACAGATTACAATTCGCAGAAATGTGCTAGAAGTATGTGGGACCCCCTGATAGCTGGCAGTGAGAAGACACTGATTACAATTCCCAGAAACCTCCTATAAATTAGTGAGACCCCCTGATGGGTGGCAGTGACAAGACACAGATTACCTCAATTCCCAAATATTCTGTAGAAATTACTGACCCCCCAAAATTCTGGGTGGCAGTGACAAGACACAGATTACCTCAATTCCCAAATATTTTGTAGCAAGTACTAACCCCCAAAATACTGTGTGGCACTGGCAGTGACAAGACACAGATCACCTCAATTCACAAATATTTTGTAGAAATTACTGACCCACAAAATACTGCGTGGCACTGGCAGTGATAAGACACAGATCACCTCAATTCACAAATATTTTGTAGAAATTACTGACCCCCAAAATACTGCGTGGCAGTGACAAGACACAGATCACCTCAATTCACAAATATTTTGTAGATATTACTGACCCCCAAAATACTGTGTTTCAGTGACAAGACACAGATCACCTCAATTCACAAATATTTTGTAGCAATTACTGACCCCCAAAATACTGCGTGGCACTGGCAGTAACAAGACACAAATCACCTAAATTCACAAATATTTTGTAGAAATTACCGACCCCCAAAATACTGTGCGGCACTGACAGTGACAAGACACAGATCACCTCAATTCACAAATATTTTGTAGAAATTACTGACCCCCAAAATACTGGGTGTCAGTGAGAACACACAGATTAGAACAATTTCCAGATATTTTTGTAGAAATGAGACCCCCCCAGTAGCTGGTGGCAGACTGGCAGTGAGAAATCACACAAGAACAATCTCTTCTCAAACACATGCTGAAGCGCTGTGTGAAGCCTTATATAGTGTGCTGCGGGACTGAGCTCTGTGAGCCCATGATTGGGCAAAATTTGCCCAATCAGGACTCTGAGCCGTGATTGGCATAGTCTTGAACCTGTCTTGCACCTGACCTGCGGTCAGGTGCAAGGCTGTAGCCAAAGTGCATTGTGGTCCATTGTGGTGCATTGCGGGCAAACACGCGGAAATGTTCGTAGTTCGACGAACAGCCGAATGGGCGATGTTCGAATCGAACGCTGAACCGAACAGCTCATCCCTAGTAAGGAACAGTTAAAAGGTAGAACACTCTTCCACGCAGGGCCAGTCCTAGACTGTTTTGTGCCCTAGGCAAGACCAGCTACTTGTGCCCCCCCCCCCCAAAAATGAAAGCAACTCCTGAAACTATAATAATTAACTTTATTAAACAAATATAAATTAACCGTATTAAACAAATATAAATATAGCTTTATCCCCATGGGAACCATGTACAATGTACATCTGTGGAAAAAATCCCCTTAACGCGCACGGACGTATATCACGCCGATCGTGGAGTTACTATGTCTGCCGGCATGCTTCAGTGTCTGAACCACGCCAGCAGACTAAAATGCTGACACCCGCTGCATATTTAAAATAATACGGGCTATATTACATTCTCTGCGCAAGTCGTTTTGCGTGCGTAAATGCGCATTTGCGCGAGGGGAAAAACCATTTGCGCGCAATGTCATATTCCTCCTATCTTTGCGCAACGACCGCGCATTAACGTCTACCGCGGGTGAACCTGCGCGAACAATAATTTGTGCGCGCATCGTATACTTAACATTGTCAGCACAAATGCGTTTGTGCGCTGGTATGCGGATGGTATGAGAAAAGAGGGGGTGTGAGGATGCTAGGAAAAACAACAGCACTAGTGGCCTGCTCTACGGTGGGTGCCCGCTCAAGTCTCACAAGGTTTTAGCTTGCTTGTGCCATTACATGGATGAATGCTCCATATGCAAATCAGTCTTGGCTCACCCAATGAGGGTGGCCAGTACTGATTGCCAAGGACGTCATCCCTGCACGAGAGGTGCAGCAACCCCGACTTTCGTTTTGGCCTTGTTAGGCCTCGTCAGGAGGGTATAGCTGACACCCCTCTAGGCACATCAAGCAAGGGGTCCACGTCTGGATGAACCTGTAAACTTATAGTGAGAGAAAAGGGGGGGGTGAGGATCCTGACGACGAACAACAGCACTAATGGCCTGCTCTACGGTGGGTGCCCGCTCAGGTCTCACAAGGTTTTAGCTTGCTTGTGCCATTACAGGGATGAATGCTCCATATGTAAATCAGTCTGCTCTCACCCAATGAGGGCGGCCAGTACTGACTGCCAAGGACGTCATCCCTGCACGAGAGGTGCAGCAACCCCTGACGATTGTTTTGTAGATGGTATTACAATCTGCGCGCAACGAAGGTTTGCGAGAATTTTCGTAACGTCTTTGAAAAGCAGGTGGTAACTGTAAATTTGATCGTCCTCGCCGAAACGAAACACACCAGCACAAAATAAAAAATACAGCACAGTACAGTTACACATTCTACACATACCCAAACAATAAAATTAATAAATTGCTTCATTTTATTTTTTCCTGCCGCATATATGCTCAGATTGACTTTGACAGGCGCAACAACCTAACGTTAGAAAATTATTATTATTATTATTATTATTCTTTATTTATAAAGCGCCAGCATATTCCGCAGCGCTGTACAATAAGCACAGTATAGACAGGGTTACAATACATTGAACAACATTTGACAAACAGTACAGGAGGAGATGAGGGCCCTATTCCCGTAGGAACTCACAATCTGGGAGGGTTGGGGTTGGAAACAGGAGGAGAGGACTGTAAGGTGAGAGTGATTGATGGTTGCGTCAGTGAGTTGGGTGGTAGGCTTCCCTAAATAGGAATGTTTTAAGGGAGCGTTTGAAGGAAGAGAAGTTAGGGGAAAGTCTGACAGTATGAGGGAGAGCGTTCCAGAGAGTGGGGGCTGCGCGTGAGAAATCCTGCAGTCTATCATGGGAAGAGGTGATGCGGTGAGAAGCTAGGCGCAGGTCACTGTTTGACCTTAGGGAGCGGGCTGGGGTGTATTTGGTGATTAGTGAGGACAGGTAGTGGGGAGCTGAGTTAGTGAGGGTTTTGTAGGTAAGGATAAGGATTTTGAACTTAATTCTGCAGTGGATGGGGAGCCAGTGAAGGGACTCGCAGAGGGGAGCGGCAGAGACAGAGCGGCGGGTGAGGTGAATTAGTCTGGCGGAGGCGTTCAGGATGGATTGTAGGGGGAGAGGCGGGACAGAGGGAGGCCAGATAAGAGATTATTGCAATAGTCGAGTCGGGAGATTACCAGGGCGTGTATGAGTTGTTTTGTGGCGACAGCGGTAAGAAATGGCCGAATTCTGGAAATATTACGCAGTTGGTATCGGCAGGAGGAGGAAAGAGACTTGATGTGGGGGATGAAGGAAAGAGCAGAGTCAAGTGTAACTCCAAGACAGCGAACTTGGTTTGATGGGGAAATGGTGATACCCTCCACCGTGATAGAGAAGTCAGGAGGTGGGGAGGCATTGGAGGGAGGAATAAGTAGGAGTTCAGTCTTCGACATGTTGATCTTTAGGTGGTGGGAGGCCATCCAGGAGGAGATGCCAGATAAACAGTCACTGACTTTTGAAAGGACAGGGGGAGAGAGATCAGGGGTAGAGAGGTAGATCTGAGTGTCATCAGCGTAGAGGTGGTAATTGAAGCCAAAGCTGTTGATGATTTTGCCCAGGGAGGAGGTGTAGATGGAAAAGAGCAGAGGACCAAGGACAGAGCCTTGAGGTACACCAACAGATAGAGGCAATGAGGAGGAGGAGTTACCAGCAAAGGACACACAGAAGGACCTGTTGGATAAATAGGATTCGACCCAAGCGAGTGCAGTGTCACCGAGACCCAGAGAGTTGAGGGTCTGTAGAAGGAGGGGGTGGTCAACAGTGTCAAAAGCAGCCGAGAGGTCAAGCAGGATGAGAATAGAATAGTGGCCGTGTTTTTTAGCAGTTAGGAGGTCGTTGGTGACTTTGGTGAGGGCAGTTTCAGTTGAGTGTAGGGGACGGAAGCCAGATTGCAGGGGGTCAAGTAGGGAATTGGAGGCCAGGAAGAGGGAGAGGCGGTTGAAGACTAGTTTTTCTAAGAGCTTTGATGTGAAGGGAAGCAGGGATACAGGGCGGTAGTTGGATGGAGAGTTGGGATCTAGGGATGGTTTCTTTAGTAAAGGGGTAACTAGCGCGTGTTTGAAGGCGGATGGAAAGGAGCCAGTGGAGAGAGATAGGTTGAAGATGTGTGTGAGAGCAGGGGTGAGGGAGGAGGAGAGGGGAGGAATTAGATGTGAGGGAATGGGTCGAGCGGGCATGTGGTGAGATGTGAGGAGGACAATAAGGAATTGACTTCCTCCTCAGTGGCTGGGAGGAAGCGGCAGAGGGTGGCAGAGGGGACCTGTGGGAGTGGAGGTGGCAGATAACTATCTTGTGTTGGGATGTTGCGTCTGATATTTAGAGTTTTACTGAGGAAGTAGTCTGCCAGGTCTTGAGCGCTGAAGGCAGCTGTGGGGGAGGTGCAGGTGGGTAGAGGAGGGTGTTGAAGGTGGACCAGAGCCGTTTAGGGTTGGAGGACAGCGTAGATATAAGAGATGAGAAGAAGGATTGTTTGGCCAAGTGGAGGGCAGAGGTGTATGACCGGAGAATAAACTTGAAGTGAACAAAATCAGCTTCAGAGCGGGATTTCCTCCAGGCACGCTCTGCAGTGCGGGAGCATCTTTGCAGGTAGCGTGTCTGGAGGGTGTGCCAGGGCTGAAGCTGGCGGCGTGGGGCCGTACAGAGTCGAAGAGGAGCAAGAGTGTCTAGAGCAGAGATAAGAGTAGTGTTGTAGTGATTAGTGGCAGCATCAGGGCAGGTGAAGGATGAGGTATGAGGGAGGTGGTGAAGTAGGTTGGAGAATTGATGGGGGTCCACAGCATGTAGATTTCTGCGAGTGTGTGTGCGGGTTGGGGGGAGCAGGGTGTTTAGGAAGTCCAGATAGGTTGAAAGAGAGAAGGTGGTGGTCAGAGATGGGGAAAGGGCGACAGTTGAACTCAGAGATGGAGCAGAGGTTGGAGAAGACAAGGTCAATAGCGTGACCATCGCGGTGGGTAGGGAGGAGGGAGGATTGTGTGAGTCCAAGGGAGGACGTGAGTGAAAGAAGTTTGGAGGCAGCAGGGGCGGAAGGATCGTCAATGGGAATGTTGAAGTCGCCGAGAATTAGGCATGGAAGATTAGAAGACAGGAAGTGAGAAAATGGTGGTTCTTAATTCTGATTGGCTGAATCCCGTTAAAAAAACAGTCCTAACACAGATTTCTGAGCGCAACGTACTTTGCGCACAGGTGTGCGCGTCGTTTTTACGCACGAAAATTTTTGACGGATGAAAAAATGCGCTCGGATCGGAATATCACGTAAATTTTTACGCGATCACGTTTTTTTCCATGCACAAAAAAAATTGCGCTGCACGATCGCAATTGCGCAGGTAATGTAATATAGCCCTACATGTATACCCAGACCCACCAGACCTCAGATACATTTATACCCAAAACACAGACCCCAGATACATGAATACCGAGACAGACCTGGAGAATACTTTATGCCTGGGCTTTTCAGTATTGGGTGATGTTTCACACATTCAGGTCTATTCACTAAAGGGTGAAGTTTAGGAGAATTGGCAGAAGAAGAGAATAATCTAGACCAAACAGGCGATTTGGAGAAATGGGAGAATTTTGACCTCGATTGTTGACTTCTGTAAATTCTCCTGACTTCACCGTTTAGTGAATAGACCTTATTGTGGTGTTTGAGACAAACCTCTTCCTGCACACAAAGAACTACTAGAGTGGAGTTCAAAACACAGAAGACCATTCCCAACATTAAAGTGTCTCCAGCTCAGGTCACTGTACCCGTTCACTTACAGTTGAAGACAATATAATAGTTACAGAGTTAGGCTTTAGTGTTTGGAACTCTACTAGAGTGTTTCCTGTGGAGGATTGGTTTGCACAGACAGGAAGTTCCCTGGGAGAGAAGCCTGTGTTTATAGCAGAGAGCTCAGTGCTGAAAGGAGGATCCTGGCGGCAGGTCAGAGCTGGCTTTATGTGTCTTAATATACAAATATTAGGGGAAATTTGGGGTTAACCTCCCTGGCCTTACGTTTCTTACATCTTTTAGACATTTCTGACATCTTTTAGATGTCAGAATCGTTACAATTTTCTTTATTTTGGCCCCCTAGCGGTATTCCCCAGCATGGCTCGGGGTTAAATTCCTATGCTGGAAGCGGTAACCCTGAGCCACACTTGGGATCACCGCCAGGGAGGTTAATAGATTTTGTTGAACATCAGTTAGGAAGATCCATAAGACGCCTCCTGCAGAGCAAACACATTGTAAAGGGGAGCGACTAGTTTGAGTCACTCTACAAGGACCGGTCCCTTCTGAGGGCTGGAGTCAAGCCATCACACAGTTACAAATCGGTGATCATCAGAATTTTTTTTGGGGATATTAAACAGAGAAATAATAGATGGGGCAGTACATAACATAATATATATTGATTACGCAGAGCTGTCACACATACATCACCCTCTATAACATCTATGCTCTGATTTTACTGTGAAAATGTAAAGATACAGAGCCCCAAATATCAATCTATTGCTTTCAAAGTGACATTTTTGCAATACTTATAAACGGGTTATAAAAAAAGAATCTCCCATTGGACCAAGACGTTTACAATGCAGATGCGTCATACCCCACTCTCTTTATGATGACACATCTGCATTGTAATCGTATTGGTCCAATGGGAGATAGGAGCAAATTAAGGCAAAAATTATAGGCAAAACGTTTCTAATGAATAAAATACATATAAATTACTGCCAATTTAATCGGAATCGTATAAAAATGGTAACCCTAATCATATAGCACCCTCCCGTGTCCCCATATATAGGGCACAGGGCACGCTATGTATAGAGAGTAGGGCTGCACCGATGCCACACACAGTCCTCCGATATATATATATATCTACCTACCTATGTACACCCACACAGACCTCTGACTAGGCCCGGAGTGGCACTAGGAGCATGCGCAGATGAGACGAATTGTCCTGTCTTGGGGATCGCGCATGCGCTGAAGATCCCGCCCCTTCTTATCATCGAGTCGCTCTGTGAAAAGACTGGCTACACTGAGTGCATCTCGAGCGTGGTGCATCGCTTCGCGCTCAATGTATCTCTGGCTTAAGTCCTGCATAGTGGCTAAAACTAGCATGCTCACACCTAGAAAGACCTTTTTCAAGGAGTGTGTAAAGAAGCTATTTCAGTGTGAACAAGCTAGTTTACCTCTCCTTTAAAAGACCTTGTGCACCTCTATTATTCAAGTCAAGGCAAAGGACCTTCTATCCCCTAGTAGTCCAGTCTAGAGGTGCGTTCGGCTAAAAAATTCATTTAATTTGAATTTTTTTTCGGATGAAACTGAATTCGTTCAATTACCGTTTCGTAATTTTGGATCGCTAAAAAAGTCAATAAATGCTGCTTGGTGTTAAATTAGGGTTAGGTGAGGGTCAAAAGCTTAGAATAATAACTACAGGGTTATTCAAAGAGAATCAAAGTCACTGCACGTTCGGTGGCTTTTCATTCTCTTCAATTGCCATTCGGCAATCCCATTCTGGCGACCCTGCGGTGTATTCAGCAAGCACCACAGGGGCATCGAAGCGCAGGGAAAAGCTGCCGCAAGCCTGACGAAAAGTCACCATAAAAACCCGGCGAATGCACCCCGAAAACCCGCAAAAACATCTGGATTAACCCATCGAAAACGCCAGAAAAACCCGAGCAGGAGCCTTTCACACTCCTCCGGAAGAAGCCGACACCGCAGACGAGTGAAGTGACTAAATTAGGATATCTGTTTGCTTTTGGATGTTTGAAAGTAGGCTTGTGCACCGATTTTTTTTTTTTTTTCGGTTCGATTCGGTTCGATTTTTCGGATTTTTAAACTTTTCGATTCGACTCGTTTCGACCGATTTCGGTTTCGATTCGGTTCGGCCCGTTTTTCGGGTACATTTTTTTTCGGAATATCGACCATTTTTCGTATTTTCGTGTCACTGTGCTCGGTTTTTGTATCGACTTTTCGTAATTTCGGAAATTTTCGTTTTTCGGAATTGCACATTTTTCGGAATATCGACCATTTTTCGTATTTTTCGTGTCATTTTGCCTGTTTTTTTGTATCGACTTTTCGTTTTTTCGAAAAATTTTTGTTTTTCAGAAAATTTTCGTTTTTACAAAATTTTCGTTTTTTGGAAAATTTTCGTTTTTCGGAACATCTGTTCTCCTCGTTTGACACATTTCAAACCCATTCGAAAAATCCGAAAATATTTCGTTTTGGCTCGGAAAACATTTCGGATCTGAAATTTTCGGATCTAAAATATTTCGGAAATTCGGCCGCATCCGAAAACACGAATCGGGAAATTTCGTGAAAATTCCGAAATTCCGAAACCCGAAACGCACATCCCTATTTGAAAGTGAAAAGCTGTTTGCAAAGAAACTACTGAGTGAAAATGTCTGAAATTTACATATGAGGTCCAAGGAATGATAATAAAAAGGGCTGTTACAGGAAAAATAAGTAAACTTAAGCATTTTTCTGGATTTTTTTTATCTAAAAAAAATCTATAAAGAGACTCTTTACTGCAGAATTTTATAATGAATTGTTTATTAGATAGTGAATTAAAACGGGAATATTTTTAACATTGAAGCCTATGGGATTCGCCTGAATAAACTTGCCGAATTGCACCACCGAATGACAGGGCATTAGGGGAACCTTTCACTGCTGGTTTGTGCTCTCTGAATAGCCGGAGCATTGCTTTTTTATGGGGATTTCACTGCTCTCGAACAGGCACCGTATGTGCAGGCAATTCGCCAGGATTTGGCGAATTGCCTGGTCTCTGGATAGCCGAATGGCCAAGAAAGGTAACTGAACGCTGATTTTCAGCGTTCGGTTACCTTTCTCCAGCCATTCGGATCTCTTTGAATAACCCTGTTAGTGTTTTGTCACACCTTGGTGATTTGTACATAGGAATCATTAATTTCAATGGTTCTCTATGGCAGGACTCAAAATTTCAAGTCCAAAGCTTGAAATTACTGACCCCCCAAAATTCTGGGTGGCAGTGACAAGACACAGATTACCTCAATTCCCAAATATTTTGTAGAAATTACTGACCCTCAAAATACTGCGTGGCACTGGCAGTGACAAGACACAGATCACCTCAATTCACAAATATTTTGTAGAAATTACTGACCCCCAAAATACTACTCTATGACAGGACTCAAAATTTCAAGTCCAAAGCTACTAACCAGGGCATAAGAGTTACTTGCCACAATTGCTCCACCTAACCCCTACCCAGCCCTTAATTTATGGGGGTGTGTTTAGGGGCAGAGTTATCTTATGAAATTACACTGTTAAAGGTTTTATTTAGAAAAAAGTTGCAAAAATAGCATTAATACCCAGACATCAGACCCCAGATACATGTATACCCAGTCATCAGACCCCAGTGTGAGCAGAGCGAGGAGGCAGGGAAGCTTCTCTCCACCCCTCTGCCAGTGACAGAGACGAGCTTGGTCAGGTTAGGCAGCTGATCCCTGCCACCGTGCAGCCTGGAGAAGGGGGGGCTGTACCGTGGCACCACCGGAATATGCAGCACAAAATAATTTATTATGCTGCCTGCGTGTGCATTTCCTCTCGCCCTCACTTAATTTCCACTCGTCAAATGCGAGTAGGCGAGTGGAAATTTTGAGCCCTGCTCTATGGAACAATTTTAGTGCTGCCAAACTGAACCGTATTTCACTGTCAATTGACCTGTGATGTGGTCCAATAGATTCAGCACCGCACAGGTTAATTGATAGGGAATTAGTTTCCGCCTGTGTGAAACGTCATAAAGAATTGATCCAAATCGATTTGTTCGATACCATTTCTTTTCCAATGCTTTTTGGATGAAACCAATATGTTATTTTGGACGTATTTCCGATAAACGAATCGGTGGAATTTCAGACGGATTGCGATTCATAATGAAACACGCACCTCTAGTCCAGTCCGGTATAGAGAAAGGAGGTACACTGCTCAAACTGTTGCCAACCATTCTTTACCCCCTCCTGAAAGACCTTTCAAATTTTGAGTGTGTAAACTACCGTTTTTAATGCTCTTGCCCTGTCGTAGTCAAGTCCAGCTAAAGGAACTCTTGCCCCCTCGTAAGGACCTCTGGCTCCCTAACAGTGAAGCCCAGCTAAAGGACCTTTTGTCCCCTAGTCATGTCCTGCATAGAGAAAGGAGCTAGATTGTTCACACAGTTGAATCTTGTTCATAGAGCCGTAGCTAGCTCCTTTTGCACCCGAGGCAAGAATAGAAAATTGTGCCCCCCCCTCAATATTTTTAGAGGTTATTTAGAGGCAAATAGGTAATAAATAACAAAATTAATAATCCTAAATAACGTTAGTCTCCCCTGTGTTAGTCAGCAGAGGCGGCTCCAGATTTGGTGAGGCCTTAGGCGAAGCTCAGTTATGAGGCCCCACAGTGCCAGAGACCAAGCTATTCCCAGATGTTTTAGAGGACCATGTGTGTATGAGTGTATCAGAGCTCCATAGCAATAAAACTCACAGTAATGTGCGGTGTGTATGAGCGTATCACAGAGCTCCACAGCAATAAAACTCACAGTTACATAGTTACATAGTTATATAGGCTGAAAAAAGACATGCGTCCATCGGGTTCAGCTTCTCCCACATAACCTACCGCTGTTGATCCAAAAGAAGGCAAAAAACCCAGTCTGATATGCTTGCCAATATGCAACATACTGGGAAAAAATTCCTTCTTGACCCCAAAATGGCAGTCAGATTTCTCCTTGGATCAAGAAGCTTTTACCCACATATTAAATATTATAACCCTTAATATTCTGTGTCTGCAGGAAGTCATCCAGTCGTTTTTTAAAAGTCTGTATAGACTCTGACCCAACCACCTCAACAGGCAGAGAATTCCACAGCTTTATTGTTCTCACCGTAAAATAACCCTTCCTATGCTTTAAGCTAAATTTTCTTTCTTCCAGTCTAAATGGATGACCCCTTGTCCTATGTATAGTCCTGTTAATGAATAGGTTATCAGACAATGGTTGATAATGGCCCCGTATATATTTATATAAGGTTATCAGATCCCCTCTAAGGCGCCGTTTCTCTAAACTAAACAGGTTTAAGCTTGTTAGTCTTGCCTCATAACTTAACCCTTCCATTCCCCTTATTAATTTAGTTGCCCGTCTCTGCACTTTTTCTAGCGCTATAATATCTTTTTTTAAGACCGGTGCCCAAAATTGCACGGCATATTCAAGGTGCGGCCTGACCATTGATTTATACAGAGGCAAAATTATGTTTTCATCCCGTGAGTGAACTCCCCTTTTAATGCATGCCAATACTTTGCTGGCCTTGGCGGCTGCTGTTTGACATTGCACATTGTTACTTAGTTTGAAGTCTATGATTATTCCCAAATCCTTCTCCTGCTTGGATTTCCCTAACTCCGTACCATTTAGGGTATAAATTACTTGTGTGTTCTTCACTCCAAAGTGCATAATTTTGCATTTATCTAGATTAAATTTAATCTGCCATTTAAGTGCCCAGTCCCCCAATCTATCTAAATCCCTCTGCAGTGAAGTAACATCCTGCTCACATTGTATTACTTTTCCTAGTTTTGTGTCATCTGCAAACACTGATACATGACTTTCAATGCCTATCTCAAGGTCATTTATAAATAAATTGAATAGTATTGGTCCTATAACAGACCCCTGAGGAACACCGATTACCACTGGTGTCCATCTTGAAAATGTACCATTTATGACCACTCTCTGTACCCTATCTTTTAGCCAGTTTTCTATCCAAGAACAAGTATTTTCATCTAGACCAATTTTTCTTAATTTAAATAGTAACCTTTTGTGTGGAACTGTGTCGAAAGCTTTGGCAAAATCTAAGTAAATCACATCCACTGCGACCCCCTGATCTATACTTCTACTTACTTCCTCATAGAACGTAATTAGGTTAGTCTGACATGATCTGTGTTTCATGAAACAATGCTGATTTTTGCCAATAACATTATACCTCCCAATAAATTCCTGAATATTATCCCTTAGTAACCCCTCAAATACTTTCCCAGCCACAGATGTTAAGCTCACAGGTCTATAATTCCCAGGCACAAATTTTAAACCTTTCTTAAATATAGGGACCACGTCAGCTTTTCTCCAATCCTCTGGTACTATTCCTGAAAAAAAAGAATCTTGAAAGATTAAGAACAGAGGTTTACATATTTCGACACATAGCTCTCTCAGTACTCGCGGGTGAATTAACGCAGTAACGCATCAATAGTTTATTAACCCCCCAGCATATCAATCGTTTGTCATATTATTAACCCCCCCATATAAATTGTCATCTTATCAGTTTTCAGTGGCAACTGGTAGGACAGGTAGCATATTAACCCCCCTCTCCCCAGCAATTGACAAGGACAGGCAGCATATTAACCCCCTCTCCCCAGCAATTGACAAGGACAGGCAGCTTATTAACCCCCTATCCCCAGCAATTGACAATGACAGGCAGCTTATTAACCCCCTCCTCGGCAATTGACAATGACAGGCAGCTTATTAACCCCCTCTCCCCAGCAATTGACAAGGACAGGCAGCATATTAACCCCCTCTCCCCAGCAATTGACAAGGGCAGGTAGCATATTAACCCCCTCTCCCCAGCAATTGACAAGGACAGGCAGCATATTAATATTAAGCCCCTCTCCCCAGCAATTGACAAGGACAGGCAGCTTATTAAACCCCCCCCCCCAATTGATGACAGGCAGTTTGTTAAACACACCCTCCCGAAATTGATGGCAGGCAGCTTGTTAAAACCTCCCCCCGAAATTGATGACAGGCAGCTTGTTAAACACCCCCCTGGCTCTCTCACCGGCATGCTGCACTATCGACTGGACGTGGTCACTTGCAGGTCAGGCTGGCTGGCTCCACAGGACCTCACCGCACACTTGTTTGTCTGACCACATCTGCTGCTGTGTCTGCGTGCAGTCAGCCTGTGTGCATCACGTGAGGGGCGGCACCAATGCAGCGTGTCCTGCTCGACAGTAGCACATGGGACTGAGGCAGGCACGTTGCGGTGCCACGGTTTCAGAGTGCACTGCTGGGCCATCCATGGCTGGGCAGTTGCAGATAATCCTCCCGGTTACCGGAGCTGAGGCTGGGAGACTGGCGGGGCCCACTCTCCCTGCCAAATCCGGGCCCCTGCCAACCAGCAGGCCCTCGGGCAGTGCCTGATGGGTCAGTCTGCCCCTGCGCCCCGTTGCAGCCTGTGCCCGAGGTGAGTGCCTCACTCCGTAGTGAGCGCGTCCGTAGCACAGGAGAACCACTTGGCTGGACGCGCTGAGCGCGTCCATAGCAGCCAAGTGGTTAAATAATATTTTTACCTTATTTTTGTTCTCTGGCTCTTCAGCTGGACTTGGGGTGGCACAGGTCTCTGCAGCTGGACTGGAAAAAAATAAATTCGGGTAATTTTTTTTATAAATAAATATATAAATAATTTATACATAAATAATATATTACATTAAATAAATACATTTTACATTATATTTTTACCTTTTCTTTGTTCTCTGCCTCTTCAGCTGGACTTGGGGTGGCACAGGTCTCTGCAGCTGGACTCGAAAAAAAATCTGGTACATTATACATGTTATTATAAATATATAATTACATAAATAATATGTAATTATTTTATTTATGTAATAATTATATATTTATAATAACATATATAATGTACCAGATTTTTTTTTGAGTCCAGCTGAAGAGGCAGAGAACAAAGAAAAGGTAAAAATATAATGTAAAATGTATTTATTTAATTTATGATAAATTAAATAAATTTTTTACATTATATTTTTACCTTTTTTTCCAGTTGGAGTTGGGTGACACAGGTCCCTGCAGTTGGGGTGGCAGTGGCACTCACACGCAGACACTGGTCCAGCTGGAGTGGCTCCTTCGCCTTCAGCACGGCTCTTGTCTTTTCAATTCTTTCCACTGGGGCCTGGGGGGGACACAGGCTGGCAGCAGCTCCGGACACACAGGTCGCCCCTCGTCCTCCTGTGGCAAGTGAAGTCGCGCTGTGTGACCTCGCACAGCGCGCACGTGTCACATGCCTGCGGCCAGCATCCAGGCACGTGACTGGGTCTGGGCCTCCGCCGGCATCCGGGCATGTGACTTGGCCCATCCGGGCATGTGACTTGGCCCATGGCCAACTACACGCAGAAGTGTGTGAGTCAGCCAGGAGAGGCTGCGATGGTGCTGGGCTTGTCACGAGAGCTCCTACGCTGCAGCGCAACACCACAGCAGTGTGCCCGGCCGGAGCCCGGGTCAATTAGAGATTACAGAGCCAGTTATGTGATGCTTTCCCGCCGCGTTCCCGCTGCACTCGAGCTCTGGTCTTACGTCAGTAGTGGGGAAATTAATGGAAACCATGTTAAAGGAAAGGATTGTTGAACATCTAAAAACACATAGATTACAGGACCAGAAACAACATGGGTTTACCTCAGGGAGATCATGCCAAACTAATCTTATTGATTTTTTTTGGATTGGGTAACAAAAATAATAGACAAAGGTGGTGCAATAGATATTGCTTATTTAGATTTCAGTAAGGCTTTTGATACTGTTCCGCATAGAAGGCTTATCAATAAATTGCTATCTTTGATCTTGGATTCCAATATTGTTGAATGGATTAGGCAGTGGCTGAGTGACAGGCAACAGAAGGTTGTGGTAAATGGAGTTTATTCGTCTTGTTACCAGTGGGGTACCTCAGGGGTCAGTACTTGGACCCATTCTCTTTAATATTTTTATTAGTGATATTGCAGAAGGTATTAATGGTAAATTATGTCTTTTTGCTGATGACACAAAGATTTGCAACAGGGTTGACGTTCCTGGAGGGATCAGCCAAATGACAAATGATTTAGGTAAAATAAAAAAATGGTCGGAGCTGTGGCAATTGAGTTTTAATGTGGATAAGTGCAAGATAATGCACCTGGGGCTGAATATAGAATATTTGATACAGTCCTAACCTCAACATCTGAGGAAAGGGATTTAGGGGTTATTATTTCAGAGGATCTAAGGGTAAGTAGTCAATGTAATAGAGCAGCAGGAAATGCTAGCAGAATGCTTGGTTGTGTAGGGAGAGGTATTAGCAGTAGGAAAAGGGAAGTGCTCATGCCAGTGTCCAGATCACTGTAGAGACCTCACTTGGAGTACTGTGTGCAGTACTGGAGAACGTATCTCCAGAAGGATATAGACATCTTAGAGAGAGTTCAGAGAAGGGCTACTAAAATGGTGTACAGCTTGAAGGAGAAAAGTAACCAGGAAAGGCTCAATGATCTTAACATGTATAGCTTGGAAAAAGACGAGACAGAGGAGATATGATAGAAACATTTAAATACGTAAAGGGAATCCACAAGGTAGAGGAAGGGAGTATATTTAAAAGGAAACAAAGTAGCAAAACAAGAGGACATAGTGTTAGATTAGAGGGGCAAAGGTTTAAAAGTAACATCAGGAAGCATTATTTTACTGAGAGGGTGGTGGATACATGGAACAGCCTTCCAGTTGAAGTGGTAGAGGCCAAAACAGTAATTGAATTTAACCCCTTAAGGACCACTGACATACCCTGTACGTCCTGTCCACGGGTCTCCCTTAGACCCGCGGACGTACAGGGTATGTCAGCGGCGCCTAATCCCCCTTCCGCCCGATACTCACCTCCCTCGCTGGATCCCTCAGCGATCTGGCAGGGAGGAAGCCTGCCCATGTGATTTACATGGGCAGGCGAGGCTGATGACGTCGCCACACTGCGTGGTGACGTCATCAGCAGGCATCCCCATGCAAATCAATGGAGGGGAGGGGAGGGGGGGCTCCTTCGGAGCCCTCTATCTCCCCAACCATTGAAGCTAGGGAGATACTTTTTGCACCGCTGAAAAGGGGAGAGTGTCCCCTTTTCAGCGGTGTATGGCATTAACTATTTTGCCGCTGAATCACGTTACGGTGCTAATTGGCGCCAAAACGGGATTCGAACCTGGAGGGGGGCTGACATCTTGGATGTCAGCCAAGCCTCCAGGTCCCCCCCACCCACTGACAACCTCACCATATGTGTGAGGATGTCAGTGCGCCAGTTAACCATCTAGCTGCCAATTAGAGATTCCCTTTATCTCCCGATCCATGGCAGCTAGATGGTCATATTTGACATCATTTGAAAGGCCTGATCATGGCCTTTCCAATGATACCAAACATGACCAGGTTTCGTTTAACCACTTCCATTCGGAGGACGCGCTCAGCGCGTCCTCCACATGGCTCCCGCTGTGCGGAGGACGCGCTGAGCGCGTCCTCCCTTTGGGGTCAGCGTTCGGCCGGGTTCCGGCCGATCGCTGCCCCCCCCCGGTGTGGGCTGACATCCTCGATGTCAGCCCAGCATCCGGAACCGCCGCCGATGAAATTAGGTGTCATCGCGGCAGCGCGATGACACCTAATTCAGGCGCCCCCCGCGTGCCCCCCCCTCGGACCTCTCTCCCTCCCGATCGGCGGCGTTGCGGGGGTTAACCCAGGCACCATTTGGAAGGGCACAGCCTGCCCTTCCAAATGGTGCCTGGCATTAACCCCTGGGGAGCTGGATCGCGAATCGGCGCTGAAAAGCGCCGGTTCGTGATCCTTTCCCGGAGCTGGCCGACATCTTGGATGTCGGCCAAGCCTCCGGGAACTCCCCCTGAGGACTGGCGTCATCGTGCATAGCACGATGACGCCAGTCCTAGAGTTAACCCCTAACTGCCACCAACGATCCGTGGCAGCTAGGGGTTAAAGTTTGGTATGGTTGGATCGGCCAGAGCATGGCCGTTCCAACGATACCAAACACTACTGTGAAAAAAGTTTTTTTTAAAAAAATAAAAATTAAAAATAAGAATATATTTAAAAAAAATTATAAAAAAAAAATAAACATTTTTTTTCTTTTTTTTGGTTCGTTAATGCAGCAATATTGTTCCCATTTCAATTATAATGTGAACAATGATGCTGCACTAACGATTTTTGTATGCGGTGCGTTTGTTAAAAATCGTGTAATTTTCCCCAAAAAAAAATGTAACGAGACCCCATCTCTAATTTTTTTAACAAGCGCACCCCATACAAAATATAACCGCAATTGCTAATGTTAAAATGTGAAAAAAAACACTTTACACGTTGTAAATTATTGAAAATACATATTTTATTGCATTTTTTGTTATAATATACAGACATGACATAACGTATACATATAATAATGACATATTATGAATCTGCCGAGTCTGGCGGAAAGAACGATATATAATATGTCTGGGTCATATACTAAAATAAGCCTTCAAAACACGTTTAAACATGATGAGCAAAACCGGTAAAAATGACCTCAGCACAGAGGTGTGAAAAGCCTCAGCAGCGAAAGGGTTAAAAAAAAAAATTTTTTTTTTTTTTACGGTTTTTTGTCTGGGGGGGTTTAATTAAATAGGACCTAGGCTGTCATCTCAAAATAATTAGCACAAAATGGTCAGAATGAGCGCACATAGGTGAACTGGCTCAGCAGTGAAAGGGTTAAAAGGCAAAAACATGTAAAAATTGGGTATTTCTATTCTCGGGATAAAATTTTGAAACTATTTAGCTGAGGTCTTTATTGGTGGTTGTAGATTTTGGGGATTAAATTACGAAAAAGTGTGTTTTTACCATTTTTTTCATCATATTTCATATTTTTTTTATAGTAAATTATTGGATATGATGGAAATAATGGTGAGATAGCACCACTTGGGATTTAATTTAGAGATATACTAACACAGCTAATCTGCCATTTTGGTGTTCGCTCAAGGTATGCTACCAACTCCATTTTGTGTTTTAAAAGTCTGCAGTCCCTTTGTGCTCACTAGAGTCAACTAAGTTTGCCTGCTCTAACTAACAGCTAAGTGTAGCCTCAAATAAACCTGATTTCTGCTGACTGAAGACTTAGCTCTTCTCCCCCCCAGGTCTTTAACTCTAAGCCATAAAAGTTGCTTAATATATCGAGACAGCAGGAATGCGTAAATCCCATAGCTTGCTATATTTGTTTTGAAGAATGATTCCTTTTTATGACCATATTGACTAGACAGAGAATTCAGAGTGGGCTCAAGGGTCGTTTCTTTGAAGTGAACCTTGCTGACTTGCAAAATGATGAATAAAGTCCAATATGTATAATGAAGGTTCATATGGGAAGTGGGAGGATAACCTGGGGAGGGGAATAAGGTGTGCATTTTTACTCACTATGTATAAATTCTTTGCTTCTCTGTTGGCTCGGGACTTGAGTCTTTTTGGGCTAGACCGGATTCAAGGCTCGGTACCGAATAAATGCTTTTCCTGCTTAAGAAGGCCTCCGTCTCCTTTGTCTACCACCGAGTCACAATCTCCTAACCCGAATTACACCCAGGAGGCTGCTTCATTTCTGGGGGCTTGTCCTGGATTGGCAGGCCTGGCTCGGTGAGAGCAGGAGAACGACAGTGTTCTGCAACTCCGTGGGCTCCGTCGGGGCGTGCTGCCGATCAAAAGTTGATTGTCTGCCGGCGCCCTTGCAGGTCTTCCTGCACTCTGTGGATCTCAACGTGTTGTGTGGTAGCGCCCCCGACCGTGACCCCACGGAAGCACGAGGCCTGGAGGAAAACCGGTGCGCTATGACTAAGGTAATATATTTTATTATTCAGTATTTGACAGCATAATGAGTGATTGTGTAAATAATTAGCCAACAGTGAATGTGCGGTTGAATCTCTGTGTCCGTATTCTGGTATGCCAGATAAAGGGGAAGGCGCCCTCTATAGAGATAGGAAGCCTGTAGCGCTTCAATGTGAGGAACCTGCAGTGTTCCAGGAGACTGAAGTGCTCCAATAGCTGTGGCCCGGGTCTGAAAAGGGGGGTAAATTGTGCACCCCTAAAAAAAAACAGTACCCCACGGCAGAAGAGAGTAGCTACCTCTTCTAAAGCTATAGTGTATTGTGTAAAAATTACATCTGTTGGCTATAAGAAAGGATGCTTAGCTGTTAGATATTCTGTATTGCTAGGATTGTGTACTGAACTGTATTATCTGTATCTGATATTGAGTGGTGACTGAAACTGTGAGTGAACGTGCGCCTACACCCTTCGGGGTAAAGCAAATACGAGAGTGGCCCTATAGTAGGTGAGATTCCAAGCTGGGTGACCACGACTTGGCCACCGAATTAGGGACGCAAAAGAATTGATGAGTGAAATATCAGATTGTGCTTTTGTGTATTACTTGGTGCTGGTCACCAAGTTGCGGAAATGGGAAACACCAAATCCCATAAGGGAAATAAAATTGTGAAAGGTGAAACACCGCATGGGTATATGTTGCAGAACTTCGAGACTCTCTTTGCAGTTCATCAATATGGGAGGAAGCTACATAAGAGCAGGCTGCGAGTTCTGTGTGGGGTTGATTGGCCCCTCCTTTCTCCTTCATGGCCGCAGGAAGGATCAATGGAGCCTGAAGAGATCCAAAAAGGTTCATTCAGTGGTCTCTGGACGCCCAAGGCATCCGGACCACCAATACCCTGTATGGATATATGGAGTAGTCAATGTAATAGAGCAGCAGGAAATGCTGGCAGAATGCTTGGTTGTGTAGGGAGAGGTATTAGCAGTAGGAAAAGGGAAGTGCTCATGCCACTGTACAGAGCACTGGTGAGACCTCACTTGGAGTACTGTGTGCAGTACTGGAGACCGTATCTCCAGAAGGATATAGACAT
The DNA here is from genome assembly GCA_009667805.1 of Leptobrachium leishanense. Taxonomy (NCBI): domain Eukaryota; kingdom Metazoa; phylum Chordata; class Amphibia; order Anura; family Megophryidae; genus Leptobrachium; species Leptobrachium leishanense. The sequence goes on along the minus strand of CM019068.1, from coordinate 145,062,373 downwards.
CTTAGAGAGAGTTCAGAGAAGGGCTACTAAAATGGTGTACGGCTTGCAGGAGAAAAGTTACCAGGAAAGGCTTAATGATCTTAACATGTACAGCTTGGAAAAAAGACGAGACAGAGGAGATATGATAGAAACATTTAAATACGTAAAGGGAATCCACAAGGTAGAGGAAGGGAGTATATTTAAAAGGAAACAAAGTAGCAAAACAAGAGGACATAGTCTTCGATTAGAGGGGCAAAGGTTTAAAAGTAACATCAGGAAGCATTATTTTACTGAGAGGGTGGTGGATACATGGAACAGCCTTCCAGTTGAAGTGGTAGAGGCCAAAACAGTAATTGAATTTAAGCAATCATGGGATAGGCATAAGGCTATCCTAAACAAAAGATAAATCCAGGTAAAGTATCCATGTAATTGGGCAGACTAGATGGGCCGAAAGGTTCTTATCTGCCAACATTTTCTATGTTTTTATGATATATGGAGGTATTGTATGTGCTCTGTATATATGTGTTGTGTTTGCTTTAAAAAAAATGCTGTGTGTGTTTCCTGTAAATATGCTTTTGCAGTATGTATACAGAAGCTATTATTTGTTGCATTGAACGAATACACTATGAGTGTGTGCTGAGTAGTATTATATATGGCTGCAGCCAGTGTGGGTATGTGCTATTTACATAGCAAATGTGTATAAATGTTATGAATATGGATTTAGAGTTGTGTGTGTATATGTGCTCTGTGCAGTAAGTGCATATATGTGCTGTTTGCGTTTATGGCGCAATGTATATGTGCTGCCCAGTCTGTATAAGTGCTATATATGTGTATAGTGGGTTTATATGCTCTTTGGTTTTGTATGCATTGCAATGAAAATGATCTATGTATGAAATCTCTGTTGTGTGTGTGTATATGTATTATGGTGTGTACAGTCTGCGAGTGCAGCATTTGTTTTGTGTTTTTCGGGTGTGCCCCTAAAATGCATAGTTAAAATGAATGTAAAATTGTTTGTAAGACAGGATGAATTCTAATGAACACATTTCAGAGAGCATTGAGTAAAAAGGCTAAATTAGGAAGAGACCCGCAATTAGCAAGAGAAACAAAAAAAAGCTGTTTTTGACTGAGGAATGTTTGAAGTCTGTTCAAACTAAGACAAAAGGTGATTTGATTGTGTGTGCTAAACATGGGGGTATTTTTTGTAAGTGTGTGGTGTACTGTGCTACAGTTGTTCATTAAGTGTATATGTCTACGGCAGAATTGCCACTTGTTCTGGTATGTTATAAATGCTTGATTTAAAGATCTAGTATGATTTATGTACCAGTATTTTTGCTCCAGTAAGTGAATGTGTTGTGTGTTATAGGCTGCGAGAGTTTGTTGACATTTTATGTAAAACAGTGCTGTTATATCTCAATTGCATTTGTGTCTATTGTAAGAGACTCTGATTTAAAAAAAAAAAAAAAAAAGTTGTTGCCACTCTGAAGCCCAACCCCCCCCCCCTTATGCAAACAAGTAACACTGATAGAGGAGAAAAGGTGGGAGGGAAGGTTCTAGGAGAGGAATCTGAGAGATACAGCAGATATAGAGGAAAAGACTGCAGGCGTTAGATCAGTTTGGAGAAATTGTAAAATAAATAGAAAAGATAAGAAAGTGATAATAAGAAAGTAAAAGACAAGTAAAATGGGGAATGCACAAAGAAGTTGCTTATGATGAGAAAAGAGAAACGTGTTAAAAAAATGTGTATTATTGAAAGTAAGATGAATAAAAAAAAAAGTAATAGCCCGTGGCGCTGCGCCAGTACCACATCCCACAAAAAGCCAGACAAAGCTACCCTATTGCAGTATGTTGATGATCTCCTGCTTGCTTCACCAACTGAAGAAGATTGTTTCAATGCCACAAACTGAACTGTTAAGTATTTTATGCAAGGCAGGCTACAAAGTTTCTAAAAGAAAGGCCCAAATCTGCCAACGCAGTGTGAAATACCTAGGCTTTCAACTTACAGGTACCAAGCGTGCAATCCAAAACGCAAAGAATCAGTCTGCCGTGTCCCTCAACCACAGACTTGTCGCCAAGTAAGAGAATTCTTGGGAGCTGCAGGCTTCTGTCGCCTGCGGATCCCCATCTCTGCCATCATTGCCGAGCCTCTGTACCAAGCCACCAAAGGTGCAGAGCCTGACCTATTCATTTGGGGTGAAGAACAAACTGAGGCTGTCACCCAATTAAAGACTTTGTTGAAGCCACTGCCCTCCTGGTTGCAGAAGCTGACAAACTCACACTAGGCCAAGAAATCTTTGTGCGGGTACCACATGCTGTTCAAACCCTCCTTGAATACAAAGGCATTTACTGGTTCAGCAATGCAAGAATGACCAAGTACCAAGCCATGCTGTGTGAAAACCCAAGAGTTCACTTGGAACTAATCTCCACACTGAATCCTGCTACATTGCTTCCAGATGCTTCAGGAGACCATGAACATGAATGCCTCCAAGTAATGGATGAAGTATATAGCAGCAGACCTGACCTCGAAGACATACCCCTAGACAAATACGACTTGCAACTGTTCACTGATGGAAGCAGTTTTGTAGAAAATGGAAAGAGAATTGCTGGGTACGCAGTAGTCACTCTTGACGAAACAATTGCAGCTAAACCACTGCCCAATGGCACCTCTGCTCAATTAGCTGAAATCATTGCTCTTACCAGAGGAATTGAACTATCTAAAGAAAAAAAAGTGAATATTTACACAGATTCTAAGTATGCATTTATGACTATTCATGCACATGGCGCCCTCTACAAAGAACGTGGCCTATTGGCCTCAGCAGGCAAAGACTTCAAATATGCCCCCCAAATTTTAAAACTTCTTGATGCTGTATGGCAGCCTTCTGCAGTTGCTGTCATCCACTGTCGAGGACACCAGAAAGGTAAAGAAGAAGTACCGAAAGGCAACCGTAAAGCAGATCAAGCAGCAAAAGATGCATCAAGACAAATGTCAGCTTTGCAATCTACCCATAACAGTCTTCTTTCAAGCAGTAGGATGCTGCCATGTGTGACCCAGCGGTGTCTGAGGATCGCAGATGCCCAAGAATCACTCTCTACAACTGCTGCAGAGATCAAGTGTTGGGAAGAAGGAGAAGACGGACGTGAATGGACTACTTCCAATGACACAAGTATTCAGCATGAGCAAGATCCTCACTTGACAAGCTTCCAGGATGGATATCCGGAACGCCGTACTGTAGTTTCGGCTCCCCAGAGAGGACTGGGTCAAGATGAAGAATCTCTTGCTAGATACCAAAATCCAGGTCAAGCTGAAAAATTACCCTGTCCGCTTGTTGCTGCTCTAGAGATGCCTAATGTTCAATTCTACCTCAATGAACGGAAGTCATAATAATATGTCATTATTATATGTATACGTTATGTCATGTCTGTATATTATAACAAAAAATGCAATAAAATATGTATTTTCAATAATTTACAACGTGTAAAGTTTTTTTTTCACATTTTAACATGCGAGCAATTGCGGTTATATTTTGTATGGGGTGCGCTTGTTAAAAAAATTAGAGATGGGGTCTCGTTACATTTTTTTTTTTGGGGAAAATTACACGATTTTTAACAAACGCACCGCATACAAAAATCGTTAGTGCAGCATCATTGTTCACATTATAATTGAAATGGGAACAATATTGCTGCATTAACGAACCAAAAAAAAGAAAAAAAAATGTTTATTTTTTTTTATAATTTTTTTTTAACCCTTTCGCTGCTGAGGCTTTTCCCGCCCCTGTGCTGAGGTCATTTTTTACCTGTTTTGCGCATCATGTTTAAACCTGTTTTGAAGGCTTATTTTAGTATATGACATCGACATATTATATATCGTTCTTTCCGTCAGACTCGGTAGATTCATAATATGTCATTATTATATGTATACGTTATGTCATGTTTGTATATTATAACAAAAAATGCAATAAAATATGTATTTTCAATAATTTACAGCGTGTAAAGTGTTTTTTTCCACATTTTAACATGCGAGCAATTGCGGTTAATATTTTGTATGGGGTGCGCTTGTTAAAAAAATTAGAGATGGGGTCTCGTTACATTTTTTTTGGGGAAAATGACACCATTTTTAACAAACGCACCGCATACAAAAATCGTTAATGCAGCATCATTGTTCACATTATAATTGAAATGGAACAATATTGCTGCATTAACAAAACAAAAAAAAAAAAAAGTGTTTATTTTTTTTTTTTTTAAATTTTTTTTTTTTTTTTTTTTTTTTTTTTTTTTTTTACATTTTTTTTTACTTTCATGTTTGGTATCGTTGGAACGGCCATGCTCTGGCCGATCCAACGATATCAAAATTTAACCCCTAACTGCCACGGATCGGGAGATAGGGAGTTCATTGGAACTCCCTATCTCCACAGTTCGTGGCAGTTAGGGGTTAATGCTAGGACTGGCGTCATCGTGCTGCGCACGATGACGCCAGTCCTCTGGGGGAGTTCCCGGAAGCTTGGCCGACATCCAAGATGTCGGCCAGCTCCCGGGAAGGATCGCAAATCGGCGCTTTTCAGCGCCGATTTGCGATCCAGCTCCCCAGGGGTTAATGCCAGGCATCATTTGGAAGGGCAGGCTGTGCCCTTCCAAATGATGCCTGGGTTAAGCCCCTGTGAACCGCCGATCGGGAGGAGAGAGGTCCGAAGGACCTCCCCCCCTCCCTTTCAGGCGCCTCCTCCGCACATGCGGGGGGGGCGCCTGAATTATGTGTCATCGCGGGGGCGCGATGACACATAATAATGGCGGCCACTGCTCCGGATGCCGGGCTGACATCCAGGATGTCAGCCCGCACCGGAGGGGCCAGCGATCGGCCGGAACCCGGCCGAACGCTGACCCCAATGCGAGGACGCGCTCAGCGCGTCCTCCGCATACCAGGGGCAATGCTGAGGACGCGCTGAGCGCGTCCTTAGCATTGAAGTGGTTAAAATATATTTTTATTTTTAATTTTTATTTTTTTTAAAGAACTTTTTTCACAGTAGTGTTTGGTATCGTTGGAACGGCCATGCTCTGGCCGATCCAACCATACCAAACTTTAACCCCTAGCTGCCACGGATCGGGAGAAAGGGAGTTCATTGGAACTCCCTATCTCCACCGTTGGTGGCAGTTAGGGGTTAACTCTAGGACTGGGGGAGTTCCCGGAGGCTTGGCCGACATCCAAGATGTCGGCCAGCTCCGGGAAAGGATCACGAACCGGGGCTTTTAAGCGCCGATTCGCGATCCAGCTCCCCAGGGGTTAATGCCAGGCACCATTTGGAAGGGCAGGCTGTGCCCTTCCAAATGGTGCCTGGGTTAACCCCCGCAACGCCGCCGATCGGGAGGGAGAGAGGTCCGAAGGACCTCCCCCCCCTCCCTTTCAGGCGCCTCCTCCGCACATGCGGGGGGGGCGCCTGAATTAGGTGTCATCGCGCTGCCGCGATGACACCTAATTTCATCGGCGGCGGTTCCGGATGTTGGGCTGACATCGAGGATGTCAGCCCGCACCGGGGGGGCCAGCGATCCTCCGCATAGAAGTGGTTAATCTATCCATAAACAACTGCTTGGGGCGGCAGTATGAAAAGAGGAGACATTTTCGGACACACAGAAAAAGTTTACTGATTTTTTTGGCGGTGAAAAGCAGGAGAATGGAAAATTCTATACCAAATAGCCGATTTGGAAAGTGAGATAAATGGGAGAATTTTTCTGGTTCGGCTATTTTGACCTAGAATTTTCTCTTCAGTCATTCTCCTGAGTTTCACCTTTCTCTGAATAACCCTGTCAGGGTTATTCAGAGAGCGGTGAAGAGCAGGAGAATGACTTGAGAATGGAAAATTATAGTTCAAAATAGCCAAACCAGAAAAATTCTCCCATCTAGCCTTGGGTCAGACTAGCGAATTTGTAACGTGCGTTTAGGCGCACTTAATCACGGCCGCACTAGCAGCAAATGACGGGCAATGACGGCCAATATACGAAGTACGGTCGCACGAAAGTCCGGCTGCGCAACGTAAGTGGAAAATGACCGCATTTTTTCGAGAACGCAGAACCGCTAGTACGGACGTACAGAGTGCGCTGTATCCACTATCGGCGTGTGTGCGTGATTTGGAGACGTCAGACCCTGCTCATGTCCGGCCAACATAACATCCAGACACCCAAAGTTTCCTGGTTTGGATCCGTAAAAAATCACGCACAAAAATGCGCATCGTATGACCGTTTTCGCGCATTCTGTGAAAAAATACGGCAATGCGTTCGGACGCACTTTTTGACGGTCGCTGTGAAAAATGCATTAGTCTGACCCTAGCCTTATCTCACTTTCCAAATCGGCTATTTGGTCCAGATTATTCTCTTTTCCTGCCATTCTCCTGGTTTTCACCTTTCTCTGAACAACCCTGAGAGAGAGGTGAAAGCCAGGAGAACTGGCAAGAGAAGAGAACAATCTAGACCAAATAGCTGATTTGGAAAGTGAGATAAATGGGAGAATTTTTCTGGTTTGACTATTTTGACCTAGAATTTTCCATTCTCCAGTTATTCTCCTGATTTTCACCGCTCTCTGAATAACCCTGTGAATGTTTAATCCCGAGGTGAAAAATAACATTGCTTTAGATGTGAAAAGCGGGCAATGAGGACATTTTGTATTTTTTCACACAGCAGTTAAATGCAGCATATTAGGAAGTTTTAGGAGGGAAATTACTCCCTCAGAACAGAAGCAGACACCCCACACCTTCATTCTACATAAAATGTATCAAATTGATTAGACCAGACTAAAACATCTGTTGTTATGCCGTTTGAAAAAAAAAAAAAGGTAATTTAGAGGTGACAATCTCTGCACCTAGACATTAGTTTTTAATTCAATATCTAATAAACCGTTGCTTATAATATTCTGCAGTAAAGAGTCTCTTTATTTCTAGATTTTTTAGTATTTTTTAAGCATTTTTTATACTTTTATCAAAATTTAATTTTTTTTCCCGAACTTGAACCGAACACACACAAAAAGTTCGAAGTTCGCGAACTTTCGAACTGCCAAAGTTCGGGCCGAACTCCGAACCGTCCGAACCCGAACAGCTCATCCCTAATGTGAAACACTGCTGGGTATGTGATGTGATGTGAAACACTGCAGGATATGTGAAACACTGCTGGGTTTATCAGATTCTGGATACAAAGCCGGTGTCAGGCGCTAGCAGTCTCTTTATTTCAACTCCGGTCAGGAATATCCGGCACACATATGCGTCCTCCGAGAGATGGAATAATGAAGGGATGGGGAAATAAACAAAGAGAAAATCTATTGTGCAGGCTGTAATATTCCAATATGGAGAAGTACACAAGAGGAGATATACTCACACTTTGGGGTGCCAAGTCAACCAAATAGGCACCAAACCGCAAGCAGATCGGTGGATTTATAGACCAGGGGCACCGATTCCCCATTATTAATCCAAGGAGCAGCAGTCACGAATTTTGGAGCACTCCAAGGAGCAGCAATCATGAACCTTGGGGATGCCTTATCAGGATACCAAAAACGGATTAAAACATCAGGAGTCACTCGAGATGAAATAGTCCATCAAAGATTTAATGAATAAAAATATAAAATACACTCAAACGCGTTTCGCTATGGATAGCTTCATCAGTGGGTGTAATGTGTGTGGTATACATAACCACTATATATAGCTGTGTTGCTACAGTCCTACCCCGTAGTGCAATATCCGGGTAATTGACAAACTAGGTCTAATTAGGCATAGACAAAATTAGAGCGAGTGAAAGCGCAATTTGATAAAAAACAGTATGTATCCATAAAACGAGCAAGAAACAGTATCTTCCTGTCATTAGCATATCTCTTTCCCTCAATTTACATATACTATCGCTGTATTTGTAGCAGCTTACTATTTTTCAATATCCTTGCTCTGTTAAAGCTACATTTTACCGTTAAGATGCTCTTTTTATGGATACATACTGTTTTTTATCAAATTGCGCTTTCACTCGCTCTAATTTTGTCTATGCCTAATTAGACCTAGTTTGTCAATTACCCGGATATTGCACTACGGGGTTGGACTGTGGCAACACAGCTATATATAGTGGTTATGTATACCACACACATTACACCCACTGATGAAGCTATCCATAGCGAAACGCGTTTGAGTGAATTTTATATTTTTATTCATTAAACCTTTGATGGACTATTTCATCTCGAGTGACTCCTGATGTTTTAATCCGTTTTTGGTATCGTGATAAGGCATCCCCAAGGTTCATGATTGCTGCTCCTTGTGAGATAGCAATTCCTGGGATTTAATTTAGAACTATACTAATCTAGTGATCCGCCATTTAGATGTTCATCCAATTCGTGTTTTAAAATACACTTGCTGTCCTTGAGTGCTCTTGAGATTCTGTTTTCAGTCTGCATGCTTAAAAGAAGTCCGTTTGTCAGCAAAAGTGCAGAACTAGGAAGACAGCTGAAAGCCTAAAATGAGAAGGAAGGGGAAAGATGACATCGTGTGTAAAATTAGGTCCTAACTCAGACATATGGTAACGGTCACGTGACAATCTGGGTATGGTGGGAGGAGGGCAGCCGAGGGAAAATCTATTTTTGGAACAATGTATAAAAGCAGCTGAGTCTGATGTTCTCGTGACTCAAGCTTTGAACAGATAAGATCTGTCTCTTGAGTCCAGCAGGTGCCAGCTGAATAAACGCCATTTTCTTTTGAAACAAAGGCCTCCGTCTGCTTTCCTTCGTCGAACCATCACCCACGATTTCCCGTTGCTCCAAAGTTCGTGACTGCTGCTCCTTGGATTACTAATAGGGGAATCGGTACCCCTGGTCTATAAATCCACCGATCTGCTTGCGGTTTGGTACCTATTTGGTTGAATTGGCACCCCAAAGTGTGAGTATATCTCCTCTTGTGTACTTCTCCATATTGGAATATTACAGCCTGCACAATAGATTTTCTCTTTGTTTATTTCCCCATCCCTTCATTATTCCATCTCTCGGAGGACGCATATGTGTGCCGGATATTCCTGACCGGAGTTGAAATAAAGAGACTGCTAGCGCCTGACACCGGCTTTGTATACTGAATTCTCTATTTCAGCGGATTTGGGGATTTGACGCTGTTCCTGGTTCGTCCGGCTGCTGCACCCTTTCTCTGGCCAGTATTAATCAATACAGACACCATCGGTCTTTCTTCTTCTTTTTTTCTTTTTTCTCCTGACGTTCTTGGACCAAAAGACTGTTTGCTTAATTGTTGCACTTTATATGGACTAATTTTTTGGTGCATTATTTTTTGTGTGTGTAGGGATATTATTGGAGACGTTCTACCTGTCTTTTAAATTTTGTGTTTTTTTATTTTATTTTTTTCATGTTCAATTGGGACTGATTTATAAATCTCTTTTCCTTTTAATTTTTGCTTTCAATTTTGCCCTCTTTTATTTGATTGTCATTAGTACTTGATAATCCGTATTCCACTGCATCATGGCACTTTAATATGGACATTAGTCCTTTAGCACTTTAATTACGATTTTTAGCTTTTTATTGGCTAATTGGGAACCCTGCTCGCACCCTGCAATCATTCCATTGTGGGAATTAAGAGCTTTCTTACCACCTGTAACTATTCACCACCTTAGTTTATATGTTCCCTTTCCTATTGCCATGTCCCTTGCTATTACCCTACTTGTGTAGACACACACAATTTTAGTTTTCTACCACTCACTTAGTCTGTTTAGAATTTTTCTATATCGCTTATACACACCGCTTTGTACCTGTCCATCTTGTTTAGATTCTTTATATACACAGTCCTTTTTGTGTACCTCGCTGTTCCCTAGCTTGACATCAGAGCCATCTAGTGGCGCCACACAGATACTGCACTCTTTATCAGATTCTGGGCTCTGCTGGGTATGTCAAATTCTAGGGTCTGCTGGGTATATAAAATTTTGTGAGTTTAACTTACTATTAGCAGTACAACTATGAGTATAAATATTAAAATCTAACACTATACAGCGATGTTCACTGGCACCCGGTTGTCTGATTTACTAGCTCAGTTATACACTTATACACACCTCACATTACTGTATCACAGAGCACCACAGCAATAAAATTCTAATGTATGGTGTGTATGAGTGTTTGAATTTTATTGCTGTGGCGCACTGTGATAGGCTCATACACATGGCTTGTTTTTTTTTTGTTTTTTTTGGGGGGGGCAGCATTTCATCCTTAACCACTTGGCTGCTATGGACGCGCTCAGCGCGTCCAGCCAAGTGGTTCTCCTGTGCTACGGACGCGCTCAGCGCGTCCGAGCACAGGAGGCAGCAATCTGCCGGATTCCGGCGGATTGCTGCGCCCACCCCCGGTGCGGGCTGACATCTTGGATGTCAGCCCGTCAATCCGGGACCCCGGCGGGGACATTAGATGTCATCGCGGCGACGCGATGACATCTAATGCAGGCGACCCCCCCCCCGCATGTGCGGAGGAGGCGCCTGAAAGGGAGGGGGGAGGTCCTTCGGACCTCTCTCCCTCCCGATCGCCGGGGAGTAGCGAGTTAAAACAGACACCGCTTGGAAGGGCACAGCCTGCCCTTCCAAACGGTGGCTGTCATTAACCCCTGGGGAGCCGGATCACGAATCGGTGCTGAAAAGCGCCAGTTCGTGATCCTTTCCCGGAGCTGGCCGACATCTTGGATGTCGGCCAAGCCTCCGGGAACTCCCCCTGAGGACTGGCGTCATCGTGCTATGCACGATGACGCCAGTCCTGGAGTTAACCCCTAGCTGCCACCAACGGTGGAGATAGGGGGTTCCAATGAATCCCCTATCTCCCGATCCGTGGCAGCTAGGGGTTAATGTTTGGTACTGTTGGATCGGCCAGAGCATGGCCGTTCCAACGATATTAAACACCACTGTGAAAAAAGTTTTTTAAAAAAATAAAAAATAAAAATATTAAAAACAAATTCTAAAAAAAAAAAAAACAAGTTTTTTTTTTTGTTTTGTTAATGCAGCAATATTGTTTCCCATTTCAATTATAATGTGAACAATGATGCTGCACTAACGATTTTTGTATGCGGTGCGTTTGTTAAAAATCGCGTAATTTTCCCCAAAAAAAAATGTAACGAGACCCCATCTCTAATTTTTTTAACAAGCGCACCCCATACAAAATATAAATTGCTCGCATGTTAAAATGTGAAAAAAAACCACTTTACACATTGTAAATTATTGAAAATTCATATTTTATTGCATTTTTTTGTTATAATATACAGACAGGTCATGACGTATACATATAATAATGACATATTATGAATCTGCCGAGTTTGACGGAAAGAACGATATATAATATGTCTGGGTCATATACTAAAATAAGCCTTCAAAACACGTTTAACCCTTTCGCTGCTGAGGCTTTTCCCGCCCCTGTGCTGAGGTCATTTTTACCGGTTTTGCTCATCATGTTTAAACGCGTTTTGAAGGCTTATTTTAGTATATGACCCAGACATATTATATATCGTTCTTTCCGTCAGACTCGGCAGATTCATAATATGTCATTATTATATGTATACGTCATGACCTGTCTGTATATTATAACAAAAAATGCAATAAAATATGATTTTTCAATAATTTGCAATGTGTAAAGTGTTTTTTTTTCACATTTTAAGATGCGAGCAATTGCGGTTATATTTTGTATGGGGTGCGCTTGTTACAAAAATTAGAGATGGGGTCTCGTTACATTTTTGTTTGGGGAAAATTACACGATTTTTAACAAACGCACCGCATACAAAAATCGTTAGTGCAGCATCATTGTTCACATTATAATTGAAATGGGAACAATATTGCTGCATTAACAAACCAAAAAAAAGAAAAAAAACTTGTTTATTTTTTTTTTATAATTTTTTTTTAAAATATTTTTTTATTTTTTATTTTTTTTTACTAACTTTTTTCACATTCGAGTTTGGTATCTTTGGAACGGCCATGCTCTGGCCGATCCAACAATACCAAACTTTAACCCCTAGCTGCCACGGATCGGGAGATAGGGAGTTCATTGGAACTCTCTATCTCCACCATTGGTGGCAGCTAGGGGTTAACTCCAGGACTGGCGTCATCGTGCTATGCACGATGACGCCAGTCCTCAGGGGGAGTTCCCGGAGGCTTGGCCGACATCCAAGATGTCAGCGCCGATTCGTGATCCAGCTCCCCAGGGGTTAATGCCAGGTACCATTTGGAAGGGCAGGCTGTGCCCTTCCACATGGTGCCTGGGTTAACCCCCGCAACGCCGCCGATCGGGAGGTAGAGAGGTCCGAAGGACCTCCCCCCATCCCTTTCAGGCGCCTCCTTCGCACATGCGGGGGGGCACCTGAATTAGGTGTCATCGCGCAGCCGCGATGACACCTAATTAGCCCGGCGGCGGTTCCGGATGCTGGGCTGACATCGAGGATGTCAGCCCGCACCGGGGGGCCCAGCGATCGGCCGGAACCCGGCCGAACGCTGACCCCAAAGGCTGGACGCGCTCAGCGCGTCCTCCACACGCAACGTGACATGCGGTTGGACGCGCTGAGCGCGTCCACCGCAGCGAAAGGGTTAAACATGATGAGCAAAACCGGTAAAAATGACCTCAGCACAGAGGTGTGAAACGCCTCAGCAGCGAAAGGGTTAATAAATAAATACACACAGAGATAGTGTTTTTACAGTATGCGTATGATGTGTAATTGTAAAAAAATAGATTTTAGTTTTAGGAGACAAGTCTATGTGTGTGGCTATTTTTTTTTATTTTTTTGGATGTTGAAGCGGAGAGCAAAATTCCAAGGGGGCCCCAAGGAAATATTCGCCCAGGGCCCAGTCAATATTAAAGACGGCCCTGCTTCTTGCTCGTTGTTCTCTCCTGTAAGTGATGTTTTCTCTTTTTCACGCTTGTTTGTATTGATGTGGGATTATATGTAACTCCTGCATCTCCTTTATCCCCTGTAGCTCCATCCCCTTTGTCCTTTGTGTCCTGAGTCCTGTGAGGCCGCAGATCCACCTGGTGAATCCAGAGAGGAGATCCAGCCTGAGGGTCCTGGGAGTGAGCGGCCTTCTTGTAAGTAAATCCATATATTGCTGATTATAACCTGTATCCGCTGTATAATGATGTGTGTGAATTCAGGAATGAAATGTCTCCCAGCCATGGGAATAAGGCGATGCTTAGTCTATATCAGTGGTTCCCAACCGCGGTCCTCAGGTACCCCGTACAGGCCAGGTTTTAAGGTTTACCTTGGGAAATGCAGACTGAATCATGTAATCCCTGAGTAGCAAATCATATCACCTGGGCTGTGCTTCAGATATCTGGAAATCCTGGCCTGTTGGGGATACTTGAGGACCGCCAAAAGAAAACCAGGATCTTAAAGTAAAACAGAAAATACAAGAGAGGATAAATAGCAAGAAGTCTATAAAGCAGGAAATAATAACTAGGAAAATAAAGACACAAGAACAAGGCATAAAGCAATTAAATATTACAAAATACGGAGTACAGGACAGACAGGGCTAGAGCAAAAACAGGGAAGTTGAAATAACAGAAACAAAATGGTTTGGAGGAACGTACAGAATCGTGATTAGATCAAAGCATAAAGGTTGTGGCAGGCGGCTGGCATGGGTTGGTCAAAGTCCATAGCGGAGGGTTGGTACACTTTAATCCAATAGAAGTATCAAGATAGAGTCCAGAGAATAGTTAAAGTCCACAGCCAAAGGTCGGTACACGGAATATCCAAAAAGCACTAGCATGAACAGGTTCACACACCAAGGGGCTTTCTCAGTGAATGAATGAGTCAGACACAATCCAGAAGCAAAGGGTTTTAGGAGTAGCTCCTATTTATGGAGGCCTTCCAGGTGGAAATGAGCCACACCTGGTGCTCACTGGAATCCAGGGAAAGTCCAGACTGGAGCCCAGGAACCTAGATGCAGCAACAAAGTTTAAATGCCAAATATGAGGTTGAAACAAGAATAAAGGGGTTTGCTGGAGCTAGACCAGTGTATATAACAAATACTGGCGTAGTCAGTGGGCATAAGGAGTGAGACTCTTACAGTTATTTCTAATGAAAATTGTGCATTTTGTGCAAAATCTTCTAAACATGATTTTCAATTAATGTTTCATGGGTGCACACCTTAGCGTAACGGGCTGCGCACACTAGTATTGGAAACCCTGACACTATCACCCCTCTGAAACATGGAGCCAAAATTTACTTAAAAAGAGAGGGTTTTTCGGTACCTGTTGGGGTAAATGACATTTGCATTGGCACCTACAGGGAAGGTGATGTCTTTGTCACCTCCATTTCTGCTCTTCTCCTTCATTACTTATGCCCCCTCCCCGTTTTTCTTCTTTTTTCTGTGGCTGCCTGACACTACTTGAATTGTTGGGTAAGATACCATCAGCATAATGACCTAACCAACCTTCCCTGCCCTCAAGTTATTGCGCAAAGTCTATACCGCTACAAGAAACCATATTCTTTTGCAGGAGTACAGCAAGAGTCTGAAAATGTCTGCAGGAAAAATTTATGAGCAATCTGTATCATATGTTGAAGAAAACCTCATGAAGCCTCTGTCGGTAAAGCAAGAAGAAATGATCAAAGAGGAAACTCTGGATTTCCAAGAAAATCAAAAAGAACCAGAGAAGTCCGAGCTGTTACATGGGACTGTCCAAAATAATGATCCTTATTCAGACATGTTGGTTCATTCTGAATTTACAAATTCTGTCTCTTGTGGGTCAGAACTTCTCCAAACTCACACAGGTCATATTGGAAGAAAAACAATTCAATACCCTGAAAGTGAGAAATGTTTACGCAGAAATACAAGCCTTGGTAAATACAGGAGAGTTCGCATAGGAGAGAAGAGGTTTGCATGTTCTGAATGTGAGAACTGTTTTAGTACAAAGGGTAGCCTTACTGTGCATGAGAGAAGCCATACAGGAGAGAAGCCGTTTGCATGTTCTGAATGTGAGAACTGCTTTAGTACAAAGGGTAGACTTACTGTGCATGAGAGAAGCCATACAGGAGTGAAGCCGTTTGCATGTTCTGAATGTGAGAAATGTTTTACAACAAAGCGTGACCTTATTGTACATGAGAGAATTCATAAAGGAGAGAAGCCATTTGCATGTTCTGAATGTGAGAAATATTTTAAAAGAAAGTATGAACTTTCTATACATGAGAAAATTCATACAGGAGAGATGATATTTGCATGTTCTGAATGTGAGAAAGGTTTTAGAAGAAAACATCTTCTTACTGTACATGAGAGAATTCATACAGGAGAGAAGCCATTTGCATGTTCTGAATGTGGGAAATGTTTTAGAACAAAGGGTGAGCTTACTATACATGAGAGAATTCATACAGGAGAGAAGCCATTTGCATGTTCTGAATGTGGGAAATGTTTTAGAACAAAGGGTGAGCTTAATATTCATAGAAGAATCCATACAGGAGAGAAGCCATGTGCATGTTCTGAATGTGGCAAATCTTTTAGAACAAAGTGTGAGCTTACTATACATGAGAGAATTCATACAGGAGAGAAGCCATTTGCATGTTCTGAATGTGGGAAATATTTTAGAACAAAGGGTGATCTTACTATACATGAGAGAATTCATACAGGAGAGAAGCCGTTTGCTTGTCCTGAATGTGCGAAATGTTTTAGAAGAAACACTCATCTTGCTATACATGAGAGAATTCATACAGGAGAGAAGCCATTTGGATGTTCTGAATGTGAGAAATATTTTTGCACAGAGTATGGGCTTACTAAACATGAAAGGATTCATACAGAAGTGAAGTCATTTGCATGTTCTGAATGTGAGAAATGTTTTAGAACAAAGACTGAGCTTACTAAACATGAGCATATTCATACAAGAGAGAAGCCGTTTACATGTTCTGAATGTGGGAAATGCTTTAGAACAAAGGGTGAGGTTACTGTGCATGAGAGAATTCATACAGGAGAGAAGCCATTTGCTTGTTCTGAATGTGGGAAATGTTTTAGAACAAACGGTGAGCTTGCTGTGCATGAGAGAATTCATACAGGAGAGAAGCCATATGCTTGTTCTGAATGTGGGAAATGTTTTACATCAAAGAGTAATCTTACTAGACATGAGAGAACTCATTCATCTATTCATTCACATTGATGTAAAGTCATTTTTATGGCATGAATGTGGGGAGGGTTTTAGAACAACGTAGCTGAGTTACACACCTGAATGTGCAAACAGAAGAGAATTCACTCCTATATCCACTATATGGACAAATGTATCTGGACACACGTCTTTTACAGTTGTCACTTTAGACATGGGGTACATGGTGTGAGCCTTACACCCCTTTCCTTCTGTCTGTCTTGTCTGTTCCATCTTCCATTTGTTCCATTCCGCCTTTTCTCCCTTCCTCTTTATCTCCCACTCCATCTCTTTGCTTCTGCCATTTCTGTTTTTCCCATGGCTGGCTGTATTCTTATTTTTCCCACCTGTCCCACCAGCCATATATTCTGGTCACTCCCTTTCATCCATGCTCTCTCATGTTGTTCCCTTACCTTACCTGTCAGAGTTTCTGTGAGCGCCCTCTCGTTGTTGTGCATATCCCTTCGTCCCTCTCAGTCCAGTCTAGCTAGTGTTTGTCTTGTAGTGTCTCTAAGTTCAGTCTTGTAATTTCTGGTTTCCTTATGTTCTGTCAGTCCTGGTTTTCGTTCAGTTTGCTGTCTGTTCCTATTTTCTGCTTTAACATCATGCCTATGGCTTCCTGATGTTCCCACCGTGTTACCCGACTTCATATTGCCACAAGGCTCCTGGTTCCTGTACAGTGGACTGCATAGCCCATTATCCTCCTGTTTGCTAGTCATTGCCTGGGGCTTCCAGTGATCCAGCGATCTCCACCTGTGCTGTATCAACGTTCCCTGGCCAAGACTACCTGGTCGTTGCAGAAGTGGGTCCTCTCTACAGCATAGCCCACTATCCTTGGTGCCTGGATACCTATCTGTGGCTTATACAGCTTTCACCACCTTCGCTGACCTTCTATCAAGGTACCATTGCCAAAGTCAGTGCATCTGTGTGCAGCTCTGGGACTACATTGCCCATAATCCTCTGCTGAGTTATTGCCTATTTTGTATTGGGACTTTCTGTGGTGCAGAGACTGTTTGCTGTATACCTGCGATACAATTCTTATACTTTGTCTAACACTGCCACTAAGTCTGTCTGTTTGGTCTCCCCCAGCGCTTGGGAAATAAAAAATAAAACCAGCGGGTCCCTCCATGGCTCCATCCTGGCTCGGGCCTGACACATGGACCTAAAGATGCATTTCGGAGTTTTGTGCCTCATATGTTATATTATTTTCAAGCCCTCTCCTATAGGGCCGAACTAAGACCTTGTGCTGCCTGGAGCCAAGGATAAAATGCTGCCCCTCCACTTCACCCAAAACACACCCACATCCAGGCTAAAGACAAGTCTATTTAATAGAGGGCATCCAACTCTATATAAAGTCATGTTGAAAATCCCTTTTCTTGATACTCCAACATACTTTTATTCAGTATACAGCGATGAAATCAAACCGTTAAACAAGAAATAGAACAATAAAATGCCAGTTTCTCGCAGTCATTTAATGCTACGCTGCATCAGAAGATTCAAAAAGAAAGAACAAAAATAACATTATTATTTATGGAGAACTGCAATACCAAAGTCACAATAATGGATAAAACAATAACGTAAAAAGAATATAAAATGTATATACATGTAATATATATTTGAATTTAAGTATAGAAGAAGAGTTTAAAATCCATGTCTGCAGCAGCAGGCTAATTTAACCCCTTAACGACGCGGGGCGTACCATGCCGTCTTTAACGCCGCAGGACGGCATAGTACACCCGCGGTGTTTCGTTCGTCTGCGCGCCGAAAAACGGCCCGCCTCCCTTCCCACAATGCCGATCGCCGGCTGGGGGTCTGCCTGACAACCAGGCAGACCCTCTCAGCCGGCTATCGACATTGTGGGAAGGGAGGCAGGCCGTTTCCCTCGTGGAAACTGTCACGCAGCCAATCCGGCGCTTGGACCTGACGTTGCATCGGTGACAAGCTGTCACCTCTGCAACTTTCAGAATGTCTCAGCCAATGATTGTTGCATTGGCTAAGACATTGTCTCTGCCACTTTCTCCTGCTCTCACTGCGATCTGAGGAGCGAGAGAGCGAGGCAGAGATCTGGAGAGCGGAGGAAATAAAAACCCTGGCACTGTACCTCCCCTGGCACAGTACCCCCCTGGCAGGCACTGTACCCTCTGGCATTGAACCCCCTGGCAGGCAGTGTACCCCCTGATTGGCATTACCCCCTGGCAGTGTACCCCTGATTGGCAGTGTACCCCCTGATTGAGAACCCGCATTGGCATATGACCCCCTGGCATTTCTGACTACCCACATTGGCATTAGACCCCCTGGCATTTCTGACTACCCGCATTGGCGTACGACCCCCTGGCATTTCTGAGAACCCACATTGGCATACGACCCCCTGGCATTTCTGACTACCCACATTGGCATACGACCCCCCCATGGAATATTCTGACCTTGTCTGGAAAAAGATAGAAGTACCGGCCACTACAAGGACCGGGAGGGCTTAGTTTAGGTGTTCTAATATTTTAGCTGTGTACTTGACCCCATCAGTTCCCCGACCTCCCATTTAATTAGTTATAACAAGATCCTCATAAAAATGTCCTTCCGCTTTTATTCCCCAGAAGAGGCATATGAGATCCTGGCCGCCTCTGAGAGTGACACTCTCGCCGACAGTGACACCCTCACAGCCTCTGATATAGAGCCCCTTAGTGAACCCTCCAGTGATGGTGACCCCCCACCATCTACTGGGAGGCACGAAAGCAATTGGGTACCCCCAAATATGGCTGCCCCAGAAATACCTCCATTTATAGCGACTCCTGGCATCACAGTAAGGGTAGAGGACAGTGAACCAGTGAGCTTTTTCAATCTCTTCATGTCTGACGACGTATTCGAGATGGTGGTTGAGAACCAAACCAACCTGTTTGCCAACCAGTATCTTGATGCGCATCCGGATTCACATCGCCACAGGCGTAACAAGTGGCACCCAACGGATGTCGTAGAGCTGAAAAAGTTTTGGGCTCTAACCCTCGTAATGGGAATAGTGAAGAAGCCAAGTATCCGGTCTTACTGGCACAAAAACCCCATCCTGGCTACCCCACTATTCCCAAGAGTTATGAAGAGGGAGAGGTACGAAAATATCACGCGATTCCTCCATTTTAACGACAACGCACTGTGCCCACCAAGAAACGACCCAATGCATGACCGCCTCTATAAAATTTGGCCTGTTATCAGACTTACAGTCCGGTCCAGAAATATTGGGACAGCGACACAATTCTAACATCTTTGGCTCTATACACCACCACAATGGAGTTGGAATGAAACAAACACAATGTGCTTTAACTGCAGACTTAGGACTGTAGGACTTACAGCAGTTTGCAGATGTGCCTCCCACTTGTTAAGGGACCAAAGGTAATGGGACAGCATAATAATCATAAATCAAACTTTCCCTTCTTAATACTTGGTTGCAAATCCTTTGCAGTCAATCACAGCCTGAAGTCTGGAACGCATAGACCTCACCAGACGCTGGGTTTCATCCCTGGTGATGCTCTGCCAGGCCTCTACTGCAACTGTCTTCAGTTCCTGCTTGTTCTTAGGGCATTTTCCCTTCAGTTTTGTCTTCAAGTGAAATGCATGCTCAATGGGATTCAGGTCAGGTGATTGATTTGGCCATTGCATAATATTCCACTTCTGTCCCTTCAAAAACTCTTTGGTTGCTTTTGCAGTATGCTTTGGGTCATTGTCCATCTGCACTGTGAAGCGCCGTCCTATGAGTTCTGCAGCATTTGGCTGAATGTGAGCAGATAGTATTGTCTGAAACACTTCAGAATTCATCCTGCTGCTTTTGTCAGCAGTCACATCATCAATAAATACAAGAGAACCAGTTCCATTGGCAGCCATACATGCCCACGCCATGACACTACCACCACCATGCTTCACTGATGAGGTGGTATGCTTAGGATCATGAGCAGTTCCTTTCCTTCTCCATACTCTTCTCTTCCCATCACTCTGGTACAACTTGATCTTGGTCTCATCTGTCCATAGGATCTTGTTCCAGAACTGTGAAGGCTTTGTTAGGTATTGTTTGGCAAACTCTAATCTGGCCTTCTTGTTTTTGAGGCTCACCAATGGTTTACATCTTGTGGTGAACCCTCTGTATTCACTCTGGTGAAGTCTTCTCTTGCTTGTTGACTTTGACACACATACACCTACCTTCTGGAGAGTGTTATTGATCTGGCCAACTGTTGTGATGGGTGTTTTCTTCACCAGGGAAAGAATTCTTTGGTCATCCACCACAGTTGTTTTCTGTGGTCTCCCGGGTCTTTTGGTGTTGCTGAGCTCACCGGTGCATTCCTTCTTTTTGAGAATGGCCACGCCTAATGTTCTTGCTATCTCTCTGATGGGTTTGTTTTGTTTCTTCAGCCTAATGATGGCTTGCTTCACTGATAGTGACAGCTCTTTGGATCTCATCTTGAGAGTTGACAGCAACAGATTCCAAATGCAAATAGTACACTTGAAATGAACTCTGGGCCTTTTATCTGCACATTGTAATTAGGGTAATGAGGGAATATCACACACCTGGCCATGGAACAGCTGAGAAGCCAATTGTCCCATTACTTTTGGTCCCTTAACAAGTGGGAGGCACATCTGCAAACTGCTGTAAGTCCTACACCGTTCACCTGAGTTGGATGTACGTACCCTCAAATTAAAGCTGACAGTCTGCAGTTAAAGCACATTGTGTTTGTTTCAATCCATCCCCATTGTGGTGGTGTATCGAGCCAAAGACGTTAGAATTGTGTCGATATCCCAATATTTATGAACCTGACTATATATATCATACCTGCCCTTACCTTCCCCTATAAATTTGCTAAAATATACACACAAAAAAAAACACTGCTTGAGACCCCGCGCAGCCTACATGCCACCCCCTCTACCTTGCTGAATGTATCTAATATATATAATTAAATACATTCAGCCAGGTAGAGAAAGAAATATAGGTCTGCGTGTTGATATATACGTATATGTCTGTGTGTGGGATCAATGCATCCCTACTCTATACACGGCGCTCTGTGTCCCTATAATATATATGATCAGGGGTTACCTTTTTTTATATATTTTTATACTATTCCTATTAAATTAACAGTAATTTTTTATGTATTTTATTCAGTAGAAACTTGCTTTGCCTATATAACATGTGCTTTGTGAAAATAAAACGTTTTTGTGTGTACATTTTAATTTAGTTAATGGATTCCTGTCCAGTGCGGCGAGAAGCAAACGTAATGCAGTGTAGACACGCTGTGAGGCAGAGCAGAGTGAAGTCAAGCCTGCAAAATGTTTGCTTCGCTTCGCTGTGCGTCGCTACACGCTCAGTGTGTCTCAGCCTTTATTCCAGCATCGCTAGCTTACCGAATCAATTTGTATACTTGTTACTGACCCTGATTGTTCTGAGGAACCGATCTGTTGCCGACTTTGCCTACCATTTGACTATTCTCTCTGTATTCCCTGCCTGTTCTGTTTGCTTCCTGTTGCTACTGGTGTGCGCCTATTCTCACCATATACAGTAGCGCAGTACAAGTGCCTAAACATTGCTGACCCGGTTTTGTTATAGCTGCTGATGTAACTGAATAGATCTGGAATCTCTTCTGCATTACCAAAACCTCCACCACTGCACTCTTCCACAATACCACAGAGGGGTTACTTACGGTGTGAAGGCACTTGCTGCCACCAAAGGCACAATATGTGGGTGCACTGCCACTGACGCCTATACCAGATTCATATTATTTTAATATTTGACCGCAGGGTACAACCCTGCACTCTTCCACAATACCACAGAGGGGTTACGGTGTGACGGCACTGTTGTCGACACTAAAGGCCCAATTTTAAAGCACCTATTGTTACTTTCATCCAAAGCCTGCATAAGTTTCACCATAATTTAGCCCAAAAAATCACTAAACTTGTTCTGCGTGTCCTGAAACGTCTCCTCTTTTCATACAGGCTGCCGCCCCAAGCAGTTGTTTATGAATAGATTAAAGGAAAACCATTTACTGTAATTTGAAATGTCATTTTTTTTGTTTTTAAATGTTTCTATACATCCTACAAATCCGCCACTTCACGGGCAGGTTATGGGGACCTCCTAGGCACGATATTTGAATGAATTTTTCGTTTTTATTCTTAACCTTTATTTCATGGAAAACTCCCTGTTCCTTTGAAAACGTTTTTTTTTTACTTTTTGTCCTTGTTTCCTGTCTCCCAGGGCACTACCCGGACCCCCATACACCTTTTATGGCAAATATCTTGCATGATTCATTGATTTGTATGCCAACTGATGAAGCGATTTGATCGCGAAATGCGTATTGGCGTTTATTTTTACTAATTGTTTTAATTATTTTATGGAATAAAAAGTTTTTATACTTTCATCGGATATCCTGCAACCTTATTTTCTTCCTTGGAGGAATATCATCAAACGGAGGTGAAAGAGGGGAGTCCGATATCTCCTAAAAATATCGGCTGCACAATACATCTAGTGTCTGATTTATGACACCTCCAAATGTGAGTTGAACTATTGCATAAATCCTGGGGGGACTCAGATGTGTTATACAGATCACACTATGTTTGCCATTATCCCTTTATATTTCGAGGGTTGATGACTACATAAGAAAAAGTGACCTAATTGATAAGAAGATTCCCCATCTGAGGAACATCTGTGATCAAAGAGAGAAGCGCAGACTATCACCACTTTTTCCTGTCATTTATCATTTTGGTGGTTGGAGGTGAACCATCTGTGTGTGATTAATCTGCTGCTGACTTTTGAACTGCGTTTTAAATGTATGATGGACTCTAAGATATATTGTGTATAGACTGCATTGTTCAATTGTATCCATTAGGGGGCGCCAGATACTAACTTTTTTTCAGACTTCATTATTATACCACCAAGGATGCCCTATTAAAAGCTGTAAGGGATCAGGACGTAGATTATGAAAAAAACCCGGCTCTCTTTTTTCCAAGACCTCTCGCCATCCACGCTGGCAAAACGTAGAGAATGGAGGGAAGTGACAGAAATCCTCCGGCGTCACAAGATCAAATACGCTTGGGGATACCCTTTCAAAATTATGGTCATGCACAATAACCGCAGCCATCCATTCTTTCATATATATCAAGCAAAAGATCTCCTTACATCATTGGATCTGCCAGTACCACCCGCGCTTGCGGAATTGGGGCCTCCCCTACCACTGCCTCGCCTGGAGCTGGACTGGTCCACAGTGGGGGACTGACTTAAGTGACTTCTGTGGTTGCCCTCCATTGCTGGCCCTTGGCTGAGGTGCCTACGGGAATACACCCAGATTGATCTGACCCAATCTACCCTGCCAAGGGGAAGGAGTGTCGGACTTTGGGTGTTACGTAACGTTGCAAATTTTTCTAATTGCTATGGTTGTATAGTTTCGGTCGGTTGTCATACTGTTTTATATTAGGAAATACATATAGGTAAAGCAAATAGCCTTTAGTGTTAGTATTAATATGGACGGGTCGTTCTCCGTCTCTGTGACTTTTCCTCACTTCCCCACACGGAGACGGTGATGGTCTCACCATTCCTGACTCTTTTCTCTCCTCCCCCTAGTGACCTCCCCTCCGGTACCCCCTTTTGGGTGGTGCTTCTCCCTTCTACCCCGGGTCTGCCCAACCCGGGGGTGCTTCTTCTCTATGTCCCTTTCTCTTTCTTTTCTTCTCATCCCCCTCCCCTCTCATGTCCAACTTTTACTGTCTCTCCCTCATGACCCCCACTTAGTGCTCCCCACCTGGCCTCCTCTCAAGCCTTTAGCCCTTCGGGGTGGGGGGACAGGGGGTGTACCCCGGAGGTTGTATAAGCCATTTTTCCTACAGACCCAGTGATGTCCTCAATCACAGTAATGTCCTTGAACGTTAAAGGCCTCAACTCACCCCGGAAGCGTAGACTACTCTTTAGAGAGCTCAAAAGAAAAAATGTAGACATTGCTTTACTGCAAGAGACCAGGATCCCCAAAAATAGTGGCTTTTCGCCTTATTCACCCAGCATACTCCAGGGTCTCCCTCTCCTGCACATTGCCTAAATGGAACGGGGTTGCAATTTTGATTCGTGATTCATGCCCCATGACGGTAACTGAGACACATGCTGACGATATGGGCCGCTGTGTGCTGGTTATAGGGAAAGTAGCTGAGCAATTTTACACTTTAGTATCAATATATGGCCCGAACACCTCTGGCGCAACTTTCTGGGCCTCTACACAAGAGTTTATTGAATCCCATGCAGTAGGGAGGGTGTGGGTAGGGGGGGATTTTAACACCACTCTATGCCCCCTTTGGACCGCTCTGGTCACCACGGGGTCCACACCTCATGTACCCCCTCATTGCAGGACAGGCAGTTTTATGATTTTGTCCACACTTCTGGATATATAGATGTTTGGAGGGTTCATCACCCCTCAGTCAAAGATTACACTTACTACTCCCCTCCCCACGACACATATTCACGAATAGATTATCTATTAGCCTCCCCAAATTGCCTCCCTACCGTTCTATCTTCCTCTATAGGTTCTATCACATGGTCGGATCATGCAGATGTGACTGTACAGTTACGCCCATTTGCTCCGCCGGCAGGACGCAGATAGCGTTTAGGCCCCTTTCTCTTGGACAAACCCGGGGTGCGTGACTCAGTGGCCGAAACTTTGAAAGATTATTTTTTACTAAATGATACTCCTGAGACTTCGATACAAACCCTATGGGCTGCACACAAACCAGTAATACGTGGAGCTCTTATAAGTACGACGGCACATCTCAAAAGAACAAAGGTAGCCGACCTACAAACCCTCCAGCATAAATTGCGTGAGTTAGAGTTATCTCATAAATCCTCTCCCTCCCCTGAGGGATATGCTGCTCTCTCCCAGGCCCGACAGGAATTGAATAGACTGCTTTTGGATGACGTTGGCCGTTCGCTGCTGTGGTCCAAGCGTCGGTATTATGAAAGATCCAATAAAATGGACACCCCCTTGGCCCGTTTAATTAAACCCAGACTGCGCACTCAATCAATCTCTTATATTAAAAACAAACTAGGACCCCCCCCCACACTACCCCAATAAAAATCAGAGACGCCTTTACAGATTATTTTAGCTCTATTTACAGTCACGCTCCATCCCACTCGACCACAAACACCTCACTTCTAACTGACATCTCCGACTATCTCTCCCGTGCCTCTATGCCCTCCCTGTCGGACGCACAAGCTGCCGCTGTGGCTGCACCTATCACAGAGGAAGAACTCACTCGGGCTTTAGGCCTGATGAAACCACACAAAGCCCCTGGCCCAGACGGACTATCGTACTATTATTATAAGTCATTCCCAAAAATCTTACTCCCCCACCTACTCAAGACATTTAACAATATGCTGGAAGGGGACTCCCCCCCCCCTCAGGAAGCATTACTGGCCTCAATAGTCTTGCTTCCAAAACCAGGTATAGACCATCAACAGGTGGAAAACTACCGCCCGATATCGCTCATCAACACGGACCTGAAACTCTTTGCTAAAATGGTAGCCCTGCGTTTACACTCCCTATTACCCAGTCTCATACACAAGTCGGGTTTATTCCCAACCACCAAGCTTATGAAAACACTCAGAGGTCAGCGGATCTGGTGTGGAGGGCCTCGAGGTCCGGAACGCCTTCTCTGTTCCTGTCTTTGGATGCAGAGAAGGCGTTTGATAGAGCCGAGTGGCCTTTTCTCTTTTCCCTATTACAACATATAGGTTTTCCTGGCCCTGTTCTCTCAGCCATTAAGGCCCTATACTCCGCCCCCTCGGCCCAAATTCTTATTCCGGGAACTGACCCCGTCCCCTTCCGAATATATAATGGCACACGTCAGGGATGTCCTCTCTCCCCTGCCTTATTTGCCCTATATTTGGAACCCTTATTACAACACATAATAGCGATGGCAGAGATTCATTGTCTTACGTCCAAACCGATACCTTTAAAGTCGCAGCATACGCGGATGATATACTTCTTTCCTTAACCCAACCCTCGACTTCCCTAACCAGATTGCTCCACAGCTTAAACGAATATGCCCGCCTCTCGGGATACAAAATCAATGTAACGAAATCGGAGGGTTTCTTTATACATGTCCCTCAGGATGAGGTCGAGGTCATTAGCAGAACCTTCCCAATTCATATTTCATCCTCCTTTCAATATCTAGGGATTACTCTGACAAACGAACCCCCCCCGCCCTGTATTCAGTTAATTACTCAGCATTATGGCAACAGCTTAAAAAAGATCTCGAATGCTGGGACAAATCTATGATATCATGGATTGGTAGAGTGTATTGTATTAAAATGAATGTTCTTCCGCGAATATTGTATTTTTTTCAGGCTCTCCCCACGGCAATGGATTAGGAAGACCTTCGGGATCTCCAAAGGGCTATAGACTCCTTTATATGGATTGGCAAAAGACGGAGAATTGCAAGGGCAACCTTATACAGGCCTAAGGAAGCTGGAGGTCTGGGACTTCCCTGTCTTTTTTCATATTTTTATGCAGCTCAATCAGCACAGATCGTAGCTTGGCACGCACCCCCAAATACCCGTCGATGGGTGGATTTAGAGAGGAGCCTCATGTTTCCTGATCAGCCTCAGTTTTGGATTTGGACTCCCCGAGCCCACCGTCCTATTCTGAAAACAACATGCCCTTCTATATCTAACTCTATCAGACTATGGGATAAACTGGCATCAAAATGCGACCTCACTTCATTCCCTTCACCCTTGACCCCGATCACCAGGAATAGAGAATTTCTCCCAGGCTTAAATACCTCCCCCCAAGGAGGTTGGAGGGGTTCCCAGATTACTAGACTTTGCCATTTATACCCTATGGGGGCCTTAATCTGTATGACGGACTTGCCTAACCCCTTGCAGTGCGACCTGACTCATCCTCTACCATTCATCCAGTTAAGGACATTTGCGACTAGACCACATATCAAAATGGCTGCTCTTAATACTACATCTTATTTTGAGACTTTATGCCTTCGTGGTGCTAATCATAAAGGTTTAATATCTACAATATACCGCTCCATAACGACCTTGCTAGACTGGAAAGAACTCCCATACATTCATGCCTGGGAGAGAGACCTGGGAGAGACCCTCGAAACTGACGACTGGAATGATATCTGGGAGGCCATGAAATCAGTCTCAATTTGCACCACGCACCAGGAACAACTTATAAAAACGATTTTACGATGGTACACCACACCTGTACAAATAGCTCACATTTCCCCAGGGACACCGGACCTTTGCAGGAGAGGTTGTGGCCAAAAGGGGACTTATGCTCATATGTGGTGGTTCTGCCCCCATGTTCAAAAATTCTGGAATCAGACCCACACTTTGATTCAACCAGTTATACAACAAAGCACAACCATGGACCCTTGGGCCTACCTGCTGTCCTGACCTTTTCCAGATCTATCTCGATCAGAAAACAAATTGCTTTGGCGGCCCGCAGAGTGCTAGCGGTGTCATGGAATTGTCCTAACATCCCCTCCTTCTCAAAGATATATCCTAAAATAAGGGATGTTAAGATGATGGACGAGCTTTCTGCAATCACCAACCATACTCTCCCCTCGTATTACAAGACTTGGACTCCCTGGCTAGAACAGATGGGGACGGCTGATTAGAGTTCAAAATGTCTAAACGGTTGAGTAGAGATGTGGAGGTTAGCAGGCTTTGAATTTAATGGAGGAATTCTAATAAGACGAATGCACTGATGGTCGTATGGTTTTCTGTGTCCCCCCGCTCCTCTCTTTTTTCTCCTGTTTCCCTCTTTCCTATTTTCACCCTCTTTGCTGCTAATTCTTTCTTTTCTTTGGGTCTGGGCAACCCTTCCCCCCTCCCTCTTATTCTTACTCTGGGAATAGCTTTTTAGTGATGTTGGTATAATACGTGTGTTGTTCCTCTTGTCTGTTGAATCATCTTGAAAAACAATAAAAAATTTATTAAAAAAAAAAAACTGGACATACCCCATTTTCAATACTCTGGGTTGTCTACTTCTCAAAAGGATATGCCATGATGGGGTATGTCACGACCCACTACGCGTGCTGCTGCGAAAAGACGCCGGGTTAAGCCGCTCACTATCTGTCTATCCTAGACCCAGATAATCACGCGCGCTTATCTACCCGTCCCGGCCACACTACCTCTCACAACAGGCACGTAGAGTGCGATATAATGATCCCAGGATTGCAACGCAGTACAAATCTTCTCTTGAAGCGGGTAATGACTACGTCTCCCACAATCCCTTAGGCTCACTTTCCTACTCTATTAGTAACGCTGCCACCAGTCCTCATGGACACTACGCGCGTCGCAACAGGAGACGCAGGGCTTAAGCAACCGCACTATCCTAGACTCGGACAGCGACTACAGATCCCACAATCCCCTGCCGTTTCCCGACGACCGCAACACACAATTTCTTATATATAACCGAGCTTAAAGCAAATAGCAATACTCCCAATCTCTTAGTTAGCGTGGATATCATCAGCCAGAGTCAAAACTTAAAAACTTTTTATTTATTTATGATATAGAAAAAATCACAGTGCTTTGTTACAGAAAAAATTATAACTAGAATAAATCAATTGATTACACACTACACAGCAAATAAAAGAAAAAGGGTGAACCATAGAGCAATTACTTACGAAGAGCTATTCATTAAGCTAGCATCAATGGTCTCCTGGAGCATGGAGATAGAGCATGGACAGATCAGTCCTCTTTCGAAGGTACCCCAAGTGATCAGCCAAAGCACATGGCCAGTTTTCAGAATTTATACACTTCCTGATCCTTCCAGCCTCATGTACTGCATATCCCAGAGTGCCCTTCTCGCTCTGTGCTTCCTGTCTTTGAAGATGGGGTCTAAATCTTGGTGCCTGGCTGGCTGCCAAGGTGTGAGTACTATGTCAGAGTATAAAGGACATTCCCTTTTACAGTTACGTGTTATATCCTCCCCCAAGGGAGAAAGCTAATCATTTTGATTACATTTCAGCTGTGGACACAGGGATACGCTTCCCAAATGGTCAGACACAAATGAATATGAAGATATGGAGGAGATATATATATAGAAATACAGATCTAATCTGTCACAGGGTACGTTTCATACCTGGGCTGCCATACCCTCTCAAATTCAACCTAGGCCCAGCAAACCAATCTGGCAAATTTCAAGTTGTAAAACCGGAAATGGGCAAACTCTACATTTGACCGTGTAACTTTCCAATAAGCGAAATAAAAATGCAACATGGGGGTACCGTTAAATTCGTAACACATTGCCGAACACAAATATCAATGTTTTAGGCCAGTAAAAGGTTGACTGAGCATGATATCGTCAGCAAAATAACAGTTTTCGTGTAAAAAAAATGCAAAACACAAACATGAAGACTAAGTTTGGCCAGGGTTTGTGACTAAGTGTCTACTATACAAAACTGGACATACCCCATTTTCAATACTTTGGGTTGTCTACTTTTCAAAATAGTAGGACATGATAGTGTACTTTTCATACCTGGGCTGCCATAACCTCTCAATCTGGCAAATATCAAGTTGTAAAACCTGAAATGGGCAAACTCTATATTTGACCCTGTAACTTTCCAAAACTTCCTAAAACCTCTACATGGGGGTACCGTTGAACTCGTAAGACATTGCCGACCAGAAATATGAGTTTATTTAGGCCAGTAAAATGTCGAGGGAGCATGATATCATCAGTAAAATAACAGTTTGTGTGAAAAATGCAAAACACAAACATGAAGACCAAGTTTGCGACTAAGTGGCTGCTATAAAGAAACAAAACCTACACCATTTTGAATAGCCTGGGTTGTCTACTTTTCAAAATGGTATGACATAATGGGGTACTTTTCATACCTGGGCTGCCATAACCTCTCAAAGTCAACATAGGGACAGCAAACCAATCTGGCAAATTTCAAGTTGTAAAACCTGAAATGGGCAAACTCGATATTTGACCCTGTAACAGGGCCGGTGCTAGACTATTTTGCACCCTAGGCAAGACCAGCTACTTGCACCCCCCCAAAAAAAAAGAAAGCTCACATGGGTATATTTGCCACCAGCTCTTACATGGGTATATTGCCCCCAGCTCACATGGGTATATTTTCCCCCCAGCTCTTACATGGGTATATTTGCCCCCAGCTCTTACATGGGTATATTTGCCTCCAGCTCACACATGGAGATATTGCCCCCAGCTCACACATGGAGATATTGCCCCAGCTCACATATGGAGACATTGAACATAGAAAAAAGGCTTTTGCCACTGTTGGTGACAGGGTGGTGACCCCAATTTAACAATTGAAAAAGATCGAATGCCACTATCACAATGGTAAAACACGCCCCATCGTTTCCATACTGAATAGCCTCCCCCTTCCCACACATACGCCCTCCTGTAATAGATTGAAAAAGATAGTGGAGAATAAAGAATAAAACGTAGCTTTTAATGAGAAATGCAGTAAAAAAATGCTTTCAAAGCTGTATTGCAGTAGCAGACAGACACAGTCGCAGTGCTTACCTAGGACAAACATAACATATATGTCTCAGCGGAGCCGAGAACATAAATAAAATAAAGGCCATTACAATAAGAGGCCATGAAGCAAGTTTGGGAGTATGATAGATTGGAAATACTAGCACAATACTGGACCCTCCCTGGAAACTGATATACATTGCAAGTATCAAATATAATGAATGGAAAGGCCTTCAAGGGTCTGTGGGTATAGGAAAGTCTGAGAAAACACACACAGGGTTATTCGAAGAGAATCGAAAAGTCACCGCACGTTCGGTGACTTTTCGTTCTCTTCAATTCGGTGCAATTCATCAATCCCATTTCGGCGACCCTGTGGTGTATTCAGCAAGCACCACAGGGCCGTCGTAGTGCAGGGAAAAGCCGCCGAAAAGCCGCCGAACACTCACCGCAAAACCCTGCGAAAGCACACCGAAACCCGCAAAAACATCTGGATTAACACTGCCGAACACGCCGGAGAAACCTGAACAGCCGTCGGAAAAACCCGACACCATAGACGGAGTGAAAAATAAAATAAAAAAGTTTGCTTGAATTTTTTCAAAGTGAAACGCTGTTTGCAAAGAAACTACAGAACGAAAATGTCTGAAATTTACATATAAGATCCAATGAATGATAATAAAAAGGGCTGTTACGAAAGAAAAGACGATTTTAAAAAAATGTTGACAAAAAATCCCCAAAAATGCCTAAAAGATCCTAAAAAATCTATAAATAAAGAGACTTTTTACTGCAGAATATTATAATCAACGGTTTATTAGATATTGAATTAAAACGGGAATATTTTTAACATTACAGCCTAAGGGATTCGCCTGAATAAACCTGTCAAATGAAATCACCGAACAGCAGGGCAATTCGGTAACTTTTCACTGCTGGTATTTGTTCTCTGAATAGACTAAGCATTGCTTCTCTATGGGGATTTCACTTCCCTCGAACAAGCACCGTATGTGCAGGCAATTCGCCAACATTTGGCGAACTGCCTGCTCTCTGAATAGCCGATTGGCCAGGAAAGGTAATCGTACACTGAATTTCACTGTACCTTTCGGCCACAATTCGGATCTCTTTGAATATCCCTGATAGCCTTTATGAAGAGCCCTATCAGGAACAAACAATACAGGCTTGTGAAAAAAACAAACCACAAACAGCCTGGCCTTAGTGCATGGAAACTGAGCTAGATGCCTAAATTGGGAGCGCTCCCAGTAGGTAAGGAATATTTCTATCAAGCCAGAAAAAAGAGTTTCCAGATCAAGGATTAAAGGATCCCTAAAATATAAAGAACTAAATGAACATCTCTATTGGCTCAACGCGTTTCCCTGGTATAAACCAGCTTCATCAGGAGCAGAGAGTGCAGCCTAATTATTGCATAGGCTTCAGAGTAAGCGAAGCCTCAAGCTTTATGGCCTCTTTTTTGTAATGGCCTTTATTTTATTTATGTTCTCGCCTCCGCTGAGACATGTATACGTTATGTTTGTCCGAGGTAAGCACTGCAACTGTGTCTGTCTGCCGCAATACAGCTTTGAAAGCATTGTTTTACTGCATTTCTGTTTAAAAGCATTGTTTTATTTTATTCTTTGGCTATCTCCACTATCTTTATCACTCTATTACAGGAGGGCGGATGTGTGGGAAGAGGGGGGCTATTCAGTATGGAAACGCTGGGGCGTGTTTTACCATTGTGATAGTGGCATTCTATCTTTTTCAATTGTTAAATTGGGGTCACCCCCCTGTCACCAACAGTGGCAAAAGCCTTTTTTCTATGTTCAATAGACTGCTTCCCACAACTATCTTGGTACATCTTGCGAGTGTTTTTGCCTCCTGCAATAGACAATGGCTGGAGAAGGGGGCAGAGAAATATCTGGTTTAAACCAGGTCCTGGGCGACTGGATGAAATCAGGGAAAGCAAAGGAATCCATTACTTACAGATGCAGATAAGGGAAACAACATGACACTACAATAAACACATAAGGGAATAATAATAGAACAGAGGCATCAGGGGATGACAATAAAAACACAAACTAGAAACTAAGGACTGTGTCTAATACTCGTACACAACCAGTGGTGATATATATTAACAATAAAACAAAACTTTATTAGATCATATAATATAAGTACTAATAGTAAGAACAATTAAAACCAAGTTGAGGTACCCACAGTGGTGGCGGGTGACATTTCTAGTTGGTTGGGGGGGGTGCCAGCCTGGAAAGATGAATGTTTTTAATCATGAATAGGAATATGTCTATACGGCGCTACAACCTCCAAATACAGTATGTGGGCGATCCCATATATAGGGAATAAACCTTATAGATATATTCCTATTAATGAGGCAAATAAAATGGCCATAAATTCAATGATTACAAGTGTAGTCCAGATATTAGACACACGATGTAACATAAAACATTATTCAGTATAAAAAAAAAATTGAAAAGTGACCTTATTCATCTTGCACACGTTTCATCCACCCCTACCGTGTTTTTATCGATAGAAGCTGAGAAAGCGTTTGATCGTGTTGACTGGACATTTTTATTTTAAACATTATCAGGATTGGGATTTGGCCCGAAATGGTTGGGTTAGATACACTCACTATACAGCAATACGAGTGCTTCGCTACAGGTTAACGGCTTATATTAGCAACCGGCAAATGGTGATAGGAAGGAAAAAGGAAGTCAACTTATCTTTTTGTGATGAAATGCTGAGAAGGTTCCCTGGAGATGGTCCAAGATACTCCACACATAGATAGGGCAAGAAAATAGGAAGCCTCAGCGTCTGGAATAGGTTCCCGTTGTTCTATTCAGTTGAATAGTGGATATTCTGATCGCCAAATTTTGGTAAAAAAAGGAAAGATAGATGGGTTTAAAGTAGAAAATATTTTTAATTCCAAAATGGATAAATGAATAAAATAGCATAAATATGCTCAAAGCCCGACGCGTTTCGTCTACAGCTAGACTTTTTCAAGGGCAATACAGGTTAAAAAGCAAAAAATCATATAACAAACAAAACACCCATCTTTCCTTTTATTACCCATACAGGGATTTCATTGGTCAGTTCATTACTGTGGCGTTTTCCTTATATGGTAAGGTCACTGAAAGGTATTTTAATATGATAGGTAGTTTTTTATTTTTGTATTAGTGTGAAATCCACCCCCCACCATTATAAGTGTCAAACCCTGCAAGTCTTTTACTTGCATAGGATGTAAGCCTGTGGAATTTAGCCATTTCCTTTGTGTGCAGGAAAGGGGTGTGTGAACAGACCATAAGCTAGAAAAAAGTCATCTCCGAATCAAATGTAGTAAATTTGTCTCACTGTTGGTTAAACTCTGACGTAGAAATGTATCTGCTCTGATTGGTTGTTGTATCACATTCCTATGTTGGGAGTGAAAACTGCAGGAAGTTTTTATGTATAATGAACATTTCTATTGGATGTTGAAACAATAAACCAATCTGACAGACCACGGACTGATCAGATGCTAATCTGCCATATCATCGGTGTGGTTGGGTCTGTCGTCTCCTCTGATCAGAGTCGCGCAGCGCCTTACTTCATTTTTGATATATAAGAAGAAACTTGAAAAAGGTTTATGGTAATTATAATGGAAATTAGAATTTATCAGTTGGTGTCAGACGTGGGATTTAATAATTCAATTGTCTAATATGCTTTATTTCATGTTACACAATTGCCTATATAGATAAAAGAATCTTTGCTTCAATGGGGAGGCTGTCTGTGAGAGCCACTGTGTTGTTGTAGGACGCTCTGTTTGTTTTTCTTTGTTGTTTGTTTATCTTAACTCGCCTGATAGAGAACTGTTAATGAGCGGTGACTCAGTCGTTATGTTGATGTACCCTGATGAAGTTCTGGTGCTGAGTATTCGTTATGTCACTCACCCAGGAAACTGAAAGATGTTTCTAGCGTTGAGTAAATGTGTGTGTCTTTGTGTCCATAGTGTAGCTCTATTGTGTTCTGGAGTTCTGGCTCCTATCATTTTATTTTAATTGATTAGATTTTGATTTAGAAACATAGAAAAATGTCGGCAGATAAGAACCTTTCGGCTCATATAGTCTGCCCAATTACATGGATACTTTACCTGTATTTATCTTTTGTTTAGGATAGCCTTATGCCTATCCCATGCCTGCTTAAATTCAATTACTGTTTTGGCCTCTACCACTTCAACTGGAAGACTGTTCCATGTATCCACCACCCTCTCAGCAAAATAATGCTTTCTGATGTTACTTTTATACATAATATATGATTTCTTCTTGTATATCGAATAATTTTATCTCCCATTGAGAGAGTTTTTTCTTTTTCCTCTTAAATTTTTATTTTTTATTTTCTTGCGCGCTGCTGCCATTTTTTCTTTATTTTTTTGCGGCATGTGTTTGCGCGCTGATTCTAAAGTATTTGCTAACTGTTTTTTTTCAGATTGCATGTTTGTTTTTGTTTTATATTTTATTTTGTTTCTTGCCATTGATTGCGTCTGTTTATTTAAATGTTTGTCTTTACTAACTATTAATATATGTGTTTATCTTTGATGTTTTGTATTTTGTAGTTTTGATATTATGTTTTTTATATGTAATTTATGTATAGGGACTGCTCTTAAAACAGGTTGCTTTGTTTCAGTCTTTACTGCCTTGCCTCGTGTAAAAAAAAAAAAAAAAAAAGGAACAGGAAATGGAGACAATAGGGCTTTACTTTTACAGTGACTTTCAAAAGCGCCTGCTAACTTTTTTTCTCTTTCTCATACATTCATTTTTTCTCTCTTTGTTCTTTTTTTATTTAATTAAAAAAACTCTTTATTTGTAATGTATAATGTTATTATGTGTTTGTATAAGGATTTTTTTTTCTTTGAATGCTAGTAGTCTTTTAGCACTGCAAGTTGGATAATGGAATATGTAGTTATTTTTGTTGTTCTGTGAGTATCTATTTGGGATAATTGAACAGTATATACAAATGACATGTGTCTAATGCCTTGAAAGACTGTAGTAGCAGTTGAATTCTGGAGCTGTTAGGGCTTTATAAAACTGTAACTGTTGTGGAATTGGGCGCGGTTTGAGTGCTTCGGCGTGCGTACAGTAGTGGAACAAAATAAAGTAATTATGGGAGCTGGATTTACTGTAAATGGATTATAAATTGATGTATGATATATATATAAAAAAATTAGTGTATCAAGGTGATGGGCTCAAAGTTGTACATTTTCCCAAGAGAGGCGTGGTCGGTTATTTTCCTCTGGTCTTTGTTTGAGTCCAGCACTAAGGGATTGACCACACCTTAATATAGGTTATATGTTTTGCCAAAATGGCTGACTGAGATCATTTACAGTTTTTGTAACTTGTATAATGGAATATATATATGTAGGTTCATGTTTAGTTGTTTGGAATCTAAGAGGATGAAGTGATATAAAGCTGAAGGATTTGAGTGAAAGTTTAAAGGAAAGCACCTACAGGTTTAGTAGCGCTGTACAAAGGAATTTAGGCAGATTTCAAATGAGAGAAGGTGGTTTTTTGGTTTTATTTTAGTTGACTAAGGGAGATGGAAGGTTGTAGTTTGATATCTGAGTATTTTTCTGCAGTGGTAGCCAGATGTCTAGTTTTATTTTTTTTGCTGTCTGTTTTTGTCTTTTGGTGTGAAGTGCAATAGCGTATAACTGTGCCCCCATTGAATATTCTTGGAGGGAATAAAACAGGTTGTAAAATAGCTGCACAAACACCTCACATTTGAATGTTTGTTTTTAACCAATATTCTTAAAAAAGATTATTGATGTTTATTAAGAATCTTTTTCTCTGAGTTTCCTCTGAGAACTTTGTGCTAATTAACGCGTCAAGTTTTAAACATGCCCTTCTATACTTTCTTTCCCAGTTCATGATATTTTTGTTGTGTTTTTTATTTGAATTGAAGTTCACATTCTTTTCCTAGTCTCCTCCGTGTTGTCTCGCTCATGACCCCTCCTCTCCTCCATTTTTTTTTCTCTCTCATGACCACTCCTTTTCTTTGTGTCCAAAAATGTGTTGCATTTTTTTTTCTCCATTTTAAAAGTATTTTAACCATATGAATTTTAAAGTTTTTGACAGGTTAATAATACATTTTTTTCCCAAGTTTTTACTTTAAGTGAAAATTACCCATGCATGCCAACTTTGCTCAAGCTAGATGGAAGATTATGTGATACCAATATTGATAAAGCTGTTGGAATTGAAGGAAATTTACTCAAACACATTATCATTTCACATTGCAATGTTACATCAACCGGATAATAAGGAATTATCAGACACCAGGCAATAAAACAATCTAATTTATCGACAACTCATCAATAAATCATGCGATTAAAGAAGATCATTGATTTGGAAATAAAACTTAAGACATGTCAGTTTTACAAAACTGTTATTTTCAACCAGTAAGACAGAAGACAAAGAAAGAAGATAATGTATTTTTATATTCTGATGTCGTCTAAGTGATAATTATTTTGTGTCTTTTATTATTTTATATTTTATTATTTTTGTTGTTTAGTTACAATCAATATTGTTCAAATTCCCTGACACATTTAGGATTACTGGAGATCACATCCAATTAAAATTAGAGTTAATTAATGTATTTAGGAACATATAATTTAATGCATTTGCATAAATACGTTTCATGACATATATAGTGGTAAATGGAAAGTTTTAATTCGATAAAATTAATGCTGTTTTTATTTTTTTGATTTCATTTGAGGATTGGTGTGTTTTATAAACGCCAGGTTTGTTTCAAAACACCGAACAAGACTGAATAGGATAGTAATTAAAAATAAATAAAAAATAAATTATATTTAATAAAGGGTGGAGTATGCACTTCGGCTATTTCCCTTTTGAGCCAAAGTTGCGTATATATATTTTTCTCTAACAATGAGTCAGAAGTAGTATAATTTTTTTTATTGCGTGAGGCCGACAGGCTTCGCGGGGACATTTTGAAATTTATTATCTGTGTCTTTTCTTGTGTAAATTAACATTTTTATTGTTTTCGTGCACTTGTGAGTGACAATGGATGAATGGATGTATATGATTACCGGGGTATACATATTTTCTTTTCTTTTTTATTTTCTTTATTGTTGCTAAAACTATATCACATCATCAAGAAACCTGACAGTCACAATGACTGCATATGGAACGAATCATGGACATTTTGTGTCAAGGTCAAAGGTCACAGGTAATAAGCAACCAGCGCAAAGAGACAGCTTGTTCAGGAGTCCCTATGGTGGGAGCTCTGATGACATTCAATGATTATGCGTCTCAAGCTGGGATGTTGAAAAAAAAAGACCACACCTTGATCTCGCACTGTGGACTACGGTATTAGATTATGGAATATTATTTTTTTTATTTAATCCCCTAGATAAGTGTGAGAAAGGATTTGATTTGTGAAAATGAGAATGTATTTCTGGAGTGTGTATGTGTGAATGCAGGTCTGTATGCATTTTGTGGAGTGAAGCTGAACATAGGAAAACACACAGATATAGATCTGACTCATGTTGATTTATTAGATAAATGAACTTTTACATTCAAGTTATTTTACTTTCTTGTTCGGTGAATTATATTTTGGGAAATGGGAATAAATAGTTATTTAAGGTCTAGATTAGGTATTTTTGCCTACGCTCCAAATGTGGTTAGCTGGAAGAGTGAATCTAGATAGATAAGTGTATTTTATGCTCATAAAGGGCATCCTTGGGGAATCCTTTTCGTATATCATGCAGGTATTAGGCGAGGATACTATGGCCCCAGGTATAATTAGTTTAATTGTCTAGTTTGTTTCATCCATTTTTGTAATCACGATTGTATATGTGATCAATGAGACGATTGAAAGGTATTTTAATATGATAGGTAGTTTTTTATTTTTGTATTAGTGTGAAATCCACCCCCCCCCACCATTATAAGTGTCAAACCCTGCATAGGATGTAAGCCTGTGGAATTTAGCCATTTCCTTTGTGTGCAGGAAAGGGGTGTGTGAACAGACCATAAGCTAGAAAAAGTCATCTCCGAATCAAATGTAGTAAATTTGTCTCACTGTTGGTTAAACTCTGACGTAGAAATGTATCTGCTCTGATTGGTTGTTGTATCACATTCCTATGTTGGGAGTGAAAACTGCAGGAAGTTTTTATGTATAACGAACATTTCTATTGGATGTTGAAACAATAAACCATTCTGACAGACCACGGACTGATCAGATGCTAATCTGCCATATCTCGGTGTGGTTGGGTCTGTCGTCTCCTCTGATCAGAGTCGCGCAGCGCCTTACTTCATTTATGATATATAAGAGGAAACTTGAAAAAGGTTTATGGTAATTATAATGGAAATTAGAACT
The DNA here is from genome assembly GCA_009667805.1 of Leptobrachium leishanense. Taxonomy (NCBI): domain Eukaryota; kingdom Metazoa; phylum Chordata; class Amphibia; order Anura; family Megophryidae; genus Leptobrachium; species Leptobrachium leishanense. Next base: position 145,023,487 of record CM019068.1, on the reverse strand, counting down.
TATCAGTCACAGACCACATTTACACTCCCATGAGTCTTTGTTCTTAGAGTCCAATCCACTCATTTGTTGTTTTCGAAAAGCCATTTTCATTGGATCCCTTTCGTTTCGTTTTCGGAACGTCGGGGAATCGTTTCCGGTTTTCATTTCTAACTTGACTTCCGATTTCAATCCGACCGGAAATTCTTTCGTACTGCAGCATCTTCCCCTATTCGGATCTGGTTTCCCTCGTGATCTCCACCTCCACTTCCGTCCCCGTGAAAGACATCCGAAACTTTGCCATCGTATTAGTTGCGACCTGATGATCGATCTCCAATCCACGATTCTTGTACGAATCTTTATTCCCAATTTATCCAGGATCGTTCGGAAAGCAGATTTTTCTCTTCGATTCATAAAAGGAGAAAATATATATATAAGGAAAATGAAAAAATGCATGAATAAAATGCATAAAAACAAAAAATATATAAATGAAATGAACGATTGAAAAATGTGAATGAAAAAATAAAAATTACAAATAAAGTAAAAATGTTTTTATCTTACCAACCCTAAATACAAGGGAAAAAAAGGAAGGAAACCCCTGAAAAGCGATATCCTTTAATATATAATTCCTTAATAAAAAATATATAATAAAGAAAAAATAAATAAAGGGAAAAGTATATAGATAAAAATCGAAATAAAAATAAGAATAAAAATAAAAAAGAAATAAAAATAAAAATATATTTTATCGACTATTATAATGTCAAAAAAGTTAGAAGCACTATTTCCCAATAGGGCCCTTTAAGAGGACCTAAAAGCAGGTGAGGTCCAGTTCTTCATTCAAACCCGAAGGTGCCATCGTTCTTAATTTATATATCCAAAAGGACTCCCTTTGCAGTAATTTTTTTATTTTTTTTATTTCTATCACCTCCCCTCCAAAATTCTTCTACATGTTCGAGTCCCACAAAATCAAACGATCCAAAGTTAAATAGAGGACAATTGTTACAGTGTACAGGGACCGAGTGTTTGAGAAAAATTTTTCTTATATTATTTTGATGTTCCAGTATCCTTTCTTTTAATTTGCGTATTGTTTTGCCGATGTACTGTTTCCTGCAGCCACATTTCAACAAATAAATGACAAACTTAGTGTCACATGTAATCCTAGTTTTGATCTTGAAAGTCTCTTTCGTGACTGTACTTGAAAAGAGATTGGTTTTATTCTTCCTCAAGTATTTACAGGCTTTACATTTTAAACATCCATAAAAACCTCTTGGTTCACCGATTCCTTCTGTCTTAGTTGGTTGGAAGGTGGCACTGGGTGCGATAATGGATTTTAGGTTTCTTGCTCGTTTGTATACTACATTTGGTTTTTCTGGGATAGTTTCCCGAAGTATTGGATCTTTTTTTAAAATAAACCAGTTCCTTGCCAGGATCTTTCTAATCTTATAGTGATGTGCATTAAATTTTGTGGAGAAGGCGAATTGATATTTCTGATTGAAGATGTTCTTCTTAGGTTTCATTTTCAGGAGATCTTTCTTTTCAACTTCACCCACTTCCCCACAGATCCTTATAATTTCATTTCTGTTATATTTTTTGGCAATCAATTTCTCCTGAATCGTAGACACTTGGTCCCAATAATCTTTTCGTTCCGTACAGTTCCTTCTCACTCTCAGAGCTTGGCTTCTTGGGATTCCATCCAACCAAGGTTTGTAATGACTACTAGTGTAATGAATGTAGCCATTACCATCCGTAGGTTTGAAATAACATTTACTTTTCACAGACTTATCCTGATTAAAAAACAAAATATCCAAAAAATTTATGTATTCGCGATGAAAGTTGACCGTGAATTTTAAACCAAAATTGTTGGAGTTGATATGTTGTACAAACTGATTAAATGATTCCTCCTCACCATCCCAAATCACAATAACATCGTCAATGTACCGCCGCCAGAGCACCAAGCTTGCCCCCCATTGGGAGGAACCCCAAATAAAAAAAAATAAATAAAAAAAATTACTGCAAAGGGAGTCCTTTTGGATATATAAATTAAGAACGATGGCACCTTCGGGTTTGAATGAAGAACTGGACCTCACCTGCTTTTAGGTCCTCTTAAAGGGCCCTATTGGGAAATAGTGCTTCTAACTGTGTACTTTTTTGACATTATAATAGTCGATAAAATATATTTTTATTTTTATTTCTTTTTCATTTTTATTTTTATTCTTATTTTTATTTTTATTTCGATTTTTATCTATATACTTTTCCCTTTATTTATTTTTTCTTTATTATATATTTTTTATTAAGGAATTATATATTAAAGGATATCTCTTTTCAGGGGTTTCCTTCCTTTTTTTCCCTTGTATTTAGGGTTGGTAAGATAAAAACATTTTTACTTTATTTGTAATTTTTATTTTTTCATTCACATTTTTCAATCATTCATTTCATTTATATATTTTTTGTTTTTATGCATTTTATTCATGCATTTTTTCATTTTCCTTATATATATATTTTCTCCTTTTATGAATCGAAGAGAAAAATCTGCTTTCCGAAAGATCCTGGATAAATTGGGAATAAAGATTCGTACAAGAATCGTGGATTGGAGATCGATCATCAGGTCACAACTAATACGATGGCAAAGTTTCGGATGTCTTTCACGGGAACGGAAGTGGAGGTGGAGATCACGAGGGAAACCAGATCCGAATAGGGGAAGATGCTGCAGTACGAAAGAATTTCCGGTCGGATTGAAATCGGAAGTCAAGTTAGAAATGAAAACCGGAAACGATTCCCCGACGTTCCGAAAACGAAACGAAAGGAATCCAATGAAAATGGCTTTTCGAAAACAACAAATGAGTGGATTGGACTCTAAGAACAAAGACTCATGGGAGTGTAAATGTGGTCTGTGACCTTACCATATAAGGAAAACGCCACAGTAATGAACTGACCAATGAAATCCCTGTATGGGTAATAAAAGGAAAGATGGGTGTTCTGTTTGTTATATGATTTTTTGCTTTTTAACCTGTATTGCCCTTGAAAAAGTCTACCTGTAGACGAAACGCGTCGGGCTTTGAGCATATTTATGCTATTTTATTCATTTATCCATTTTGGAATTAAAAATATTTTCTACTTTAAACCCATCTATCTTTCCTTTTTTTGCCAAAATTTGGCGATCAGAATATCCACTATTCAACTGAATAGAACAACCGGAACCTATTCCAGACGCTGAGGCTTCCTATTTTCTTGCCCTAACGGCTTATATTCTCAGGACCTACGTATACGCAATGGAACGCGTCAGGGTTGTCCTCTTTCACCACTCCTCTTTATACTCACGTTAGAACCATTGTTACAGAGAATCAGGGATCATACTCACATTACTAGATATCCACTACAGTTACATCATTATAAAGTTGCGGCCTTTGCGGATGACATCATTTTTTCCATTACTAACCCATCGGTTTCTCTACCACATCTTATGACGGAACTAGAAATTTATGGGCGACTATCAAATTTCCACATAAACCATTCTAAATGCGAGGTCTTGGGAGTAGGGGTATCAAGAGAGCTACAGATGGAGTTGGAGTGACGCTTCCCATTTCGTTGGGTCCAGACTTCGATTAAATACTTAGGAATATGGTTAACTAAAGATCTGACACAGCTTTATAAATATAATTATGAACCACTCCTGAAAACAGTGGAACAGGATTTGAAGAAATGGAAGCTTCCACATATTTCGTGGATGGGGAGAATTAATGTTCTTAAAGTGAACATTCTCCCTAGGTTCCTATATATTTTTCAGTCGGTTCCAGTTGGGGTGCCACCACAATTTTTTGCAAAACTGAAATCGATGCTTCTTGCCTATGTCTGGGGCGATGCGCACCCCAGGGTCTCGTAATCGGACATGACAAGGCACCGTAATAAGGGTGGACTGGGTATGCCTCATTTGGAATTGTACTACTCAGCTGCATTACGTCTCCGTTTAAGCGATTGGTGTATGTCCCCGCCACATACATTGTGGATATCTATTGAACAAAAATTCTTATAGGTCCCAATATTATCTTTACCTTGGCAAACTGTATCGATAAAACAATTGGTGCTCAACACACACACACTTATTACCCCAACACTCTCTAAATGGCGTAAACTTAGATCTTTATCTCTCTCAACACACCCTTCCCCGCTTTTACCAATCACCTTTAATCCATTGTTTACAGCAGGAATGTCACATAATTTCCTACGTACATTAGTGGAAGGCCCATATATTCTGCTTTATAAATGCGTGGCGAGCTCCAAACTTCTTCCAAAAAACTCATTATTCCCAGACGAGGATAACTCACCTTTGATAGATCTACGCTACCATCGACTCCGACATTTTATTTTCTCACTAGGTGACTCCGATAAGATTAGACTAGATGAGTCTACATTTGAAACCCTCTGCATTGCTGACCCACATTTTCCTCATATGCTCTCCACTATATATGGGACACTTTTAGATGCGTCTACCCCTTCTCTTCCTTCACATGCTCTGCAGTGGAGTAGGGATTTAGGAGACTTAATCTCAGAAGATAAATGGGACTCAATCTTACAAATAGCAGCACACGCATCGCAAAGCTTACACATTCAACAATTCCATTATAAATTTTTATCACAGTGGTACCTCACTCCGTCTAGACTGCATAAAATTTACCCGACCTCAGATGACTTATGCTGGCGATGCCGGAAATCGGCGGGTACTTTTCTACACATCTGGTGGGATTACACACCCATTCTACCTTACTGGTCCACTATAGTTAATGAAATTAATAAAATCACCAATATGGAGCTTACTCCATCTCCCCAAGTAGCTTTGTTCCATTTGGTTTAATTTTTCCCCCCTTACCTATAGAAAATCCCTGGCCATTCAACTTTTTAATGTAGCTAAATCCCTAATTCCTAGACACTGGCGTTCAACAAATATCCCAACCCTCACGGAATGGATAACGGTAGTGGACGCTATCCGAGACATGGAGGAGATGTTCTTCTCCATGGATATTAATTATAAAAAATAGGGGCGTGGCCGGCGGTGATAGCGAGCGGCCGTGTTTCTACTGAGCTCTGCTGCTTTCACTGCGAAATCCCTGAATAACGGGTGAATTTGGACCCAGGAAGACTACCTAACTTCCCCCACCGTCAGTCATCAGGTGTGTTTCCCGGAGCCTGCTTGTTGTCCCCCCTCCGGGATCGCAATCGAGGAGGAGGCTGAGACTGTGCCGCTTCCCAGGCTAGCCACCGGCCATTTTCTAAAGGCCCAATTCCCGGAGATGATCTGCCCACCTTCCCTGAGAAGCACGGATGGGCAAAAAGACTAGGGGCGGCGGGGCAGTGGAGGCCCCCCACACCCCTGATATCCGTCTTGCATTAGGTGGAGGGAGACCACTGCGTACTGACCCGTCTGGCACTGGGCCTGTTGGCTCGCAGCACGTGGGGCCCATCATCTCGCAGCATGCCCACCACGAGGTACCGCTGGATGTAACGGAGGACGCTCTCCCGGCTACCAAAGGGGATATCCGCACCTTTCTAGCTGATGCCAGGGCTTCCTGGCAAGCGGACTTGCAGGCACTTGATGCTGCTGTGACGGTGACCCAAGCTCAGGTGGTGGATGTACAGGGTTGAGTGCAGGAGCTGGAGGGAGTGCAGGCCGCGACTTCCACTCATCTTTGTGCGTTACAACAACAGCTAACTGGATTACAAGCAGCTGTGGTGGCTGTAGAGTCGAGGCACCGTCGGAAAAATATGAAGCTCCGTGGGGTACCAGAAACGGTTAAGGACTCAGAGCTTTTAGCGTATGTTTTATGGTTTATTTCGGCCCTCCTACCTACCCTTGCCATCCCCCCGGATTCCATCACGGTGGTCCTTCGTGTTAAAGAAGCAGCTTTGGCTCCGGCTGGTGCCCCCCGGGACGTTATTGTCGTGGTCAGGGATGCGAAACTCCACTCCGCGTGCTTTGGAACGGTCCGCAACACTTCTCAGGTTCTTTTTGAGGGAGCCTCTATTGCGGTGTATAGAGACCTCCCCTTTCTGGTCCTGGCTGCCAGACGCTGCTTCCAGTCAGTAACGGCACTGCTACGTGACCACGACATCCGCTATCGCTGGGGAGCGCTTGCCTCCCTGATTATTCATCGGAAAGATGGACCCCTGCTCCAGGCCTCTACGGCTGAAGAAGCTGATGTCCATCTTCGTTTACTGGGATAACTACCCGACAACCCATTATGTGCTGCGGTGGAGTCTCCTGCTGCCTCCCCTCTGCCTTCTTATGTCCATGATTAAGCAATTTGACCCCTCTAGGGACTCAACTGTTTTGTTGACCATGTTTCTTTGCCTACCGGCCCTGTAGACACTGATTGACCTACCGTACTTTACTCCATTGCCGTCTGGAGGAATATCTGGCGGAAGATTTTTTCCTCTCCCTCTGAATTTTTTATTTTTTTTATTATCATTATTTTATTTTATTTTTTGGGTGGGGGCCTTGCACGAGGGAGCAGAGACGAGCTGTGGGCGAGCCTTGAGGTGGCCACCTAGGCTCTTGCCACCTTTTTAGGCCCTATTGCTGTCTTTCCCCGGTGGCCTCCTCTTTGGTCCTTTGGCCCACTGCGGTGGTCCGGAGGTGTGCCGGTGAGTGCCACGTGTCTATTGTACTGGGTGCCCCCTCAGCCTCCACTTAACCCCTGTGGGGTTTTTTTAAAAAAAAAATTGTATTTATTTTTTTCTCTCTCCTCCCCTGTTTTGCGCATTTTCCTCCATTCAACGCTATTTTCTTTTCCTTGGGTCATATCATTGTTCGTTCTTTATGGTCGTGTTATTTTTGCCTAAAGGGCCCATTGTGGTCTGTTTACTCTGCTGTGCTTTGTTTACTTTATTTTTCAAATTTGCATTTGCAATCAAAGAGTTAATAAAAAAAAAATTCTGAAAAATATTTCACTACGTGGTATTGGTGGACTGATTACATGTCCAAACAAATGCATTAGCAATTCTTTAGTGCTAACGGGGAACAGACCTTTACGTCACACTTGAAATTCTGTCCAAGTTTTATTTCTTTCCTAGCTTATTGACCTGACCTTATAACCTTGATTCATACGAACAATTTGGAACCCTTTTTCTGTCTTCATACCAACATTGTTTAAAGTAGTATGAGATGTAAGCCTTACTGATTATATTATGCGTTATTATCCGTTTTTGATTTATTTCTGTAGTTATTTACAGGGCAATTCAAAGAGAATCGAAAAGTCACCGCACGTTCGGTGACTTTTCGTTCTCTTCAATTCGGTTCGTTTTGCCAAAAACCCGCCGAAAACTAAACGCAAAACCCGGCGAATGCACGCCGAAAACCCGCAAAAACATCTGGATTAATCCGCCCGAAAATGCCGGAAAAACCCGAACAAGAGCCAATCACACGCAGCGAAGCCGCCGGAAAAACCCGACACCGCAGACGAATGCAATGAATAAATTAGAAAAACAGTTTGCTTGAATGTTTGAAAAATGAAACGCTGTTTGCAAAGAAACTACTGAGCAAAAATGTCTGTAATTTACATATGAGGTCCAATGAATGATAATAAGTAAACTTAAAAGAAAAAAAGAAAAACAATCCAGAAAAATACTTAAAATATCCTAAACAAATCTATAAATAAAGAGACTCTTTACTGCAGAATTTTATAATGAACGGTTTATTAGATATTTGATTAAAACGGGAATATTTTTAACATTGTAGCCTATGGGATTCGCCTGAATAAACCTGTCGAATGAAACTATCGAATGGCAGGGCAATTCGGGAACCTTTCACTGCTTTATTTTTCAAATTTGCATTTGCAATCAAAGAGTTAATAAAAAAAAAATTCTGAAAAATATTTCACTACGTGGTATTGGTGGACTGATTACATGTCCAAACAAATGCAATTAGCAATTCTTTAGTGCTAACGGGGAACAGACCTTTACGTCACACTTGAAATTCTGTCCAAGTTTTATCTTTCCTAGCTTATTGACCTGACCTTATAACCTTGATTCATACGAACAATTTGGAACCCTTTTTCTGTCTTCATACCAACATTGTTTAAAGTAGTATGAGATGTAAGCCTTACTGATTATATTATGCGTTATTATCCGTTTTTGATTTATTTCTGTAGTTATTTACAGGGCAATTCAAAGAGAATCGAAAAGTCACCGCACGTTCGGTGACTTTTCGTTCTCTTCAATTCGGTTCGTTTTGCCAAAAACCCGCCGAAAACTAAACGCAAAACCCGGCGAATGCACGCCGAAAACCCGCAAAAACATCTGGATTAATCCGCCCGAAAATGCCGGAAAAACCCGAACAAGAGCCAATCACACGCAGCGAAGCCGCCGGAAAAACCCGACACCGCAGACGAATGCAATGAATAAATTAGAAAAACAGTTTGCTTGAATGTTTGAAAAATGAAACGCTGTTTGCAAAGAAACTACTGAGCAAAAATGTCTGTAATTTACATATGAGGTCCAATGAATGATAATAAGTAAACTTAAAAGAAAAAAAGAAAAACAATCCAGAAAAATACTTAAAATATCCTAAACAAATCTATAAATAAAGAGACTCTTTACTGCAGAATTTTATAATGAACGGTTTATTAGATATTTGATTAAAACGGGAATATTTTTAACATTGTAGCCTATGGGATTCGCCTGAATAAACCTGTCGAATGAAACTATCGAATGGCAGGGCAATTCGGGAACCTTTCACTGCTGGTTTGTGCTCTCTGAATAGCCGAAGCAGTGCTTTTTTTATGGGGAATTCACTGCCCTCGAACAGGCACCGAACAGGCACCATATGTGCAGGCAATTTGCCAGAATTTGGCAAATTGCCTGCTCTCTGAATAGCCGAATGGCCAGGAAAGGTAACCGAACGCTGATTTTCAGCATTCAGTTACCTTTCTCCAGCCATTCGGATCTCTTTGGATAACCCTGTTAGTATGACAATTATTTCAATTTTCTCACGTTGAGTACATGTATCACTTGTATTATTCTCCATTGTTATTGTTTTGGAATGTTATTTTATACAGTGAAGAATATACCTGTGAAAATCAATAAAAACATATTATTTAAAAATAAAAAAAATGAATCGAAAAGTGAAAAAAGTGATTTTATTATTTGCTAAAAATAAAACCTGAACACTGATCCCACCCATTATATTTTAAATAACTCTGAGTATACAAGACTTCAGTGAATGAAAGAAAGAAATGCTGTTTACTGCTGCACATTTGTTTTCTAAATTTTTAATTTTATTTGTATTTAGCACGTTAAGCAAATGTTGGGTCTGACATTATGGGGTTAAGGCACCTTGTGTGTGCAGCAGGAAAAAAAAAATCAGAACTGCAGGATTTCTGGACGCTGGTCAGAAGCAAGTGGTCACGTAATCTTTTTTTTATTATTATTCTTTACTCTGGCAACTGTTGAGACAATGACACAAATATATATATAAAAAAATGTAAACTAATTTTTTTTTTTTAATTCCAGAAATGATGGTAGGGTGCTGCCCCTTGTGCCCATATGGACGAGCCACCACTGGGTAACCCGTTCATCCTGGTATGTAATCAAAATAGAGCTAAATTATGTGTAGCAGACTTGCATAGATAGGGCAGAGTGAAGTCACGCCAACGAAAAGGGAATGACTCATGAAGTGATATCTGAGCATGCGCCGGAGTGTTAATAGCCGAAATCTCGGACTTGGACATAGTTATCCTAAGATTGTTGAGTGCACCATATTTGGAGAACTCAGCAACAACATTAGGGAGCAACATGTGGTGCGATACAAAGAACAACATATTGCCGCATAAGCCAATACTTTATGATATATGGTATATTTAAAAGGAAACAAAATAGCAAAACAAGAGGACATAGTCTTAGATTAGAGGGGCAAAGGTTTAAAAGTAACATCAGGAAGCATTATTTTACTGAGAGGGTGGTGGATACATGGAACAGCCTTCCAGTTGAAGTGGTAGAGGCCAAAACAGTAATTGAATTTAAGCAGGCATGGGATAGGCATAAGGCTATCCTAAACAAAAGATAAATCCAGGTTAAGTATCCATGTAATTGGGCAGACTAGATGGGCCGAAAGGTTCTTATCTGCCGACATTTTTCTATGTTTCTATGATCCGAGTCACCCACCATTAAGCCTTTAATATCTGGATTGTGACATACAGCTTGTAAGAAAGGCTTAAGAGACAATACAAATAATAAGGGCGGTAGCGGGCAACCATGGCGAGTGCCGTTCGAGATAATAAAAGGGGTCAGGAAAGTAGCCAATGACATTATCTCAGGTAGTAGAGGTGACATACAGAGCGCCTATCCACTGTAGCATATTCGACCCAGACCCATATGGCGGAGGGTCGCAAATAAGAAGGGCCAACTGACTCAAAGGCCTTGTCTGTATCTGTAGAAAGCGTGGGGATAAGGGTTACGGCCCGGTATAAATCCAGGTGTACAAGAGAGGGAACGTATGGTCCCAAAAGCTTGAGGTCTAAATTTAAAAGGGAGATGGGAAGGTTACTATCACATTAAAGCGCATCCTTCCCCGTTTTAGGGAGTAGTGTTATAGTAGCCGAAAGTATATAGGGGGTGCAGAGAAGAGCCCTTCAGCAAGGAATTCTAGGTGCATAGTCTGTGTGGTCCAGTATATGTACTTCACATTTATAATATTTCAGAGAGTCTGTCTGGACCCTGCTCTTTCCCGCGGGTGTGGATTTTAGCGCCGCCACAAACTCATCCGCTTGAATAGGCGATTCTAAGTGGGAACATGCAGTAGGTTGTAATCTTTTGCTAACATTTTCGCTAAGGTATGCTTCTATTCCCGTAGATATCTGAGCGGGGGAAGAACTAGAGTCTACTTTATATAAGGTTTTATTCAGCAGACACCATAGGAATAGAACGAAAACAACATGGGATAAGGTAAGTATGAGAAGTGGCAGGCGAAAAAGGAAATAGGATAGGTACCCGAGACACAAAAACACAGGAGGATAGAGAGAAGGGGGCAAGGCAGGAAAAGTGAATAGACAGAGAGAACTATGGACCAGACTGGAAAGGGGCTGGGAAAAAGGTAGATGGATGGGACAGGAATAGGACTGAATAACAAACCGGGCTAAAAGGGATGAAACACAAGAAACTAGAGAACTGGGGTAACTGAATATTATCCATAACAAATATAGACTTGGGGTCCACCATTAGGAGAGAGTCTTCGGAGCATAAAGCAGGGTGTTACATACTCAGCCCCTGCTGTGCTTCCTGGGGGGTCTGGGCAAGGTTCAGTGCCAAGGGCTGGTCGTTTGGCAGCACCATGTAATGGCCGAGCGGCATCCGAGGGGGCGGGGCCTGTCGTGGTCACGAGGAGCCGCCGGGTTTAAAGCAGGGCAGGAGGAGTTGCCTCGTCGCCCTAACGTGGAGTTCTGTTCCCACATCGCTTCCTCTTGTATTCTTAGCTACTCTGTTGCCGAACCATTTTCATCTACGATTCCTGCTCCGGATTTTGACCTGGCTTGCCTCTGACCATTCTCATGTTACATGATATAGCGGTGGCTAGTGCTGTGCGCCGTTGGTTTAATCCCATGCACGCTGTTTGGGGTTTTACTCGCTTCGTGGGGAGATTCCCAGCTCGCCCTGGTTTTCTTACTACAGCCTTATCGGGGTTTTGCTCCAGGTCTAAGGTTTATGAGACATGATCTTATACGCTAGTACAATCTGCAAATAACCAGTGATTTTCTGCTTATGTTCATCTTGCTCGGTTTGCCAAGAGTACCCAGGCTTGCACGATCTGTAAGCCTGTATGTGTGTCAATAGACCTGGGTGATTATAAGTTACAACATACCCGATCAAGGTGTTCTGAAAACATAAAATCTGTCAGTGTGTTGACTGCCCTGCAGTCTGAACAATTCATTGCCTGTCATACTCAATACCTCAGTACTAACGCTCATGTCTTGCAATCCGCTGTATTGTTGTGTGCTCTAAGTTGTCCGTTGGTCTTGAAACCTTTGGAACTTAGTAGCAGTTCAGTTGTCCTGTCATACTCCTTGGCTTTGGAGTATAAGTCTGAAAGTACTGTTTATTTTGTTACCCTCGAGCAGATAATCCTGTCCAAAAAGATCTCAACCTCGCTACTCCTGTGTGAGCGCCACTGCGCCCGTTACACAGGGGTTCAGCAGCAGTATCTTCAGCAGAGTATTGGCAAAACGTGGTGAAGTAAGCAGAGGTTCGGCAACATTACATCCAGAAGTAGGGTTATTCATACGTGGTATCAGAAGGTTAGGCTGGGGTCAGACGAGTGCAGTTATCACATCCGTGTTGCCGCACATTTGTACATCTGTGGTAGCATAGCATTCTGACCAATGGAGCCCCACACACGAAGTATGTCCGCACGGAAGTGCGGATACATGGCGGACGCGACAAACGGACGCAGGTTAGGCAAGAACATAATACTGCTAGAACGGAGGTGTGGAGTGCGCCACATCTGCAACATCCGTGTAGCTTTGTGTTGAGTGATGAAACGAGGTCAGATGGACTGCATTTATACATCCAGCATTTTTGACGGACAGAATGTTTTTTCATTGTAATTTATTTTCCCTCCTACATCCGTCAAAAAATACGTCAGTGAAAAAAAAAACGGACTATGTGGCCACTACCTTGTTGTCAGTCACTCAGTAAGTACATCCGTACTGCATGGATGCACAGTCCGTACAAAATGCGCTCATCTGACCCTAGCCTTAATCGTATAGGCAGGGTCCAGACTCAAATCCAAGGGTCCAGTGGTCAGGATGCGCAGAACGCAGACTTGTTGCAGCTTGCTTGGTAAATAGAAGGCACAGCAATGTCAAAAGCAAAGCACTATGGGTGCTCCTCCCTTTAGCAGGGAAGCATTGGGCCACTAATTTTGAGCACCTGTATCTTCTACAGAGCTGTGTGGAAACCAGGGCTGAGCAAAGCATGACAGGGAGAGTGTGCTACTATGGTTCCAAGGGTGGAGCAGCACTGAACATGCCTTTCGCACGGCGCCGGTGGTTAGGTCTATGACAGATTCCACCCTCAAAGGACGCACTCTAGGCGGCCAAGGCGGTTTCAGAAATCTCAGTATCAGCATGGTTGGAAACTGTCTCAGAGATGCCTTCAGATTCTGAAGAGATAACGAGTGCAGTAGTTCCATCCAAAACTGTAGATTTAACAGGCGTGGGTTTGGTCCTACTGCTGTGGAGAATGGGGGAGTCTATTTTAGCTATTTCAGGTGTCCTCTTAGGAATAGCAAGTTCGTATGGGTCAGCAGCAAGGTTAATGATAGGTAAGGGGATGGTGGTATTGACGGGATCAAGTAAGGGATGTAGTACAAAGTCCCTAATATTATGTAGTTGGTTCTGCAGCGACGTAAGGAAAGATTGTTGTTTGGTTACGGTTTGGGCTACCGTACAAACTTGGGTAGTTGTAACGGTTGGCACTCGCTTGGCCCATCGTGGTGGCTAGGAACAGGGAGTGTAGCCCTTTAGGCAGATGAGCTACTGACTTGACACAGGAACATAAGAGAAGGACTGATTAGCATCTGAAACTCAAATGGTTTCCAGACCAAAAGACGACTTAGTGCACCTTCAGAAACACCAAACAATACCGAAGTCTGTAATACTTGAATAGGAGTACCGGGATGGTAATCTGGCAACAATGTATGACAGTAGATGAATTGTGCAGGCTGCAGGGCAGTCCACAAACTGACAGACTAGGCGATACGAGAACTGAATTCCATGTCAGTGCTATGCAGGAACCAGACAGACACAAGGGACAGGAGGGCCAGATGAACTAAAGGAATACTAAACTGGGGTAGGTCCTATAGTTGGCCTCTAACTAGGGAGAATACCTCACAAAGTATTACAGAGCAGTGGGAACAAGAAGAGCGAGGGTTAACACAATATACAAAAATCCTGCACTAAAGAAGTCCTTGTAATGGCCTCTGAAAATATACTAAACTAAGACAAACAAGGTACAGGAAACATGAAACATATATGAATGGTCAGGCAGGCAAAGGTTGGCAACAGATCAGAATGCAGAGTACCAGGAGCAGGCTAGGGATGTGCACCGATTTTTTTTTCGGTTCGATTCGATTTTTCGAATTTTTAAACTTTTCGATTCGGCTCGTTTCGACCACTTTCTGTTTCGATTCGGTTCGGTTTGATTCGTTTTTCGGGTACATTTATTTTTCGGAATATCGACCGTTTTTCGTATTTTCTGGTCACTATACTCGTTTTTTGTATCGACTTTTCGTGAGTTCGGGAAATTTTCGTTTTTCGGAATTGTACATGGTTTTCGGCATATCTCCCATTTTTCGTTTTTCGGAACTTTTCGTTTTTTCGGAACATCTGTTCTCGTTTCAAAGCTGTCTAACTCTATTCGTTTTGATGAAAACTACTATGGTTTACTTTTTTAATACTACTTTATATATTTTTTATAATAAATTTTTGGTTTGTTTTTCGGATCCGATAATTCATTCTGTCGATACGATAATTCTGGCGATTCTATCGTGTTTTTTAAATTAACCCTTTCGCTGCTGAGGCTTTTCCCGCCTCTGTGCTGAGCTCATTTTTACCGGTTTTGCTCATCATGTTTAAACGTGTTTTGAAGGCTTATTTTAGTATATGACCCAGACATATTATATATCGTTCTTTCCATCAGACTCGGCAGATTCATAATATGTCATTATTATATGTATACGTCATGACCTGTCTGTATATTATAACAAAAAATGCAATAAAATATGATTTTTCAATAATTTACAACGTGTAAAGTGTTTTTTTTTCACATTTTAACATGCAAGCAATTGCGGTTGTATTTTGTATGGTGTGCGCTTGTTAAAAAAATTAGAGATGGGGTCTCGTTACATTTTTTTTTGGGGAAAATTACAAAAATTTTAACAAACGCACCGCATACAAAAATCGTTAGTGCAGCATCATTGTTCACATTATAATTGAAATGGTAACAATATTGCTGCATTAACAAACCAAAAAAAAGAAAAAAAAATTGTTTATTTTTTTTTATAAATTTTTTAAAATATTTTTTTATTTTTTATTTTTTTACAAACGTTTTTCACATTCGTGTTTGGTATCGTTGGAACGGCCATGCTCTGGCCGATCCAACGATACCAAACTTTAACCCCTAGCTGCCACGGATCGGGAGATAGGGAGTTCATTGGAACCCCCTATCTCCACCATTGGTGGCAGCTAGGGGTTAACTCCAGGACTGGCGTCATCGTGCTATGCACGATGACGCCAGTCCTCAGGGGGAGTTCCCGGAAGCTTGGCCGACATCCGACATCCTCATGAATATGCCCCAGCTCCTCATGGATATTGCCCCAGCACCTCATGGATATGCCCCAGCTCCTCGTGGACATGCCCCAGCTCCTTGTGGACATGCCCCAGCTCCTCGTGAATATGCCCCAGCTCCTCGTGGACATGCCCCAGCTCCTCGTGGACATGTCCCAGCTCCTCGTGGATATGCCCCAGCTCCTCGTGGACATGCCCCAGCTCCTCGTGGACATGCCCCAGCTCCTCGTGGACATGCCCCAGCTCCTCGTGGACATGCCCCAGCTCCTCGTGGATATGCCCCAGCTCCTTGTGGATATGCCCCAGCTCACACATGGATTTGCCCCAGCTCCTCGTGGATATGCCCCAGCTCCTCCTGGATATGTCACAGCACATGGAATGCCCCAGCTCCTCATGGATATGCCCCAGCTCCTCATGGATATGCCCCAGCTCCTCATGGATTTGCCCCAGCACATGGAATGCCCCAGCACCTCATGATAATGGCCCCAGCTCACCTCCGCCGCCTTTTTCGCTCCCTCAGAGCGTCCGGCGGCGCGCAGCTTGGGCGCTCACCAGGGGGAGCCACGTGACCAGCTGCGATTGGCTGGTGACGTGTTTCCTCCAGGCGAGCGCCGAAGCTGCATGCTTCGGACGCTCGCAGGGAGCGAAAAACGCGGCGGAGGGAGAGACACCCACCCTTAGGGTGACGGTGTCACCCTAAAGGCGGGTGTCACCTGGTGCGGGCCGCACCCCCCGCCCCCACGTAGCGACGCCACTGGTATATACATTTAACGGCCGCACGCCCACGGACTTACTCTATCCAAACAAAGTTCAGAATGATGTGAAACATTGGGACTTTTTGGATAGATTTCGATTTTCGACTATCCAGAAGTTAAAAAAATAAAAATGGTCGAAATCTAATGCAAAAGTCCCGATGTTTCACATCGGGATGTCAGATATTAATAGGCTTGTGCACCAATTTTTTTTCGGTTCGATTCGGTTCGATTTGTTCTGATGTTTAAAATTTTCGATTGTGTACATTTTTTTGGAATATCGACCATTTTTCGTATTTTCGTGTCACTTTGCTCGTTTTTTGTATCGACTTTTCGTGATTTCGGAAATTTTCTTTTTTTTCGGAACGTCTGTTCTCCTTGTTTCAAAGTGTCTAACTCTATTCGTTTTGACGTAAACTACTATGGTTTACTTTTTTATACTTTATATATTTTTTTATAATAAATTTTTGGTTTGTTTTTCGGATCCGATAATTCATTCTGTCGATACGATAATTCTGGCGATTCTAACGTGTTTTTTTTTTATTAAATAAAGATCCTTTTTTTCTTATGAATATACATTTCACAACTTTATTTATTTATTCACATTAAAAAAATGGTATGAAAGCCAAGGAACAAAAAAAAAAGAACAAAACGATTTAAAAAACGGTAAACTGACCCGAATGGTCTGACTTTAAAAATAAAAACCAGAACAAAAATGTTTTAAAACGGAAAAATAGTTGATCAAAATGATCTGAAATGAAAAAAAATAATAAAATAAAATGATTTAAAACAGACAAAAATATAAATTAACCCTTTCGCTGCTGAGGCATTTCACGGCTTCCCTTCACGCCTGTGTTCCTCACTGCGGTCTGCTGCTGAGCTAATTTTTAACAGTTTCGCTCCTCTTGTTTAAACGCGTTTTGAAGCTGTCTTTTATAATATGACCCAGACATGTTATATATCGTTCTTTCCGGCAGACTCGGCAGATGATTCATAATATATCATTATCATATGTATGCGTCATGTCCTGTCTGTATATTATAACAAAAAATGCAATAAAATTAGAATTTTCAATGTTTGTTTTACAAGGTGTAAAGTGTTTTTTTCACATTTTAACATGCGAGTGTTTGCTGTTATATTTTATGAGTTGCGTTTGTTAAAAAAAATTGAAAAGGGGACTTGTTATATTTTTTTGGGTGACAATTACACTATTTTTAACAAACGCACCCCATACAAAAATCCTTAGTGCAGCATCATTGTTCACATTATAATTGAAATGGCAACAATATTGCTGCATTAACAAAACAAAACAAAAAACCTGTATTTTTTTTTTATATTTTAATTTTTTTAAATTTTTAACATTGTCATGTTTGGTATTGTTGGAAAGGCCATGCTCTGGTCGATCCAAAGATACCAAACATTAACCAACCGATAGCTGCCGCGGATCGGGAGATATGGGTTCCAATGAACCCCTATCTCCACCATTGGTCACAGTTAGGGGTTAACTCCAGAACTGACGTCATTGTGACGAGGTCTTGGGACTGTCAGCAGCTGCTGTTCCCCCACGCTGTTGTCTTCCTGCAAAGACGTGACCATGTTGGCGGGCAGCGTCTTAGCGGGCAGCGGTGGGAGAGAGAGAGCTCATAGCTGGGAGGAGGTGTTGTGTGAAGCTGCAAACAGGGACAAATAAACTAGACCTGAGCCGCACTAAGGATCTTTGGGTTGTGTCGGAGAAGACTTCACGCAGTGCTGCCATCAATATTTTTTGATAAATTCTTGGTTATACAATGAATGTGACTGTGGACAAAAATCCGTGTTGTTGTGACATCGCCTAAGCTTAACAAAACCAGGCCACGTCGGTAATCAAATCTCAAGGCAGTACAACAAGGTTGTGTTAGTGTGTGACATTTTTTGGCCAGGCAGGAAGTGTAGAATGTGCAGTCACATTCATGGCCACAAATATGTTGACAAATTTATGACAAAGGGTCCATAGAAATGTCAATACATTTATGTACATATAATTTTAACAGTGTGGAAACCAAGCAATACATATTAACTTATTAAGTAAGGAAAAGCAACGCACACAAACAGGAAAATAGTGAAAAAATAGAAAATTTATTTACAACATATGAACGGGAATATATAATATGAATAGGGAAGGGAACATGCCAAGGATGGCAAACTGCCCAACAGTTACTGGCATTTGAGGAGATGTTGGAGCTGGTCCGCATCTTGGATTGCAAAGATTATGATTGCTGTAAGGGCCCTTACGGCAGGAAGAATAACACCCGCAAGGATCGTATCCTTGAAAAGCTACGCACCACCATCCTGGAGCTGTTCGGGTAGGACCGGACGAAGGACCATCTCCGAAAACGCTGGTCCGACCTCAAGGCACGCGAGCAGGAGCAGCTGAGGCACATTCTGGTGACATTCGGGAGGAGGCTGCCACTGGTCTCACTGCTGCTCCAGGAGGTCTGCGGCACTGTTTATGTGCTCCCGCAGTTCCTGGAGCAGTTCCTGTATGGCGTCGATGGAGGTAACTGCCAGGCGAAGCTCACCGATCGCCTCCCGTCAGCGTCTGGCTTCTCCTTCTATATATCCAATAAATGAAAGAAGGAAAATACAGTAAGTAAAGCAGGTTTCTATTTTTGACTGAAAGTCTTGAAAAAATATAACAGTAGTATATACCAGTGCTGGCGGCCTCCTGAGGCGCCGACTCCTCCGACTCCTCCTCCGACTCCTCCCCCACCACCACCGTCTGCATATCCAGTGCTATATATAAGAAATTAAAGAAATAAAAAATACAGTAAACAACAAAACTGATTTATTTTTGAACAAAAGTCGATGCAAAATACGACAGTAAAGAAAAAAAAACCTGGACTGGCGGCCTCCTGCTGCTCCGGCTCCCTCTCTCCTTCGCCCTCCTCCTGCTCCTCCTCCTCCTCCTGCTCCTCTTGTGCTATACATAAAAAATTAAATTAAAATACAGTAAACAAAAAATGTTTCTGTTTTTGACCAAAAGTCGTTGCAAAATAAAACCGTATATACCAGCGCTGGTGGACGCCCGTGGCTCCTCCTCCACTGGGGCACTGGTCCCTGCCGGGGCAGATGCCGCCTTCTTCCTGTATTCTGCCAAATCCAAAAAATAACACGTAAATAATGCAGACTGGAAAAAATTGTATATCTATACACTATATTGCCGAAAGTATTGCGACACCCCTCCACTACCCCACTACCAGCTTGACCCACCACTACTCCCATCTCATAGTTCTAAAGTCACAAAATATTTATTTATTTCCTCTGCACATAGACATATATTACCGTTCAATTATATATTTTTTTCAGAAGTAAACATTACGTTTATTCAATAAAAACTATTATTTGTGTTGTGTGCATACAAAACACATTGTGTGACTGCTTTTAGTTATTTTATAGAAGGCCTCAGCCTCAGTTTCACTTTCAGTTTCTGTGAATAAAACTGTGGATATTGCAGAAACAACAACAGAAATCCACCATTTTGTTTTGAAATTTGCATCTAAAGCATTCAATGACACTGCTGCAGCAAACTGAATTGCTGCGCTGCAACAATTCAGCAGCTGCTGAGGATGTATTGAAGGCGGCTACTGTTTGGATGCACTTTCAGAAGAACTACATGTCCCATCCTATCACTTAGCAGAGACGCAGAGATTTTTATTGATGCGCAGGTGGAAACCAATATTGGGCAAGCTGCGGGTTATCTCGTATGCATCACTCAATCACAACAACCTCCCCCCCCCAGCACACTACAGACTATACACACAGTGCCAAAAGAAATCCAGCATTGTAACTTCATCTACATACATCAAATGTCACAATTTTCACGAATACGTAAAATCACAAAAAAGAAGAGCTATGGCAAAAATGCATGTATGACGAGTCGTGAAAACGCAAAGCTATACACAATCACATTGCATGAAAAAACGACTAGATAAATCAGCGTATTTCTGTGCACATTAGCACATGCAAGCACATTATTATTATTATACAGGATTTATATAGCGCCAACAGTTTGCGCAGCGCTTTACAATATAACATGACACGTACGTTTCGCTATGACGCGACGGATGTGTCTCAGCTGCTCCTGCTCGCGTACCTTCAGATCAGACCAGCGTTACCGATAATAGTATGTCCAGAATTACCGAAATGGAACCGAAATCCCGAATGGAACCGAAATCATGAATAGAGGGAACATAAATTTCGATTTGACACATTTCAAGTCCATTCGAAAATTCCGAAAATTTTTCGATTCGGCTCGGAAAAAATTTCGGATTCGACTTTTTCGGATCTAAAAAATTTCGGAATTTCGGCCGCATCCGAAGACCCGAATCGGGAAATTTCGTGAAATTTCCGAAATTCCGAAACCCGAAACTTTCGCACATCCCTAGAGCAGGCAGGAAAGGAATGTCAGAAAAACAGCCGAGGTCAAAACCAGACTAATCAAGACTAGAATGCTTTGCAGCAACTCAGGAACAAACAGGACACAACCACCATCAAACTCCACAAATCGTCAACCAGGCTCTGTGCTGCTGGGATATATATAGGTAGTGGGTCTGTGTGATTGGGCTATGTGACCCCAGACCAAATGATCACAACAGAAGAACCCCAGATCAGCCCTACCCAGCACAGCCAGACACACCACAGGGGAAAACAGACATGGAGGCCCTTCACCACCAGGGGGCACGCCAAAACCAGGCAAAATGTAACAGTAGTAAGCATGGCTATAAAAGATACAATAACATAATACTTCAGTGATGTAACAGATACGGTGGTGGTCTCGACAGATTCTTTTACAGGTACCGTCTCGGCAGCAGCTGTCATGTCCTGTGGCAAGTTGGTGGCATATACCTCAGTAGGGACCGGAGCTTCTCGACAGTTGGCAACGTAGCAGCAGGCACTTTGGCTTGAACCAGAGTTTCATTGACGGGCGGCACAACAACGAGTACCTCGGTGGGAACTGAGGTTTTGGCAGCAGGCTCTTTGGCATAGATTGAAGCTTCAGCAATGGGCACTGCAGTCTGGGTAAAAGTTTTCAAACAAGGCTCTTTTCTTGTAACGAAGGCCTCAGGGTCTCCTGGCTCAACCTCCGTTATGGTTATGGAGGGAATCGTGTCATGGATAACGGCGTCAGCAGTACGTAGACCTGGAAAACTCTGAGGGGGTTGATCATTCATAGCTGAGAATATGGCATCACAGACAAGCGGGTAGGATTTTCTAGGGCTGACAGGCACTGGAGAAGAAACAAGCATGTCAAAATGAAGACTGCGAGCTGTAGGAGTGATGGATACTTTTTTTCACAGCATCCTCATAACATTCCAGCTCTTCATCACTTGTTTCACACTCAGTCAGAAGGATCTGGTAAAGAACAGTTAAATGGTAGAAAACGCTCTCACGCAGGGCCAGTGCTAGACTGTTTTGTGCCCTAGACAAGACCAGCTACTTGCGCCCCCCCCAAAAAAAAATTGAAAGCAACACATGAAACTATAAGAAGATAACTTTATTAAACAAATATAAGTTATGTCATACCCCAAGGCACCGTGCTCGCAAGAAAGGCAAAAAGTCTAAAACCTCACATTAACCCTTGCAATACCTGCCTAGCATATTCTGCCTAGACCCAGGGCCGCCATCAGGGCATTACGCCCCATGCTGTCGTAAGGGGCCTGGGCCGCCGGGGCCCGGGGGGGGTCCCGGGCCCCCATCGGCGTCGCCCTTTTACAGCTCCGGTATCGGACTTTATGAGTCCGAATCCGGAGCTGTGTCTCTGCCGCTGCAGGAGCCGGAGGAGACACAGTGTCTCCTCCGTCTCCTGGCAGCTTCACTGGCTGGCTGGGCGGGGCCAAGCAGTGTGTGGGGGCCTCCCAAGCACGTTGCTTTGGCTCCGCCTCCTCCACTCAGTGAAGCTGCGCACCTGAGCTGGAGGGCCCGGGATGAAGAGCAGAAGAAAAGAAGATAGAAGAAAAGAAGAGAAGAAAAGAAGACAGAAGAAAAGGAGAAGAAGAGAAGAAAAGAAGAGCTGAAGGAAGGAAGACAGCAGAGTGGTGAGCCAGGGCCCAGTCCAGAGCCCAAGACCCAGGGCCCAGTCCCCAAGGCCCAGACCCCAAGGCCCAGACCCCAAGGCCCAGTCCCAGGGCCAAGGCCCAGGGCCGAGACCCCAAGACCCAGGGCCCAGATCCCGAGGCCTAGACCTAGGGCCCAGACCCAAAGGCCCAGACCCCAAGGCCCAGACCCAGGGCCCAGTCCCCAAGGCCCAGGGCCCAGACCCCAAGGCCCAGACCTAGGGCCCAGACCCCAAGGCCCAGACCCCAAGGCCCAGGGCCCAGACCCCAAGGCCCAGACCTAGGGCCCAGACCCAAGGCCCAGATGCAGGGCACAGTCCCCAAGGCCCAGACCCAGGGCCAAGGCCCAGACCCCAAGGCCCAGACCCAGGGCCCAGACCCAGAGCCCAAGGCCCATACCCAGGGCCCAGTCCCCAAGGCCCAGACCCCAATGCCCAGACCTAGGGCCCAGATCCCAAGGCCCAGACCCAGGGCCCAGACCCCCAGACCCAGGGCCCAGACCCCAAGGCCCAGACCAAGGGCCCAGACCCCAGGGCCCAGACCCAAGGCCCAGACCCCAGACTTAGGGCCCAGAACCCAAGGCCCAGGGCCCAGACCCCAAGGCCCAGACCCGGGGCCCAGTCCCCAAGGCCCAGGGCCCAGACCTAGGGCCCAGACCCCAAGGCCCAGACCCAGGGCCCAGACCCCAGGGCCCAGACCAAGGGCCCAGACCCCAGGGCCCAGACCCCAGGGCCCAGACCCAGGGCCCAGACCCCAAGGCTCAGACCTACGGCCCAGACCCCAGGGCCCAGACCCAGGGACCAGGCCCCAGACCCCAAGGCCAAGACCCAGGCCAGACCCCAGGGATCAGCCTAGACTCAGGGCCCAGGGACCAGGCCCCAAGGCCCAGACCCAAGGCCCAGACCCTAAGGCCCAGACCTCAGGTCAGACTCAAGGCCCAGACCCCAGGCCAGACTCAGGTCCCAGACCCCAGGGACCAGAGCCCAGACCCAGACCAGACCCAGAGGGACCAGGCCCAGCCCCAGGGCCAAGGCCCAGACCCCAAGGCCCAGACCCAGGGCCCAGACCCAGAGCCCAAGGCCCATACCCAGGGCCCAGTCCCCAAGGCCCAGACCCCAATGCCCAGACCTAGGGCCCAGACCTAGGGCCCAGATCCCAAGGCCCAGACCCAGGGCCCAGACCCCCAGACCCAGGGCCCAGACCCCAAGGCCCAGACCAAGGGCCCAGACCCCAGGGCCCAGACCCAAGGCCCAGACCCCAGACCTAGGGCCCAGAACCCAAGGCCCAGGGCCCAGACCCCAAGGCCCAGACCCGGGGCCCAGTCCCCAAGGCCCAGGGCCCAGACCTAGGGCCCAGACCCCAAGGCCCAGACCCAGGGCCCAGACCCCAGGGCCCAGACCAAGGGCCCAGACCCCAGGGCCCAGACCCCAGGGCCCAGACCCCAGGGCCCAGACCCAGGGCCCAGACCCCAAGGCTCAGACCTACGGCCCAGACCCCAGGGCCCAGACCCAGGGACCAGGCCCCAGACCCCAAGGCCAAGACCCAGGCCAGACCCCAGGGATCAGCCTAGACTCAGGGCCCAGGGACCAGGCCCCAAGGCCCAGACCCAAGGCCCAGACCCTAAGGCCCAGACCTCAGGTCAGACTCAAGGCCCAGACCCCAGGCCAGACTCAGGTCCCAGACCCCAGGGACCAGAGCCCAGACCCAGACCAGACCCAGAGGGACCAGGCCCAGCCCAGACCCCAAGGCCCAGAGCACAGACCCCAGGGCCCAGACCCCGAGGCCCAAACCAGACCCAGGGACCAGGCCCAGACCCAAAGGCCATCATATACAGCCCGTTACTGTGAGATTTATTGCTGTGGATTCTGTGATACATTCATACACACCGCACATTACTGTGAGATTTATTGCTGTGGATTCTGTGATACATTCATACACACTGCACATTACTGGGAGTTTTATTGCTGTGGTGCTCTGTTATGTCCTTTTTTTTTTTTTGAAGGGGAGAAAAGCTGTTAGACGTTGAGGGAGTGCCTGGGGGGCCCCATCGTGAGGTTTAGTAAGGGGCCCCATCATTTCTGATGGCTGCCCTGCCTAGACCTGATTCCATCTATGGTTCTACTGCTATTTCAGGTGTTGCTACTGATCACCTGGCTCTCCCCTACTAAAGGGGTAAAGACCCATCATGCAGTGCTTCTGCATCGTTAAGCCATAGCTGTTTCAGTGTGAACTTACATCTGCTCAAGCCTGCTATCCTGAATACCTGTGTACCAAACCCTTGCCTGGAGATTAAATGGATTTTGCCTATTTGCCTGGTGACCCTCTGACCTTCTGGAAACTACCTGGATATGCTTATGGAATTGCCTCTTTGATACCGCGCCTCAGGACCTTGCTTCTACTGCTAAGGACTTTGATTTATTGCAAGTATCATATTATTTTCTCTGGACTTGCCATTATTCGCTGGAATCTACAGCCATTACTTTTCTGGACTTCAACTCCCATTATCTCTGGACTTGCAACATATTCAGTACATGCCGGTGTTTATGATTTATTCCCACTCCTGCCTCTTGTCTTTCTGTGAACATTATATAACTTAACCCCTTCTTATCTGTGTCTTAGTGTAACCTTATCAGTCTATGTGATCAGTCTATTCCTGTAGTGTCCCTCTGCTTCCGTCCCAATCTTCTAGTGTATGTACTTTAGTCAGCCTCTTTTTTTTTTTTCCTCTGTTTAATTCTGCTCTCAGTCATCCCTGTTATTTTTCCTCATCCTTGTTGTTTAGTTATTATCTAGTGTTTGCTCTATTTTCTGTTTATTACTTCATTGCTTAGTATATTACTACATTCTGTGTTGCCTTTGCTTATTCCTATTGTCTCTTTATTTAATAAATCCATCAGTTTATATGTGCCTGCTCCACAGCAATATTTCCAGAATTCGGCCATTTCTTACCGCTGTCATCACAAAACAACTCATACACGCCCTGGTAATCTCCCGACTCGACTATTGCAATAATCTCTTATCTGGCCTCCCTCTGTCCCGCCTCTCCCCCCTACAATCCATCCTGAACGCCTCCGCCAGGCTAATTCACCTCACCCGCCGCTCTGTCTCTGCCGCTCCCCTCTGCGAGTCCCTTCACTGGCTCCCCATCCACTGCAGAATTAAGTTCAAAATCCTTATCCTTACCTACAAAACCCTCACTAACTCAGCTCCCCACTACCTGTCCTCACTAATCACCAAATACACCCCAGCCTGCTCCCTAAGGTCAAACAGTGACCTGTGCCTAGCTTCTCCCCGCATCACCTCTTCCCATGATAGACTGCAGGATTTTTCACGTGCAGCCCCCATCCTCTGGAACGCTCTCCCTCGTACTGTCAGACTGTCCCCTAACTTCTCTTCCTTCAAACGCTCCCTTAAAACATTCCTATTTAGGGAAGCCTACCACCCAACTCACTGACGCAACCATCAATCACTCTCACCTTACAGTCCTCTCCTCCTGTTTCCAACCCAACCCTCCCAGATTGTGAGTTCCTACGGAATAGGGCCCTCATCTCCTCCTGTACTGTTTGTCAAATGTTGTTCAATGTATTGTAACCCTGTCTATACTGTGCTTATTGTACAGCGCTGCGGAATATGCTGGCGCATTATAAATAAAGAATAATAATAATAATAATAATAGCACCAAAAGCACTATCTGGGTACACTGACGCCTTGACCAGAATCCTATCTTTTCAATATAGGACCACATGGTCCACCCCTGCATTCTTCCACAATACTACAGAGGGGTTACTGTATGATGATACTTACTGGCCTGGCAGTCTTGCACCAAAGGCAGAATATCTGGGTGCATTGACGCCTTAACCAGATGCATATCTTTTTAATATAGGACCGCAAGGTTCACCCCTGCATTCTTCCACAATACCACAGAGGGGTTACTGTATGATAGTACTTGCTGGCCTGGCACCAAAAGCACAATATTTGGGTGCACTGCCACTGACGCCTGTATCAGATTCATATCCTCAGAGGGGTTACGGTGTGACGGCACTGTTGGGGACGCTAAAGGACCAATTTTGAAGCACCTATTGTTACTTTCATCCAAAGCCTGCATAAGTTTCACAATAAGGCTGGGGTCAGACGAACGCAGTGTTAACGTCCGTGTTGCCGCACATAAGTACGTCCGTGATAGCATACAATTGTGTTAAATGGAGCCCCACACACGAAGTATGTCCGCACAGAAGTGCGGGGGCTGACGGGCGCTGCAAACGGACGCAGGTTAGGCAAGAACGTAATACTGCTAGAACGGACGTGCGGAGTGCGCCACGTCCACAACGTCCACATAGCTTTGTGTGTGAGTGATGGAGCATGGTCAGACGGACTGCATTTATACGTCCAGCATTTTTGACGGACAGAATGTTTTTTCATTGTAATTTATTTTTCCCTCCTACATCCGTCAAAAATAACTTCAGTGAAAAAACGGACTGTGTGACCACTACTGCGTCATCCGTACTGACGATGTCCGTACTGCACGGACGTACAGTCCGTAGAAATCACGCTCGTCTGACCCTAGCCTAATTTAGACAAAAAAATCAGTAAACTTTTTCTGCGTGTATGAAAATGTCTCCTCTTTTCATACAGACTGCCGCCCCAAGCAGTTGTTTATGGATAGATTAAAGGAAAATCATTTACCGTCATATGAAACTTTATTTTTTTGTTTTTAAATGTTTCTATACATACTAGAAATCCGCCACTTCACGGGCAGGTTATGGGGACCTCCTAGGCACGATATTTGAAGGAATTTTTCGTTTTTATTTTTAACCCTTATTTCATGGAAAACTCACTGTCCCGTTAACCCTTTCACTGCGGAGGACGCGCTGAGCGCGTCCACCCGCAGGTAGCGTTCCTTGCGGAGTACGCGCTGAGCGCGTCCTCCCTTTGGGGCCAGCGATCGGCCGGGTTCCGTGCTTCTATTACGTGCTTCTATTACTTCGCCATGCTGCTTCCCGTCTTCTTGGGCGTTAGAACTCTTTCACGGATTCTGGACTGACCCCTTTTTGATCTACCTCAACTGGGCGCTCCTGGGGGCCTGTTCTGGTCTCTTATTCGGCAAGCCCCGAGGCCTTCCATGGCCTGTAAATTGGCGCGGTCCTTCTCAGGTAGAGTTGGGACTGTTGTTTCCCCTACTGGAGTTTTTCTTGACAGGGTTTTTTTTCCTTACTTATACCAATCTGCTGTGTTGATTGACTCCACTCAGCTGCGCTCATGGAGCGCAGTTTTTTTTTTCTGAAGTTTGGTCGGATTTTTTATTTTCCTTTTTCCTTTCATTTTATTTTTTCTTTTCCCTTTTGTTTCCTTTTGGTTCGACCTATGTATGTAATGTATGTATTGTTTGTTTGTTTGGTAAGCACTATGTTATACGGTTCCAGGGGCTATTATGTGCAGGACTGTCCCTTCATTTTCCCGAGGAGGTTGTCTTCAATGTCCGCTGTGAGATCTAGAGGGCTGGGCGTACCCACAAATGAGTAAATCTCAATTCCAGATTTATTCCTTAAATGTTAGGGGTTTGAACACTCCGTACAAACGCCATACTTTATTTCGTGACCTGCATAAATCTCAACCGGCTATTGTATGTTTGCAGGAGACTCATTTTTGTAAGAGGCGTCCTCCGTTTTTGAAATCGCGTATGTACACTGAGGCCTACCACTCCACTGCTCCGACGAAGTCCAAAGGTGTCTCGATCCTGTTTCATAGAGATTGGACTTTTGTGTGTTCGGCTCAGTATGTGGATCCGTTGGGCCGCCTTGTGATTCTTGTGGGTACGCTGAACGAATTACCAGTCACTATTGCTAACCTATATCTCCCTAATGATAATCCGGTTTCTTATCTGCGGAAAGCTTTTTGTAGAGTGAAAAAAATGTCTAGTGGTACGATGTTCCTATGTGGGGATTTTAATTGCACTCCTGACCCCGAAGTTGACACTCAGACGAGCCAACCCCGCCCCCATTCCTGCGCCCCCCCCCCGCCCTCTAGTAAACAACTACGGGAATTCATGCACTCATTTGACCTATATGATACTTGGAGGATATGCCACCCCAACACACGTGACTACACATATTTCTCTCATGTCCACTCCTCATATAGTAGAATTGACTTGTGTTTGATACATAGCTCAGCTTTGTCTCGTCTCCTGGAGGCGACCATTGGCATCATTACGTGGTCTGACCATGCTCCGCTTACGCTCACTTTTGAGGCTGCCTTTCCACCGAGGGGTATGGGGAATTGGAGACTCAATGACTCACTCATTGTAGACAGAGAGGACGTGACAACAACGCTACAACTCCTCCAGGAGTATTTCATGACGAACGTAACTGGGGACGTTGCAACAGCGTCGGTTTGGTTGGCCCACAAAGCTTTGATGCGAGGACATTTTATACAGAAAGGAGCACAGCGTAAACGACGTCTTAATGCTCATATGACTGCTCTTACACGACGCATCACTGACCTAGAAACCCAGAATAAATCCTCGCCTACCCCTCATATTACCGCTCAATTGACTGCGCAGCGCCGCGAGTTGGAACACCTGATGCTCCAAGTTACGGCACGCTCAATTAGATGGCTTAACTATGATCATTATACCCAGGGGAATAAACCGGGGAAATTGCTGGCGTCTAAATTGAAAGGGAAAAGAATGCAAACCAACATACCGTACCTATTGGATGCTAATAATGTAAAAATTTATAACCCGGCCCTCATTACTGATGAATTTGCACGTTATTATGCCTCCCTGTACAACCTAGGATTAGACCACACCGTACCGTCCCCTACCCAGGACGACATAGATCTCTTTCTCCAGGTGGCGAACCTCCCCTCCCTCTCTCCCTCTCAGGCTACAGATTTGCTTGCTGCATTTACAGAGGAGGAGGTACTTAAGGCTATTAAGGCACTTCCAAAAAATAAAGCCCCAGGTCCCGACGGTTTTACGAATCTGTATTATCAGGTATTTGCATCCTCACTAGTTCCGACTCTTACCCTGTTTTTTAATGACATTAAGAACACTGGCATCATCCCCCCGGAGATGTTGCAAGCAACAGTAGTGACCCTGCCTAAACCTGGTAAAGCCCCGACGCACTGTGCCAACTTCCGCCCTATATCCCTGTTGAATGTAGACGCCAAATTGTATGCTAAATTACTGGCTACTAGGCTGGGCCCCCTACTCCCATCATTGATCGCGACTGAACAGACTGGCTTTGTCCTGGGCCGTCAAACATGTGACAATACTCGACGATTTTATGATATAATTGATTTGGCCCATAGGACTAATACCTCCGGACTCCTGCTGGCATTGGACGCCGAAAAGGCGTTCGATCGCCTACACTGGGGGTATATGCGGTTGGTGCTACTACAGTTTGGTCTACCAGCACAATTTGTACACAGCATTATGGCCCTTTACTCTGCTCCGTCGGCGAAAGTTTTGGCATCGGGGTTTCTATCCTCCTCTTTCCACATAACCAATGGCACCCGACAGGGTTGTCCATTATCCCCGTTAATATTTATTCTGGCCCTAGAACCCTTAGCGCTGCAGATTAAGATTTCCCAGGTGATCAAAGGTATGCCGACCCCGAATGGGGAGCACAAGCTGGCACTTTTCGCAGACGACATATTGCTTTTTTTGACTACCCCGGAGATATCGCTCCCTTCCCTGTTTCACCTCCTTGACAGCTTTGGCGCGTTATCTTATTATAAAAATAATGTGAGTAAAACACAAGCTCTCCCTATAAATATGGCTGCTTCATCCCTTAGCTCTTTGCGTAGTAAGTACCCTTTTGATTGGCGCTCTACCTCTTTAAAATACTTGGGAATCTCCCTTACTAAATCGCGAGGCACCATCCTAAAGGAAAACTTCACGCCACTTTTGAACTCCATCGAGACGCAGCTCTCTACATGGAGCACAAATGAATCCTCCTGGCTGGGTCGTATGGCGGCCATAAAGATGTGTATCTTACCCCAAATTTTATACTATTTCAGAAACATCCCAGTTTTCATACCGGCGCATTTATTGCTCCGGCTGCAAAAACTGCTTCATGCGCATATTTGGAAAGGGAAGCCCCCTCGAGTATCGGCCTCTACAGTCATTGCGCCGCGACGTGACGGAGGGTTGGGTTTTTTGGATTTACAATCGTACTACAAAGCAGCCTTACTAGCCCAACTGTTGTCGTCAATGCATATCAAAGAACGACCTCTATGGTTACAGTTGGAGAATGCCATGATTTTCCCATATAAACTTCATGACCTGTTGTGGCTTCCACTCCTTCCTAGGAATAGCACCATGGGTCTGCTACCCGCCTCAATGCTTTCCCTCACGTCCTGGCGCCAGTGGGGCCGTCCGTTGGTACGGCCTTATGACTTATTATTTCTCGCCCCGCTCAGAGTTCTGTGTCGCTATATTCCAGACTTAAATTTAGATTCTTGGTTCTTGCGCGGCTTGACGCAGGTGTGGCAGCTCTTTACATCCCACTCCCTGAAACCCTTTCCAGACTTGGTACAGGAGTTTGCCATCCCAATGAGTGACTGTTTTACTTACCTACGTGTGAAGCATGCTCTACACCAGAAGGGCCTGACCTCTTTCACACCTACAAACCTTTCAGCTTTTCACAAATTGTGTATGGGGAAGAAATGTCAAATGAAACCGCTATCTCTCTGTTACAACAGCCTCCTAACCCCGACCCCACCTAAAAAATTACCCTATATGGTTAAATGGGAAAAAGATTTAGCTTTCACGCTTTCCGTAGATGACTGGTCATACGCCATGGACACTATATACAAATATTCTAGAAGCACCAATATCCGTGAGGCCCATATTAAATTACTGTGTAGATGGTATTTAACACCAACCCGTTTGGCCTATATCTCGGGGACTACCGGCTTCTGCTGGAGATGCCTTACCGGCCTCGGTTCTCTACTGCATACCTTTTGGTTATGCCCCGCACTGGGGGGTTATTGGGTTAAAATAAGTAGACTGCTTTCTCACTGCACTTCACTTAGACTCCCACTATGCCCGAAAATGTACCTCCTACATATTATACCCATTACTATTCAGATCCGTCATAGGAGGTTTATCTCTATGGTACTGGGGACAGCAAAAACGGTTATTGCGAGACATTGGTGTTCCTCACTATGCCCATCTATGAAAGCAGTTATGATGGCCCTCGAAAGTGTTTTTTTTTTTTTTTTTTTTTTTTAAATTCTTTATTTAGAGAATTATACATAACAAGAAATTCACGAAATCAAACGTAGAAAAAGACAGCCGTCTAGGGCTGGCCAAACTAACTACGGTCAGCCAGTCAGATAATGTAAGATGCAAGTAGTAACAGGTCAATAAGGGAATAATAAAAACAAAAAGCAAGAAGTCCCAACCTCAGTGAAGGAGGAAAACACAAAAGAAACACATAAGCATGTAGGACTATCAACGTAAATGCCATAAATTGTCCTGCTAAATTATACTCAGAGCTTATCTATAGACCAGTGACACGTAAACAGAGAAGAAAAAAGCTGGGGGGGGGGGTAAGCGATATCGCTCAGGTCTCAGTCTGGCTGAAGTTCCGGAGGGTCCGGCGAGATGCCCGCCGCTTCAAGGTCGGCCCAGGCGGTTTCAGGATCAGTGATGGTGTAGGGGACATTATTATGTGTCACCACCAATGCTCCCGCCAAGCCCCACCGATAACGGATCCCCCTCCGACGAAGAACCGCAGTCACAGGACGGAACCGCCTGCGAGCAAGCAGAGTCTGGAATGGAAGGTCGTGATACAAAGCCAACGTGGAGCCCTCAAATTTCACTGGATCTCTTGCGCCAGGAGCAGACATAAGCTTGACCTTAAATGCTACGTCACGAAAGGCCACCACGACATCACGGGGTGTCCCCTTCGAAAGCGCCGCAGGTTTCCGAACCCTGAATACCGATCCGATCACATCTGGCTTGTCAGGAGGGAGTCCCGCCATCCGAAGGGCCAAACGAGACACATAAGCTGGGAGTTCATTCGACGACACAGATTCCGGGATGCCTCTGACCCTGACGTTACGACGGCGATGTCTTGTTTCCAGCATCTCCACAGAGCGGGACAAAAGCTCGACCTGGGATCTTAGACCAGCGACCTGTCCCAACAGGTGAGTATGTTCCGATAGCACTGTAGAAGTCGTCGCCTGCACTGCTGTCACCTGCGCACGGATTGCTGCAACCTCCTCCCGAACCGCCGCCACTTCAGGTTTCCACACGCCCCGGATCTCCCGGAGTTCGTCCAGGATCTTCCGAAGGTCTCTTTTCGTAAGAGGAAGATCATCATCATCCTCCTCCTGCCGACTTTCCTCAGGCTGTGTCATACAGGTTTCGAGTGAGGTCGCTCTCATTTGTTGCGATTGGGCACCCGGTCTCAAAACGTCCTGTCGTAATGAAGCCACACCACTGCTGGCTAAAAGCTGGGGTTCCTCAGCTGAATCCCCATCAGAGAGACCACCAGCAGTAAGTGAGGCACTCAAAGACGCCGTCAGCGCTGCTTTTCGTTTCTTTTGCGCCCTTTTTTTTGCTGCTGCAGATAGTGGTTGGGAGTCTGGTGTCCGAGATTGTGGGGAGATCCAGGTCATCGCAGAGCTACCACCCGAGTGCCAGGGGTCCTCCTCATCGTCTGAAAAGTCATAGCCCGGGGGGAGGGAGGAGGAGATCGCATCTCCCTTCGAAGTGGACCCACCTCTCATGGAGTCCCGAATGTCCCTCTGTCTGGACCCCAGCTTCTGTGAGCGACCTGTGGGCATGTCACCAAAAGCGCAGGCACAAAGAAGAAGAGCGGTAAAAGGTCTCAGAAATCTCCTTCCAGGCTTCTAAAATGGCCGCTAGTACTAGGCCCCGATTGTGCTTCGGGGGTTAATCCACTCCGGAGCGTCAATTTCGGGGATAAGGCAAACTCACCGAGTCCCCCAGTGCCCCCAGAGACCGTAGAGCGTTTCTCAAGTGCGAGCAAGCGGCGGAAATAACTTTAAAAACCGTGTTTATCACGGAGCTCCTTCAACATGCAGCCGCTCGCTTCCTCAGCTAGCTCCACCCTCGAGTGTACTATCGAAAGTGTTTTTAAATATGAAGAAATGTTCCACACCGCGAATAACTCAATGTGCCAGTTTGATGATACATGGGAGCGGTGGAGAGTGTTTGTTGAGTCTGGAACCTTGATATAAGATACTTCACTGTGTACGACTGTAGTGCTGCCGTGTTTTGTGTTTCATGTTAGTTTAGGATTTTATCTGTTTGTGGAAAATGGAGTCCGCACAAATGACCCTTTATCGGATAATATTGGTACTTCATTTGAATTGCCTATTGTCAATGATAGGAATTTATGTCTTTTATCTCTGAAGTTTCATCATTTTTGCAATGTTGTACCATTCTATGTGTGAACTCCAATAAAAACTTTTATATTCAAAAAAAAAAATTAGAAAACTAGTTACATACATTTGTTTAGGGGAAAATTACCCGATTTTTAACAAACACAACTCATACAAAAATCGTTAGTGCAGCATCATTGTTGACATTATAATTGAAATGGGAACAATATTGCTGCATTAACAAAACAAAAACAATTTTTTTAATTTTTTATTTTTTAATATTTTTCTATTTAATTTTTAATTTTTTAAATTTTGTCTTAACTTTTAATGTGGTCATGTTTGATACGGTTGGAAAGGCCATGCTCTGGCCGATCCAACGATACCAAACATTAACCCCTAGGTGCCATGGTTCGGGAGATAGGGGTTCTAATGAACCCCCTATCTCCACCAGTGGTGGCAACTAGGGGTTAACTCCAGAACTAACTCTATCCGACGTCCTGATGCAAAACATCGTGACTTTGGATAGATTTCAACTATTTTTATTTTTCACTTCAGATAGTCGCAATCTATCCAAAGTCCCGATGTTTTACTTTGGGACGGCAAATAGAGTTAGTTCTGGAGTTAACCCCTAGTTGCGAAGGTCGTTAAGGGATCGTCCTCCGGTTTCACACGTGATGCTCCCATGTTGAACCCCCTTCATGCCCAATTCTCACCTTTCTGTCAGGGGGTTTCACGCAGGTCTGAATTCCTTGATGTCAGACCTGCAAATTTATACCCATCCCGGCGCACTGATGTCATCGCGTATACATATAATAATATACTGTATTATGAATCTGCCGTGAAAAAGGAAATATAATTTGTCTGTCGTATAATAAAATGGGACTTTAAATCGCATTTAAACATGATGAGCACAAAACGGTTAAAATGAGCACACAGAGGTGACAAGGCTCAGCAGTGAAGGGTTATCTCTCAACACGTTTCATCCATAGGACTTCATCCAGAGCTATGGATTTCTCTATAGTCCACTGTTAAACCTCTACTTGATCTCGTTATTCAATCAATTAGGTGCAACTAAATGACGTGCAAAGCACTTTCCCAGCATCCATCCACGTCACAAAACCAGAAATTACATATCTGACCTGGCCAGCCGCCACTTGGCAGAAGTGAAGCTTATCTCCCGAAGCCACAGTCTCCATCCATACATAAAAATGCAAGATAATGCACCTGAGGTATAAAAATCCAAGGGCTGAATATAGAATATTTGATACAGTCCTAACCTCAACATCTGAGGGTTGGGATTTAGGGGTTATTATTTCAGAGGATCTAAGGGTAAGTAGTCAATGTAATAGAGCAGCAGGAAATGCTGGCAGAATGCTTGGTTGTGTAGGGAGAGGTATTAGCAGTAGGAAAAGGGAAGTGCTCATGCCACTGTACAGAGCACTGGTGAGACCTCACTTGGAGTACTGTGTGCAGTGCTGGAGACCGTATCTCCAGAAGGATATAGACATCTTAGAGAGAGTTCAGAGAAGGGCTACTAAAATGGTGTACGGCTTGAAGGAGAAAAGATACCAGGAAACGCTTAATGATCTTAACATGTACAGCTTGGAAAAAAGACGAGACAGAGGAGATATGATAGAAACATTTAAATACGTAAAGGGAATCCACAAGGTAGAGGGAGTATATTTAAAAGGAAACAAAGTAGCAAAACAAGAGGACATAGTCTTAGATTAGAGGGGCAAAGGTTTAAAAGTAACATCAGGAAGCATTATTTTACTGAGAGGGTGGTGGATACATGGAACAGTCTTCCAGTAGAAGTGGTAGAGGCTAAACCCGTGATTGGGTTTAAGCAGGCATGGGATAGACATAAACGCTATCCTAAATAATGATAAATCCAGGGAAAGTATCCATGTAATTGGGCAGACTAGATGGGCCGAAAGGTTCCTATCTGCCGACATATTTTATGTTTCTATAAAAATAAAGTCATAGTGTAGTCCTGATGAATCCTATCTAGAAATACCAGACAATTATCCCAGCTCTATGCAATGCTTCAAAAGTGTAACTGATAAACGGATATTATGTTACAATGTGTTCTGCTCCCTATAGGGTTCATTTATAACAAGGATGGGATTATTTTCCAATAGAAGTTGGCTGGAGGACAATATTCCCTTTATAGAATTCACTGGCAGAGAAATAACCCCTAGAATAACCTTTCACCAGCTCTCTAATAGCTAGATATTACCTCATTCTGAATAGAACTTTCCATCCACTAGTGGATGTCAAATAGAATCAAAAAGTCTGTGACTCGATATCTCAATAGACGCTCACAATATCGGGGATAACCCGTATGAATAGGATCGAAAACAAAAATCCTTACAATTGGAGGGAACAGTGAGATGTCAATTAAATATAAAACTTAGCTTTTATTAAAGATCAGAAAATAATAAAATAGACCAGTGCACTAGTCGTTACAAACAATTGAATACACTTATAAAGTAGCAGAAAGGATGGATCACAATATTCCTTTCCTTTCAACTAGTCTTACGCTAGTTAAACCCAAATTTGGCTACATATAGTAGCAATAATTGCATCAAAAAATAATGGACCAATTCAGATAAAGAGGAGTCGATTTGATTGGTTGTAGCTAGTAAGTCAAGCAAAGTGGTATGGCTGGTAATACGATGGAATTAATTCTTAACCATGTGTGGATAATGGGTTGCAAATCACTGTTGCTAATCAAATAATTGAACCAGGCAACCTACAACCTTCCAATGATGTCATGAACCAGATTGTCACTGTTTAGATGGCGAAATCATTGGAAGGTTGCAGGTTGCCTGGTTCAACTGATGGCGAGTAACTTATAAGGCCTGGCTAGTAGCTCAGAACCTGAAATTTTTAGCCCTGCGTTAATCCATATGTGCCACTTATGCCCATTGCATTGGAGAGTTGGCTTTGTTACTATGGGCCACGGTCACTTGGCAGAAGGCCAGTCTCTGCACTTCTCCAAAAGGCACAAAGGCCTTGCATAGTGTGAACAAGGGTGCCAAGGCAGGTGAGGGCACAAAGATGGAGGAAGATTTGGTTACACCTACACACTGGAGAATCAAGGTTAAGTAAATTCAACATGAGAGAAAGGCAGCCAGACATCCAAGACCAATATACCCATGTAAAGTTCAACGAAAAGAAAGGGAGGAAAACCTCCCTCAGGGTGTCTCCTGACCTGACCTCCTTCACATCGATCAAGAGGAGGAGAAGAACCAGATCACCAAGCAATAGATGCACAGGTTCACGGGACACATCTAATGCACTATGGAGGGAATTCCCTGGATATGTCCCACATGCCCTATACAGTGAATAGTGTTCGGGGTGAAATTTATACTCCTTCTTGGCAAGTGAAAATTTTGAGCTGTTTATAATGTTCAATCACTAATAAGTATTTCAACAAATTAGAAATCCCTTGATTTTTGACTATAGTCATCAAGCCCTACGTTCTTGCAAATTAAAAATATTCTGGAAAAAAATTATTTTTTTTTTCTTTTTCATCCAACATATTTATCCAATCAAAACAACCTCTCTAACAGAATTCCTCATTTCATTGTAGCTTTGAATTCTTTGTTCTTCCGTTATAATCTCCTTTCTATAGGGGCAAATGGAAGATTTTTGGTCCAGTGGACAGTCTTCTTTATAAAAAGAAAAAAAATGGTTAAGATTGTCTCTTGTCTCCTCCCACTTTATTTCTTGTGCTTTTTCTGTATTGTTATATCTTGTTTTCATCATACAGACACCCCAGGCACACACACCATTAAGGGTGTTGTAACTCTGCCTAATGGTTGTTAGAGGCTGCTCAATCCTTCACATATCTCCTGTTTATAAGTTGAACCTGCTCTCTATATTTAATGCATATGATGGACCTGGTTCAAGTTGTATTATACTTTGTTTATAGGTGTATTTTTCTGCATTGGTTTTGTAATGGTGTAAAATATTGTTATTTTAACAGTAGTACAGCAAGAGTCTGAAAATGTCTGCAGGAATTAATTTTGAGGAAACCACATAATTTATTAAAGAAAACCTCATGAAGCCTTTGTCAGTAAAGCAAGAGGAAATAATCAAAGCTGAGACTCTGGATACCAAAGAAAATGTAAAAGAACCAGAGAATTCCGAACTGTCACATGGGACTGTCCAAAAAATTGAACCGCACACAGATATGTTGGATAATGTTGACATTACAAATTCTGCTAGTTGTGGATCAGAACTTCCCCAAACCAACACAGATCATATTGGAAGCAAAACATTTCCGTGCCCTGAAAATGACAGATGTTTAAGCATGAGCACAAGTCTTGGTACACTAAAGAGAGTTTTCACAGGACAGAAGAAGTTTGTATGTTCTGAATGTGAGAAATGTTTTAAATCAAAGAGTAATCTTACTGTACATGAGAAAATTCATACAGGAGAGAAGCCGTTTGCATGCTCTGAATGTGAGAAATGTTTTAGAACAGTGCATAATCTTACTGTACATGAGAGAATTCATACAGGAGAGAAGCCGTTTGCTTGTTCTGAATGTGGGAAATGTTTTAAATCAAAAGTTGAGCTTACTATACATGAGAGAATTCATACAGGAGAGATGTTTGCTTGTTCTGAATGTGGGAAATGTTTTAGCACAACCGTGATCTTACTGTACATGAGAGAATACATACAGGAGAGAAACCATTTGCATGTTCTGAATGTGGGAATTGTTGTAAAACAAAGGGTGAGCTTACTGTACATGAGAGAATTCATACAGGAGAGAAGCCATTTACTTGTTCTGAATGTGGGAAATGTTTTAAATCAAAGAGTAATCTTACTGTACATGAGAGAATTCATACAGGAGAGAAGCCGTCTGCATGCTCTGAATGTGAGAAATGTTTTAGAACAGTGCATGATCTTACTGAACATGAGAGAATTCATACAGGAGAGAAGCCGTTTGCTTGTTCTGAATGTGGGAAATGTTTTAATGCAATGGGTGAGCTTACTATACACAAGAGAATCAATACAGGAGTGAAGCCGTTTGCTTGTTCTGAATGTGGGAAATGTTTTAAATCAAAAGTTGAGCTTACTATACATGAGAGAATTCATACAGGAGAGATGTTTGCTTGTTCTGAATGTGGGAAATGTTTTAGCACAACCGTGATCTTACTGTACATGAGAGAATACATACAGGAGAGAAACCATTTGCATGTTGTGAATGTGGGAAATGTTTTAGAACAAAGGGTGAGCTTATTATACATGATAGCAGGGCAGCCATCAGAAATGATGGGGCCCCTTACTAAACCTCACGATGGGGCCCCCCCAGGGCCCCCCCTCAACCTCTAACAGCTTTTCTCCCCCTTCAAAAAAAAGGACATAACATAGCACCACAGCAATAAAACTCCCTGTAATGTGCAGTGTGTATTAGCTTATCACAGTATCCACAGCAATAAAACTCACAGTAATGAGCGGTGTGTCTGAACATATCACAGAATCCACAGCAATAAATCTCACAGAAACGGGCTGTGTATGATGGCCTTTGGGTCTGGGTCTGGGCCTGGGCCCTGGGACTGGGCCTTGGGGTCTGGTCCCTGAGGTCTGGGCCCTGGGGTCTAGCCTGGGCCCTGGTCTCTGGGTCTGGTCCCTGGGCCTTGGGGTCTGGGTCCTAGGGTCTGGGCCCTGGGTCTAGGCCTTGGGGTCTGGGCCCTAGGGTCTGGGTCTTGGGGTCTGGGCCCTGGGTATGGGGTCTGGACCCTAGGGTCTGGGCCCTGGGTCTGTATTTGGGCTTTGGGGTCTGGGCCCTGGGTTTGGGCCCTGGGTTTGGGCCTAGGGGTCTGGGCCCTGGGTCTGGGGTCTGGGCCCTGGGGTCTGGGCCCTGGGGTCTGGGCCCAGGGGTCTGGGCCTAGGGGTCTGGGCCCAGGGGTCTGGGCCCAGGGGTCTGGGCCCTGGGTTTGGGCCCTAGGGTCTGGGTCTGGGCCCTGGGTCTGGGCCCTAGGGTCTGGGCCCTGGGTCTGGGCCTTAGGGTTTGGGCCTAGGGGGTCTGGGCCCAGGGTCTGGGCCCAGGGTCTGGGCCTAGGGGGTCTGGGCCCAGGGTCTGGGCCTTGGGTCCTGGGTTTGGGCCCAGGGGTCTGGGCCCTGGGTCTGGGCCTTGGTCCTGGTTTGGGCCTAGGGGTCTGGCCCTGGGTTTGGGCCTAGGGGGTCTGGGCCCTGGGTCTGGGCCCTGGGTCTGGGCCTTGGGTCTGGGCCTTGGGTCTGGGCCTTAGGGTTTGGGCCCAGGGGTCTGGGCCTAGGGGGTCTGGGCCCAGGGTCTGGGCTTTGGGTCCTGGGTTTGGGCCTAGGGGTCTGGGCCCTGGGTCTGGGCCCAGGGGTCTGGGCCCAGGGTCTGGGCCCTGGGCCCTAGTGTCTGGGCCCTGGGTTTGGGCTTAGGGGTCTGGGCCTGGGTTTGGGCCTAGGGGGTCTGGTCTGGGCCTTGGGTCCTGGTTTGGGCCTAGGGGTCTGGGCCCTGGGTTTGGGCCTAGGGGGTCTGGGCCCTGGGTCTGGGCCCTGGGTCTGGGCCCTGGTCTGGGCCTTAGGGTTTGGGCCCAGGGGGTTTGGGCCTAGGGGTCTGGGCCCTGGGCCCTAGTGTCTGGGCCCTGGGTCTGGGCCCTGGGTTTGGGCTTAGGGGTCTGGGCCTGGGTTTGGGCCTAGGGGGTCTGGGCCCTGGGTCTGGCCTTGGGTCCTGGGTTTGGGCCTAGGGGTCTGGGCCCTGGGTCTGGGCCTTGGGTCCTGGGTTTGGGCCTAGGGGTCTGGGCCCTGGGTTTGGGCCTAGGGGTCTGGGCCCTGGGTCTGGCCCAGGGGTCTGGGCCCTGGGTCTGGGCCTTGGGTCCTGGGTTTGGGCCTAGGGGTCTGGGCCTTGGGTCCTGGGTCTGGGCCTTGGGTCCTGGGTCTGGGCCTAGGGGTCTGGGCCCAGGGGTCTGGGCCCTGGGTTTGGGCCCTAGGGTCTGGGTCTGGGCCCTAGGGTCTGGGCCCTGGGTCTGGGCCTTAGGGTTTGGGCCTAGGGGGTCTGGGCCCTGGGTCTGGGCCCTGGGTCTGGGCCTTAGGGTTTGGGCCCAGAGGTCTGGGCCTAGGGGGTCTGGGCCCAGGGTCTGGGCCTTGGGTCCTGGGTTTGGGCCTAGGGGGTCTGGGCCCTGGGTCTGGGCCTTGGGTCCTGGGTTTGGGCCTAGGGGTC
This sequence comes from Leptobrachium leishanense, assembly GCA_009667805.1. NCBI lineage: Eukaryota > Metazoa > Chordata > Amphibia > Anura > Megophryidae > Leptobrachium > Leptobrachium leishanense. The sequence continues at coordinate 144,982,773 of CM019068.1, read as the reverse complement.
TGGGCCTTGGGTCCTGGGTTTGGGCCTAGGGGTCTGGGCCCTGGGTCTGGCCTTGGGTCCTGGTCTGGGCCTTGGGTCCTGGGTCTGGGCCTAGGGGTCTGGGCCCAGGGTCTGGGCCCTGGGTTTGGGCCCTAGGGTCTGGGTCTGGGCCCTAGGGTCTGGGCCCTGGGTCTGGGCCTTAGGTTTGGGCCTAGGGGTCTGGGCCCAGGGTCTGGGCCTTGGGTCCTGGGTTTGGCCTAGGGGTCTGGGCCCTGGGTCTGAGCCTAGGGGGTCTGGGTCCTGGGTTTGGGCCTAGGGGTCTGGGCCCTGGGTCTTAGGGTCTGGGCCCTGGCTCACCACTCGCTGTCTTCTATCTTCTTTTCTTCTGTCTTCAGCTCTTCTTTTCTTCACCTTTTCTTCAATCTTCTTCTCTTCTTTTCTTCTGGTCTTCTTCCTGGTCCCTCCAGCTCCAGCGCGCAGCTCCACTGAGTGGAGGGGCGGAGCCAAAGCAACGTGCTTGGGAGGCCCCTCACACGCTGCTTGGCCCCGCCCAGCCAGGAAGTGAAGCTGCCAGGAGCCGGAGGAGACACAGTGTCTCAGTCTCCTCCGGCTCCTGCAGCAGCAGCAGGGACACAGCTCCGGATTCGGACTCATCGAGTCCGATACCGGAGCTGTTAAAGGGCGACGCCGCTGCCGTCGGGGGCCGGGATCCTCCCCCCAGGCCCGGCGGCCCGGGCCCCCACCGGGCCCGGGCCCCTTACGGCAGTATTGGGCGTAATGCCCTGATGGCGGCCCTGCATGATAGATTCATACAGGAGAGAAGCCGTTTGCATGTTCTGAATGTGAGAAATGTTTTAGTACAAAAGGTAATCTTACTGCACATGAGAGAATTCATACAGGAGAGAAGTAGTTTGCTTTGAATGTGAGAAATGTTGTAGAACAAAGTGTAAGCTTACTGCACATGAGAAAATTCATTCATCTATTCATTCACATTGATGCAAAGTAATTTTCATGACATGAATGTGGGAAGGGTTTTGGAACAAAATAGCAGTTACACACCTGAATGTGCAAACAGAAGAGAATTTACTCCTATATGGACAAACGTATCTGGACAGGCGTGTTCTTTATTTGTGATTGCTGCCACTTTAGACTTGGGGTACATGGACCTAAAGATGCATTTGGGAGTTGTGCCTGATATGTTATATTGTTTTCCAGCCCTCTTACAGGCAGGTCCGGATTAACATAGGGGCTGATGGAGCAGCAGCTCCAGGCCCATGCCCCAGAATAGGCCCAGAGAAAGGATAACTATGTCTGCATTTATGGCATATGGACCCCTATATCTCCAACTCCATAGCAGCTACAGGGTCATGTGAGGTATCACTGGAAAGGCCAGGGCCTTTCCAATGATACCAAATATGACCACGTTTTATTTAACAATAAAAATAAAAAAATCCTTTTTTTTTGTTCCTAACACAGCAATATTTTTCCCTTTTCAATTGTAAAGGGAACAATGATGCTGCACTAACTCACCACATCAAGTGTGGAGGTGAGGGCATGATCCATTATTACGAATTTTTACATCAAAAACCTAAACTGCTGCACTGCAGCGAAGTACACGGGGGGGTGTGCTTTGGAACCCTGTGTCCCTAATCTATACAATTCACAAGGTCACGGGAGGTGTCATTGGACAGGCCAGCGTCTGGCCTTTGCATTGGTACCAAACGTGAGCATGTAAAATCTAAAAGAAAAGAAAACAAAAAAACGTTTATGATTTACTTCTTTTTAGTTCCAAAGCGATGGAACTTGTCCATTTGTCAGGTATAAAATGAGCAATAACCAAAAACCATACAAACAGGCAGCGCGTCTTCACGTTCTCAAGGGAAATAAACACAGGGAGGAATGGAGGGAGAGGTATATACGTTGGTAAAGTGGTCACGGAATACCAGATAGGTTAACCGCTAAACCATATGGCATAGACAGTCAATGATACATACATTGATGAATGGTGGCAAAAAGTTCTGTGAAGGAAAATAATTGTCTTATGGAGCTCTGAATTGTGAGTCTGCAGGCTAACCAGTTGGCCTATTAACAACCTGGAAAGCGAACATATGAGGGCTGGAAGCTCTCGAAGAATGTGAGTCTTTTTTTCTGCTATCTCTTTACAATATATGTATATTGTTTATGGTGAACATACAGTGTTGCACTACGTTTTTTCTACGTCTTTTTCTCCTTTTGAGGTATCCACTCTACCAGCTGAATACATATCTTCAGACAGAAGAAAGAACCTCTACATATAGACAATTATTTTCCTTCACAGAACTTTTTGCCACCATTCATCAATGTATGTATCATTGACTGTCTATGCCATATGGTTTAGCGGTTAACCTATCTGGTATTCCGTGACCACTTTACCAACGTATATACCTCTCCCTCCATTCCTCCCTGTGTTTATTTCCCTTGAGAACGTGAAGACGCGCTGCCTGTTTGTATGGTTTTTGTTTATGGTCAATCGGTGATATTGGGAAGATATCTCCATCAGGCTTCTATAGCGATCTCCATAGATCTCCTCCCCTACTTGTAAGCGCACTATCCCCCCTGTCTCTTTCACATAAAATGAGCAATACCGCTTGCCAGTACTCCCCTTCTCATTTCCCATTCTGGAAGCAAGGTCAGTGTTTTATACATAGTCATATTATTCATAAGACACCATCCTCCAAAACACAAGGGAAATATTTCATATTTTTTTTTACACAAGAATTCTCTATAGAATATATAACCACAAAGGTTTGGATAAAATGTGAAAGAATAATTTGACACACTGTAAATGATTGAAATCTGAATGGAACTTTCCTCACATAGTATCTGCCTGGTTAGATATACCCGTATCTGCACTATTAAATAACCTAAAATATGTTCATTTCACTAAATTCCAAAAAAAGCCCACTAGAATCTTTAGCTCCAGGACCACAGAGATCTTAATCCGGCCCTGCCTGCAGTGCCGAACCAAGACCTTGTGCTGCCTTGAGCCAAGGATGAAATTCTGCCACCCAAAATACACCCACATCCAGGCGAGGTTTGCACTGTTTCTGTGCCAAACTGACCATTGGGCCAGGCTAAAGACAAGTGTATTTAATAGACGGCATACAACTCTATATGCAATGAAATCAAGCAGTGAAAAAAGAAATAAAACAATAAAATGACAGTTTCTCGCAGTCATTTAATGCTACGCTGCATCAGAAGATTCAAAAAGAACAAAAGACACCATTATTATTTCTGGAGAACTGCAATACCAAACCACTAGTGCAGTGGTGGAAAATCTGGGCATCCCAGCTGTTTCTGAACTACATGTACCATGATGCTCTGCCAGCCGTGTGTGTGTCTAAGCATCATGGGACATGTCGTTTTGACACATCTGGAGGGCCAAGGTTCACCTGAACTAGTGTTTGCATTGTAGACAAATGTTCACTAACGTCACACCATGCACAGCTCTACACTCACAACTGGCACAGAGGATGCCCATGCACTGATGTCTCCCACAAACATATTTCAAAGAACATAAAGTCACAATAATAGATAAAACAAATAATAATGTAAAAAGAATACAAAATGTATATATGTGTAATATATATATATTTGAATTTAATTATACAAGAAGAGGAGATTAAAATCCATGTCTGCAGCAGCAGGGTGATTTAAGGATATCTTGGGCACAGCTTAAGTGTCAATGCTGTGGCCAGTGTATGATAAGTGCTGCCATGCTATACACTTGGATAAGTGATGGGGCTGCTCTGCTGGACCAGTCTCAGTTTAATGGAAGGAAGATCCTCATTTAACCCTTGAGTGCCTTGATTAGAAGATTATTCCTGTATGAATGGGGTTCAGCCCAGTCACATTGCTGTGCAGCCAGATCCCTGCACCATGTGCTGTGGTTAAACTCATCCTGGCAAATGATGGAGAATCTCCAGTCTCATTGAGCAGACCTGATCACTCAGCAGGCAGGCTGGCTCCAAAAATTAGAAAATATCCAACTTTTCAGGTGTTCTTTACCTGGTGGCTGGTGCTGGCGGGAGGAGATACGAGCTGCCGCAGCCTAAGGCTAGGGTCAAACAAACGTATTATTCGCAGCGACCGTCAAAAAGTGCGTCCGAACGCATTGACGTATTTTTTCACGGAATGCACAAAAACGGTCATACAATGCGCATTTTCGTGCATGATTTCTTTACGGATCCAAACCAGGAAACTTTAGTTGTCTGGACGTTATGTTGGACGGACATGAGCAGCGTCTGACGTTTCCTAATCACGCACACACGCCGCTATGCGGACGCAGCGCACTCTGTACGTCAGTACTAGCGGTTCTCGAAAAAATGCGTTTGCCGCTTGCATTGCGCGGCCGCACTTTCGTGCAGCCGTACTTCGTATATTGGCCGTCATTACCCGTCATTTGCTGCTTCTGCGGCCGTGATTAAGTGCGCCTAAACGCAGGTTAAAAAAGCATTAGTCTGACCCTGTCACGTACCTCCCCTGGCCTCAGCGGCTCTTCCTGTGGCCGACTGGGCTCCTGGTAATTCCCGGGCTCCAAGATCTGTCCATGCTGAGGAGACATTATAATTCTGGTCTTTCTCCTTCAATGACTACGGTCTGAATGAAAAGCACACGCGCGCGAACAGGCATCCTCCCATATAGCTATTACAGCTGCAACTCAACCCGGAAGTCTGGACACGCTGATGCACGCCGGCTGGATCCAATCTACTCGTTATACCTGACTATAAAAAATCTACAAGCCGAGTGAGTCATTGCTCGTTTATTGCGGTTTACAACCTGAGCCTACCTGTGAAATCCTTACCTGAAGCCTCTTACCTGTGGAATCCTTGCCTGAAGCCTCTTACCTGTGGAATCCTTGCCTGAAGCCTCTTACCTGTGGAATCCTTGCCTGAAGCCTCTTACCTGTGAAATCCTTGCCTGAAGCCTCTTACCTGTGGAATCCTTGCCTGAAGCCTCTTACCTGTGAAATCCTTGCCTGAAGCCTCACCTGTTACCTGTTCCATTGAATACTTGCTAAATTTCTATCTTGCTGAAGTATTACCTGCACCAAGCTGTTGATCCTTGTCTCCTGGAAAATCTACTATCAAGTATATTCTGATATTGATACCTGTTGCCGACCTTTGCCTGTTATTGATTACGTCTGATTGCCGCCTGCCTTTATGATCCTTTACTTATGAACTGACCTTGCTGAGAGACTGTTTATCGCTATATATATAAAAGATATTAAACCGTGGTTGTGCCAAGAAATGTTCCAAGAGTTCTCTGTCTAACATCACTCCTACTGAGCAAGAGAGGTCTGTGTATGCCATTCAGCCCTTTTTGCCAATAGCTGTACTGAAAGAGCTGCTACTTCTGCACAATTGGTTCCCCTGGAAAACAGGTACCTGACAGAATAAACGAGCCTACTCATGGAACCAGCAGATATAGCAGAGGCCTTGAGCACCATTACAAATCAACTAGCAAGCCTTGCACAGACAGTCCAGGATCTGCAAAGGAACCAAGTCATCATGCAAACCACACAAGCCCAGTTAACCACAAGACTAGCTGCCGCTACCCCTTTACCAGGAACTACAGCTATGATTAATACTCCTTCCTTCCACCCAGTAGCTGGATCAGCAGAACCATATGTTTCTCCACCTAAGTTTCGTTGTTTTATCACTTCATGTACAATCATGTTCTCTCTCCAGCCTCTTACCTACTCTACCGATTTTGCACGCATTAACACAGTTATATCCTTGCTTACAGAAAAACCACAGTGCTGGGCTCATCACCTTATACATGTCAACAGTCCTATCCTATCTAACTGGAATTCCTTTCTGCAAGCTTTAGAAGAAATGTATGATGACCCCCACAGACTTGAAAGCGCCGCTCAAGCATTGTCTAACCTAAAACAAGGGAGAAGAGACGTAGAAGACTACACTACTGAATTTAAACACCTAGCCTTGGACTCAGAATGGAATGAGCCTGCACTATTAGCACAGTTCAAGTCCGGCCTTGCTGAACACGTAAAGGATGAGCTGGCTAGAGCTGAAAAACCTACATCAATGGAATCAATGATGACCGTATGTACACAAATTGATAGAAGATTCCAAGAAAGGAGAGCAGAAAGAGCTGCTACTTTTCATCCTCCAATACACAAGCGCCCACCTCAACTAGCTGTAATGCAGCCGACACCTTTGCCCGCCTTGCATGCACCAGAAGAACGGTATGCAAATAAATGTAATAAGAGGTCCTTTAACTGACAACGAGAGAGCACGTAGAAGATCACTGGGGCTCTGTATGTACTGTGGACGCTCGGGTCATCAGCTAAGAGAATGCCGTGAGAAACCAGAACACCGCAGAGGTAAGGCCTCACCTCTGTTTTATGCCATGTCTATAAAAAATATCAATGATTATATATCTACACACCTAACCATCCCTGTGTCTCTCCAGTGGAAGGACGATCACGCCAACCTCAACGCGATGATTGATTCTGGCGCAAGCGGCTGTTTCATTGATCAAACTCTTGTAAGCATTCTATGAATACCCTTTATAACTAAACAACATTCCGTGGCATTGCAATTACTAGACGGTAGCCCTTTAAAAACTGGTCCTATTACAAAAGAAACAATTCCTTTGTCTGTATCCATAGGTACCCAGCATAAAGAATCATTTTCTTTTGCTATCGTGAGTTCTCCAGCTTTTCCGTTGATATTTGGACTTCCTTTGTTAAGAAAAAATAATCCGTACATCGATTGGGAAAGAGGTACGCTAACGTTAAACCTACCAAAACAGAAGACCTCAATTGATATTCCATACAACACTTCTTCAACTGCTATAGCAGCTGCCACCTTACCTGAAATTTATGAAGAATATTCTGATGTGTTCCAATCTACAGGAACACACCTTACCACCTCATAGGGTCTACGACTGACCTATAGACTTATACCCTGGCTCCCCTATTCCGTTTGGACGAGTGTATCCTTTATCAGAACCCGAGCTCAAGGTACTCAAAGAATACATAGATGAAAATTTGACCAAAGGGTTTATACGACCCTCTACTCCTCCCGCAGGAGCTCCTATTTTTTTTGTGGGTAAGAAGGATGGAGGCCTGAGACCATGCATAGATTACCGGGCATTAAATAATGTAACCATTAAGAACAAATATCCTCTCCCTCTAATCACGGAGTTAATGGACAGACTAAAGGATGCCAAATACTTCACCAAACTTGACCTCAAAGGAGCCTATAACCTTGTAAGAAATAAAAGCGGACATGAGTGGAAAACAGCTTTTCGTTCCCGCTACGGGCATTACAAGTAACTTATGATGCCTTATGGCCTCTGTAATGCCCCTGCAACGTTTCAAAGGTTCTTAAATGATATCTTCCGTGAAATACTAGACGTTTACGTAATTATTTATCTAGACGATATACTAATATTCTCATCTTCATTATCAGAACATCAAGACCATGTGACATCAGTACTTAACCCCTTAAGGACCCCTGACGTACCCTGTACGTCCTGTCCACAGGTCTCCCTTAGACCCGCGGACGTACAGGGTACGTCAGCAGCGCCTAATCCCCCTCCCGCCCGATACTCACCTCCCACGGCGATCTGGCAGGGAGGAAGCCTGCCCATGTGATTTACATGGGCAGGCGAGGCTGATGACGTCGCCACGCTGCGTGGTGACGTCATCAGCAGGCGTCCCCATGCTTTTCAATGGAGGGGAGGGAGGGCTCCTTCGGAGCCCTCTATCTCCCCAACCATTGAAGCTAGGGAGATGCCGTTTACACCGCTGGAGAGGGGAGAGCCTCCCCTTTCCAGCGGTGTATGGCATTAACCATTTCGCCGCCGGATCACGTTGCGGCGCCAATTGGCGCCAAAACGCGATTCAAACCTGGAGGGGGGCTGACATCTTGGATGTCAGCCAAGCCTCCAGGTCCCCCCCCACCCACTGACAACCTCACCATATGTGTGAGGATGTCAGTGGGCCAGTTAACCATGTAGAGATAAGGGGATCCTAAGGATCCCTTTATCTCCCGATCCATGGCAGCTAGATGGTCCTATTTGCCATCATTTGAAAGGCCTGATTATGGCCTTTCAAATGATACCAAACATGACCAGGTTTGGTTTTAAAAAAATTAAAAAAAATAAATAAATAAAAAAAATAAAAAATAAAAAATTAAATAAAATAAAAAAATGTTTTTTTTTTAAAAGTTTTTTTTGTCTGGGGGGAGTTTAATTAAATAGGACCTAGGCTGTCATCTAAAAATAGATAGCACAAAATGGTCAGAATGAGCGCAGCGCACATAGGTGAACTGTCTCAGCAGTGAAGGGGTTAAAAAGCAAACGCATGTAAAAATTGGGTATTTCTAGTCTCGGGACAAAATTTTAAACCTATTTAGCCAGGGTCGTTTTGGGTGGTTGTAGATTTTGGGGATTAAATTACAAAAAGTGTGTTTTTACCATTTTTTCCTCATATTTCATATTTTTTTTTATAGTAAATTATTCGATATGATGGAAATAATGGTATTTCTAGAAAGTCCATTTAATGGCAGGGAAAAAGGGTGTATAATATGTGTGGGTTGAATAAACGAGTAAGAGGAAAATTTGACCTAAACACTAACAGCGCAGAAACGTAAAAACAGCAGTGGTCACTAAAAGACGGATTTGTGTAAAACCGCCCGGTCACTAAGGGGTTAAGAAACTAAGAGAGAACAAATTGTACGGTAAACTAGAGAAAAATGTATATTCAACAGTCAAGTCATTGAATTTCTAGGATTCATCATAACACCAGGTAACATCCAGATGGACAAGACCAAAACAAAAGCCATAGAAGAATGGCCTACCCCTGCTAATAGAAAAGGGGTACAATGTTTTCTTGGATTCTGCAACTTTTACCGTAAATACATCCGCAATTTTTCTTCTATTGTCAAACCCCTAAACGAACTAACACGTATCACTATCCCTTTTTCCTGGAACAGTCAAGCACAGAAAGCTTTTGAAAAACTAAAAGAACACTTTGTTACAGCACCCATATTGTCTTTACCGGATCCATCAACCCCGTATTCCATCGAAGTCGATGCCTCCAACTATGCGATAGGAGCAGTACTATCACAAAAGGTAGGCGATAAACAAATTCTACATCCCGTCGCCTACTTCTCCAGAACATTGACAGCACCAGAAAGAAACTACGATGTTGGTGATCGTGAGCTTCTAGCTATAAAAATGTCATTGGAAGAATGGCGACATCTATTGGAAGGTTCTGAATTTCCTATTACAATCTTCACAGATCATAAGAATCTAGAATATCTTCAGAAAGCGAAACGCCTCAAACCCAGACAAGCTAGATGGGCATTATTTTTTTGTCGGTTCAATCTTCATATCACCCATAGACCAGGAAGCAAAAATGGAAAGGCAGATGCCTTATCACGTATGAATTTTGTACAGCTGCCAGACGAAGATGAATACATCCTAGCTAAATCCTGTTTTGTTACCAGAACCTCCTCCATTTGGGATACCATAAAATTATATTCCAATGATATTAAAGATACTATATCTCATATTCCTTTACAGAAAAAGAACGGATACGTATTTCGAAATAATCGTATAGTCGTTCCTCAAGAAGCCCATCTACACGTTCTTCAATATTTCCATGACACTACTATCGGAGGGCATACCGGATTCCACAAGACCCTTGAGGTAATAAAGTGTTCCTTCTGGTGGCCATATATGAAAAAAGAAATAAGAGCATACGTCCACCACTACCCTACATGTCTTCAGACAAAATCACTCCATACTCTCCCCCAAGGCCTGTTACAGCCATTACCCATACCGAAAAGTCCATGGACTGATATATCCATGGATTTTATAACTGAGCTACCTCTGTCTTCGGATTGTAATACCAGAATGGTCAGAGTAGACAGATTCTCTAAAATGGCCCTCTTCATCCCAGTAAAATGTATACCTTCCGCTACAGAAACTGCTCATTTATTCATCAAAAATGTATTTTCATTACATGGTCTCCCAGAGACCATAACCACGGACAGAGGGACACAATTTACATCCCGTTTCTGTTCAGCATTTTGTAAATGTTTACATATACAAAATAATCTATCTACTGCGTTTCATCCACAGACCAACGGTCAGACGGAGAGAGTAAATGGCGTATTAGAACAATATCTCCGTTGCTTTATTACGCATCTACAAAATGATTGAATACAGCACATTCCAATAGCTGAGTTTACATACAACAACCAGAAACATTCTTCTACCGGTATGTCGTCTTTTTTTGTTAATCACGGCAGACATCCCATCATGCTTCCTGGTTCTCCAATTCTAGGTGATGTACCTTCAACAAATGAAATAAGAAATATTCTAGATTTATACAAGACTGTGCATGCTGTATTGTTACGTGCTCAATATAGGTACAAAATATTTGCAGATAGAAGACGATGTCCTGCTCCGGTATACAAGGTAGGAGACAAGGCATGGTTGTCAACAAGACCTTTAAAGGTTGAATATCCATCTAAGAAGCTTGGGTTATGATACATAGGACCTTTTCCTATTATCCAAGTCGTCTCCTCTTCAGCAATCAAATTATTATTACCAGTTTCATATAAAATTCATCCTGTGTTCCATGTTTCGTTACTGAAACCAGTCTATGATGATCCTTTTCCGGGACGTCTCCCATGCAAACCAGGTCCTATATCTATGAGTGACGAAGAAACCTACGAAATCAAGGAGATCTTGGACTCTCACCTTCGGAGAGGTCGTTTAGAATATCTTATCAGGTGGAAGGGTTATGGATCGCAGGGTGACTCATGGATTCCCGCAGTAGAGGTTAGTGCTCCTCGCTTGATTCGGAGATTCCATCAATTACACCCATCTCGCCCCCAGAGGGGTCGCCTTGTTGGGGGGTTCTGTCACATACCTCCCCTGGCCTCAGCGACTCTTCCTGTGGCCGACTGGGCTCCTGGTAATTCCCGAGCTCCAAGATCTGTCCATGCTGAGGAGACATTATAATTCTGGTCCTTCTCCTTCAATGACTAAGTTCTGAATGAACTCAACCCGGAAGTCTGGACACGCTGATGCACGCCGGCTGGATCCAATCTACTCGTTATACCTGACTATAAAAAATCTACAAGCCGAGTGAGTCATTGCTCGTTTATTGCGGTTTACAACCTGAGCCTACCTGTGAAATCCTTACCTGAAGCCTCTTACCTGTGAAATCCTTACCTGAAACCTCCTACCTGTGGAATCCTTGCCTGAAGCCTCTTACCTGTGAAATCCTTGCCTGAAGCCTCACCTGTTACCTGTTCCATTGAATACTTGCTAAATTTCTATCTTGCTGAAGTATTACCTGCACCAAGCTGTTGATCCTTGTCTCCTGGAAAATTTACTAGCAAGTATATTCTGATATTGATACCTGTTGCCGACCTTTGCCTGTTATTGATTACACCTGATTGCCGCCTGCCTTTATGATCCTTTACTTCTGAACTGACCTTGCTGAGAGACTGTTTATCGCTATATATATAAAGATATTAAACCGTGGTTGTGCCAAGAAATGTTCCAAGAGTTCTCTGTCTAACATCACTCCTACTGAGCAAGAGAGGTCTGTGTATGTCATTCAGCCCTTTTTGCCAATAGCTGTACTGAAAGGGCTGCTTTTTCTGCACAATTGGTTCCTCTGGAAAACAGGTACCTGACAGACCCCAGCCTAAGAAGAAGCATCTGCCCACACGCTCCTTAATCCCGCTCTTCCACTCCTAGCCCAGCTGGCCACGTGTGTGGCGCCGTGAGCCAGCGGCACTGCTCCAAGATGCCGGCGCTGATAAAAAATAGTGCAAAGGCGCCAGCGCCCAAATTTTGCCGCCACATGGAATTTGCTGCTTCAAGCTGTTGTTCCAACTGGCAACATGGTCTGGCTGGTCATGCTCTCCTATGTTGAATGCACCCTGTGCCTACAATTCTAGGTAGAGAGTGTTTGTGTTTTCTGTTACATATCCCCTGATGTCTTTGTTATATTATTATTCCCTTATGTGTTTATTGTAGTGTCATGTTGTATACACTGTGTTGTTTCCCTTATGTGCATCTGTAAGTGATGGATTCCTTGGTTTCCCCTGATTCCATCCAGCCCCTCAGGACCTGGCTTAAACCAGATTTCTCTGCCCCTTCTGCCCCAGTCATTGTCTATTACACAAGGGTGTATGTGTGGGAAGGGGGAGGCTATTCAGTATAGAAATGCTGGGGCGTGTTTTACCATTGTATTCTGCACATCCCCCTGTCTGTGTTTGTAATTGGAAACCCTAAATAAAGTCATTCCCAGTTTTGTTTTCACTCTGCAAAGAGCTCCGGCTATTGACTGGGTGGGTTTCGGCCAGAATCAGTACTGCTTCGGGATACTGACCGCAAGGGGAGCCTATTTAGGGAAGCCTACCACCCATCTCACTGACGCAACCATCAATCACTCTCACCTTACTGTCCTCTCCTCCTGTTTCCAACCCCAACCCTCCTAGATTGTGAGTTCCTACGGGAATAGGGCCCTCATCTCCTCCTGTACTGTTTGTCAAATGTTGTTCAATGTATTGTAACCCTGTCTATACTGTGCCTATTGTACAGCGCTGCGGAATATGCTGGCGCTTTATAAATAAAGAATAATAATAATAAAAAAGAGGAGCTTTGTGCACTTGGGTACAGGACCCTACATTACATTACTGAATTCAGGGGTTTCAAGCCAAGTCTTTGCCTCTGGTTTATAAAATTGAGCAACAAAGAAAAATTGTTATACTGAACACCGATTTATAAACACAAAAGTGGGTGTTAATCAAAAGATGGACTTATCCTCACAAGTTCTGAAATGTACACCACATAGTGTATAACAAAAATAACACTCCCTGAAGAAAAAAAAAGAAACAAAACCAGAAAATATTGAAATGAATACACAAAATGCCTGGGTGATCATGAGATGACCCCTAGTAGTATACCAACATACAATCTTATGCTGTGTATATCATATAAATCACACAAAATACACAAACCAGAATAAAGTTATATAATGAAAAAGTTGCAAGGGCTTTTTTAGCCAAAACGTTGGGACGTCTGCTCTCTGCCAGGTCTGGTCACTTTGGAGACTCCTTGGTTTGCAATTTTTCCATTATATATCTTTATTCTGGTTTGTGTATTTTATGTGTTTTATATGATATACACAGCATAAGATTGTATGTGTAATAATTACTAATTTGAACCTTGCGCAACCAAAGCTCGAGATGCGTTTTTGGGCATTTTTTGAAAAAAGGCATACCCGCAATTAAATGGCTCTAGCTCAAAAGTGAGTTCAAATAGGCCACATAAAGTATATATTTAGAGAATCAAGACACCCAGACATATCAAACAAGGGGTTACTTAATATTCTATTATTAAAATGTAGCGCGCAACAACTTGTGGAATTTCCACTTTGCTTAAAAAAATATAAATTCTGAATTCCGCAAGATACTGCGCACTTTATTTTTATGATAGAGTTTTAAGTAACCCCTCGTTTGATTCGTCTGGGTGTCTTGATTCTCTAGATATATACTTTATGTGGCCTATTTTAACTCCCTGTTGAGCTAGAGCTATTTAACTGCAGGAATGTCTTCTTTCAAATAATGCCCAAAAACGCATCTCTAAGGCTAGGGTCAGACTAATGCATTTTTCGCGTTTTCCGTGAAAAAGTGCGTTCGAACGAATGGATGCACTTTTTCACGGAATACGTGATAGCGGTCATACGATGCGCATTTTCGTCCGTGATTTTGTACGGATCATCAATAAAACACTTTTTGCGTCTGGACGTTATGTTGGCCGGACATTAGCAGCGTCTGACGTCTCCTAATCATGCACACATGCCGCTAGCGGACGCAGCGCACTCTGTACGTCAGTACTAGCGGTTTGACGGTCTCGAAAAAATGCGTTCGTTTGCCACTTGCGTTGCGCGGACGCACTTTTGTGCGGCCGTTCTTCGTATGCTGCCCGGCATTGGATGTAATTTGCTGCTAGCGCAGCTGTGATTTAGTGTGGCTAAACGCACGTTAATACTGCGTTAGTCTGAGCTTAGCCTAAATGTGGTATGTACATAGTGCAAATTAGCGCAATCCACTAAAACTGGGTCTCATTTTTATCACAAAGGATTGGGGCTTTGCGTCGGACCAGAGAATGATATACAGGGTTATTGAAAGAGATCTGAATTGTGGCCGAAAGGTAACCAAACACTGAAATTCAGCATACGGTTACCTTTCCTAGCCATTCGGCTATTAAGAGCGCAGGCAGTTCGCCAAATCTTAGCGAATGGTCTGCACATATGGTGCCTGTTCGGGGGCAGTGAAATCCCCATAGAGAAGCAATGCTTCCTCTATTCAGAGAACACCAAACAGCAAGGAAAAGCTGCCGAAATGCCCTGCTGTTCATTGGTGTCATTCAGCAGGTTTATTCAGGCGAATCCCATAGGCTTCAATGTTAATAATATTCCCGTTTTAATTCAATATCTAATAAACCGTTTATTATATTCTGCAGTAAAAAGTCTCTTTATTTATAGATTTTTTTAGGATCTTTTACACATTTTTTGGAATTTTTTAGGCAAAATATTTTTCCGCTTTTTTTTTTAATCCTTTTTTTTTCTGTAAAAGACATTTTTATTATTTATTCATTGAATCATATATGTAAATTTCAGACATTTTCATTCAGTAGTTTTTTTGCAAACAGCGTTTAAAATTTCAAACTTTCAAGCATAGGTTTTTTTTTTTCACCTCCTTCGTCTGCGTGTTGGCTTTTTCCGGCGGCTGCTCTGCGCTGTGATTGGCAGCTAGTCGGGTTTCTCCGGCGTGCTCAATCCAGATGTTTTTGCGGGATTCGGCGAGCGTTCGCCGGGCTTTGCGGTGAGTGTTCGGCAGGTTTGCGGCAGCTTTTCCCTGCACAAAGAGGGACCTGTGGTGCTTGCTGAATACACCGCTGGGTCGCCGAAATAGGATCGACGAATCGCACCGAATTGAAGAGAACGAAAAGTCACCGAACGTGCGGTGATAGTTTTCAAAGATTTTTGCCTGAGGGGATGGAAATAAAAAAGTGGATTTTTTTTAAAGCAGAATGCTATATTCGATAAGTCGCTGCACGCTGCATTTTTATGATAGAGTTTTGAGTAACCACTCGTTTGATTCGTCTGGTTGTTTAGTTTCTCCTCATATATACCTTATGTGGTTTATTTTAATTCCCTGTTGAGCTAGAGCCATTTAACTGCAGGCATGCCTACTTTCAAAAACCACCATAAAAAGCTTCTCTAAATTTATAAAGAGCAAGGTGAATATTCGCGCCTCGAACGCCGCCTAAACTTGATCTGCCAATCAGAATGGATCTATTCTTTTATAGGAGGGATAGATTTATAGAGTTAACAAAAAATATCATACTCCCAAAAAATATGAATTTATGCAATGTATATCTTGGCTCCGTGTGAAAATAAATAATTTTTTATTGAACATCATGTTTTTTAAATAAAGTTCTGAAAAGCAAAATTAAAAATGTGTCATTAACGTCTTTTTTTGTGGAATTTTGTGTAGTTTTAGAAAATGTAGAGCTTTTCCGTGTTAATCGTTTTAGACTAATGTTATGCATTACTTACAATGAGCCACGACGTGAGGAAAAAAGCAGATTTGGTCACTCATAGAAAACTGCTTATTTTTGTCCAAAAACACCATGAAATATTCTCCATTACCCCATTTTTAAAAAGCTACTTAATGTATAAACATAAGACATGACGTATACATATAATAACGATATATTATGAATCCGCAGCAAAAATACTTTTTATTTATTGATATTTTAGGTATTTTTCTGGATCTTTAAGGCAAACTTTTTGGTTTCTTTTTTTAATAATAAAGACGTGCCTTTTTTCCACTTGCGTTTCTTTTGGTGAGCTTCTTTGTTTTATTCCACTCTGAGCCGGCTGCGATGGACGGGGGCAGTCCTTGATGCTTAAACTTCGTTTCAGCATCACAGTTTTTTCTCTCCTGGCAGCGGGGTTTTCCTTTTTTTCTTTTCACCCGACGGCCTGTCTATCGGCCGATCTGGGTCATCCACAGATGCTTCCAGTGGACGACCCTGATCAGCCGATGGTGTTGTCCGTAGTCGGGTGACCAAGTCAGTTGCCTGACTACAGCGCCAGTGGACGGCCAGCCTTGAACGGTTTTTCACCTGTGTGAAGCCTTTTCTGTGTTGCAAGACTTGAAAGTGGGAGATGTTATGCTAAGTTCTCATCACATTTAAATGTTTTTTCTCCTGTGTGAATACTTTTATGTGCTGTAAGATTTGACGCCTTACCAAATCATTTCCCACATTCAGTGCATTTACATGGTTTTTCTCCTGTGTGAATCCTGTTCTGCAAGACGTGAGGACTGAAAGAAAACAATTCACACATTCAGAGCAAATATGTTTTTTTCTTCTTTCTGAATCCTTTTATGTTGTCCAAGAGTTGAGGACTGAGAAAAACATTTCCTACATTTATCACATTTAAATGTTTTTTCACCTGTGTGAAATCTTTCATGTGATATAAGATGAGAGAACTGGGTAAACCATTTCCCAAAGTCACTGCGAATAAAACGTTCTATTTATTTGTGAATCCTTTTATGCACAGCAAAAGATGAGGACTGGGCAAAACATTTCCCACATTCATCACCTTTAAATGTTTTTTCTCATGTGTGAATCCTTTTATGTCTTGTAAGATCTGAGGTCTTACTAAAACCTTTCCCACATTCAGTACATTTACATGGTTTTTCTCCTGTGTGAATCCTTATATGTTCTGCAAGACGTGTGGACTCAAAAAAACCTTTCCCACATTCAGAGCAAATAAAAAAAAATTCTCCTGTGTGCATCCTTTTATGTTTTCCAAGAGTTGAGGACTGAGAAAACCATTTCCCACATTCATCACATTTAAATGGTTTTTCACCTGTGTGAATTTGCTTATGTGATACAAGATGAGAGGACTGGGAAAAACATTTCCCACATTCGCTGCAAATAAAATGTTTTCTTTCTGTGTGAAACCCCTGAGGCTTTTTAAGAGCAATACGGTCTCTAAAATTTTTTCCAAAATCAGGGTGTGAATATGGTTGTTCTTCAGTGTAATTGTGTTGGTGTGCCAAGGCCGGCTTCGTGGTAGAATTCTCATCCACTAAACAAACACAAGAAGAGCAATTATTTTCTACGATGCAACTTGTTTCATGTATCACAGGGTCAGACTCAGAATATGAGACTTTCCCCATTTCAGAAGAAGACGCTGAATGTCCTTTATAAACTGAATTATGAGTAAGGAGATCTGTATAATATATCCTGTGATCTGACTTTAAGGACTCGCTATGGTTTATTTCCACTGGGTTTGGATTGGATTTTAAATATTCTCCATTATTATCAGCTGACCATTCAGTCTATGTTCTGGGGGTTCATACATGTTGGTGTCTGTGAGATTTCCTTCTCCCTATGTGGGTGATTCCTCCTTAATGTCAGTAGATGGATAGTCAGTCTGTGTATGTTCAGGGAGGGGAGAAATGTCAGGATGTGAGATATCTCCTTCTTCATGTGACTCTGATTCTGCCCCTGTATAAGTAGAGGTATATTGTGTCTGTGTATGTTCTGGGGGTTCATACATGTCGCTGTCTCTGAGATTTCCTACTCCATATGTGGGGGGTTCCTCCTTAATGTCAGTAGATGGATATTCAGTCTGTGTATGTTGTGGGGTTCATACATGTCGGTGTCTGTGAGATTTCCGTCGTCACATGAGGCCGGTTCCTCCATAATATATCAGTGGGTGAATATTTTGTGATTGGATAAATCTCTTTCTCTGGGACGTGTCTTTCTTCAGAAGCCAGAGATTCTCGCTCTGTGTATGTTGCAGATTCAACTCGTCCTTTTCTCGTCTTGTTCAGATCCTTTTCCACATTATTGCTTAGAATTTCACTTCCATTTTCACATCCAATATCCCAAAAAGAAACCGGAGAGTGAAATTTACCAGATACAGATTGATCTATTGGAGAGAAAAATCACATTAACACGTGAGACGTTCATTCGGGAACACGTCTATTACACGGCACAGCCAACATTTCAGGGGATTATTGGGGCACAAACACACACAGGGTTATTCAAAGAGAATCGAAAAGTCACCGCGTGTTCAGTGACTTCGTTCTCCTCAATTCGGTGTGATTTGGCAATCCCATTTCAGCGACCCTGCGGTGTATTCAGCAAGCACCACAGGGCCGTCGTAGTGCAGGGAAAAGCCATTGCAAACCCGACAAACAGTCACCGCAAAACCCGGCGAACGCACACTGAAACCCGCAAAAACATCTGGATTAACCCCGACGAACACGCTGGAGAAACCCGAGCAGCCGCCGGAAAAACCTAACACCGCAGACGAATGGAGTGAGAAAAAACAGTACGCTTGAATGTTTGAAAAGTGAAACATCGTTTGCAAAGAAACTACAGAATGAAAATTTCTGAAATTTACATATAAGATCCAATGAATGATAATAAAAAGGGCAGTTACAGAAAAAAAGAAAAAAACGATTTAAAAACAAAAAAAATTTCGCACAAAAATCCCTAAAAGATCCTAAAAAAGTCTATGAATAAAGAAACTTTTTACTGCAGAATAAAATAATAAACGGTTTATTAGATATTGCATTAAAACGGGAATATTTTTAACATTGAAGCCTATGGGATTCGCCTGAATAAACCTGTCGAATGAAGCAACCGAATGGCAGGGCATTTCGGCAGCTTTTCCCTGCTGTTTTGTGTTCTCTGAATAGACGAAGCATTGCTTCTCTATGGGGATTTCACTGCCCTCGAACAGGCACGTATGTGCAGGCAATTCGCCAACATTTGGCGAACTGCCTGCTCTCTGGATAACCGAATGGCCAGGAAAGGTAACCAAATGCTGAATTTCAGCGTTCGGTTACCTTTCGGCCCCAATTCGGAGCGCTTTGAATAACCCTGTATGTGAATTAAAGCATCTCTTACCCAATGTAATAACAGGCTGGTGATCCTCCACCGTGACATCCTCATAGAGCTCCTTGTGTCGCTCCACATACTCCCACTCCTCCATGGAAGGATAGACAGTGACATCCTCACAGCGTATAGGAACCTGACACACACAATGACAGTCACCATCCAGACACATGCCTTGGTGTTCGCGTATAATGTCCCATTCCCAGAAGCCTCACCTCTCCAGTCAGCAGATGGATGGTCTTATTGCTCAGCTCCAGGATCTTCTCCAGGTTTTGCACATGGATTCCTGAGTGAGGTGGAGGCTCCGTATTGAAGCTTTGGCTCCTGCCGTGTCCTTCTGATATTTGGTGATGGCTGCTGTCACTGACCATCTCATGGATCTTCACCACCATATGACCCTAAACATTGAGAGTGACCCCAATATAAAGAGGTATAAACATATCGGCCCCTGGACCCCCCCCACATCCTTTTGTGTATGTTTCAGTGTGTTATCTTCAAAGTGCGCTGTATGATGTGCTGTAACCTTTATTTACATATGACAGGCATTAACATGAATCTACTACTGATCTGTCTCTGAAATGTCTCCTGGTGTAATGTGCCAACTTGGACACCACCGCAGAAAGAGAACCAAATTTTGAGTTTGCTAAATACAACCCTGGTAAACATGCACATGTATTTGTTAATACACCTTGTTCTCATTCAGGCCTCCTGCAGCATTATTAGGTGTACCTAATTAGCACTGGAAGGTTTCCTTTAAAGGAACCACTCCGGCATCCAGCAAATGCTCTGTCATTAAAGTCTGAACTTTACACATTAAGGACGTACTGAAACTGCTCCAGAGTCTTGTGTTTATCCTACCTGAATTTGTCTAATCGTGTACTGAACCCATTGCTTGTGCCTCGACTTTGCAAGAACGCCATCAGCCTCTGATACCACTGCCTGCAACCAAGACTTTGCCTACAACGCCGCCAACCTATGACTTTCTTGTCTACCTTCATATTCATCAGCCTGCTACTTATACTCCAAGGACTCTTATTATATCCAGGTTTTTATCCAGTTTCCATATCCTCAAGTGATTGATTTTTCATCATATCCATTGCTTTTCAAGGACTGTTATTGTTTAGGGATGCACCAATACCACTTTTTTAAGACCGAGTACCGATACTTTTTTCAAGTACTCACCGATACCGAGTACAGATCCTTTTATTTTATGTCATGTGACGCTTTTCAATAAAAACAGACCTCATATAAAAATGCCCCCAGCTCACATGTATATATCCCCCCGAGATATATATATATATATACAGAATGCCCCCAGCTCACATGTAGCTTGCCCCCAGCTCTCATGGAGATTGCCCCCCAGCTGTGAGACATCTCCTTCTCCATGTGTTTTTGTTTCTAGGCAGGCAGGTGCCCCCTTTTTGTTTTTAGGCAGGCAGGTGCCCCCTTTTTGTTTTTAGGCAGGCAGGTGCCCCCTTTTTGTTTTTAGGCAGGCAGGTGCCCCCTTTTTGTTTTTAGGCAGGCAGGTGCCTCCTTTTTGTTTTTAGGCAGGCAGGTGTCCCGTTTTGTTTTTTTAGGCAGGTATGTGTCCCCTTTTGTTTTTTAGGCAGGCAGGTGTCCCCTTCTCACTCTCTGCGCGCACACAAACACCCTGTTATTTACTTACATACTGTTCACGTTAGAATCCTTTGTCTCCTGGCAGGTCTTCGTCCTCTCCCCCTCCCTGCACGTGCTGGAAACTTCCAGCACAGCAGGGAGGCTCTGCATCGCGTGGCTGTCTCTCTGGAGGAGGAGGAAGGAGCGGAGCCAGCATGTCCCCATGTGAGCTGCTGGGCTCCCAGTCTCTTTCCTCCTCCTTCTCCGGCACACGACTTCTCCGGCGCAGCGTGTGGGAGTTTGATCCCACACGTTGCCGAGTAAATGGAAGACCCAGGGCCGGACCCCCGATGGGTCAGTCTGCCCCTGCATGTGGGTTCTTATTCTGTTCGCTGGTACTTACCGGACACCGCACGTGACACCTGGCTCACACAGCTCCAGGGGGATTTAATATCAGCAGGAATATGGCAATCTCATGGGATCTCTTACCTCTCCAGTCAGCAGAAAGATCATCTCCAGAGTTAGATCCGGATCCTCTGGCTCAACGGATCCCTGACTGTGTCTGGATTCATTATCACAGGTTACCTGGACGCCCGGATCTTGTGGTCTCCTCACATTATGGCAAACAAAACCTGGGCACCATAGATGTCAGTGGCTCTTACTTTTGAGCAGTGGTCAGGGTTGGGCATTGCTTTGGGATATTGTAGATATTTTCATGGAACCACTAAAGTGCATGCGGCTTCTACCCCACAGAACTTTATAAACTGGGCCTTACCCCATCCAGTGGGGGAATCTCATGGAGATGCAGGGCTCATTTGGACCCATGTATCCTTGGTATTGTGTATCCTACCTGGCCATAAGAGGTGTCACTGGAAAAGGCCAGAGCCTGGCATTTCCAACGATCCCAAATATGACCGTGTAAATAATAATTTGTATGGCAGTGACATTATCCACCAGAGGTGCGACCAAGCCAGTTTTCCAAGTCTTTGTATTTGAGTTCCAAAGTGTAAGTCCCGCATTAGTCAAGACAGGCAAGTCTTCAGGTTTAAGTATTGCTGCAGAGATGGTGCTGGGCTGTGCGTCTGGGCATGTATTTGTTTCATTAAGCTGATACTAGCATCCAGCGAGAGAAGAGATTTATGCTATGCATAGGTGGCTGCCACCCAAGGAGAGTCTATATTTATTCAATATATATCCATTATAAACGCTTATTGGATGTTATGACATACGGATATTTCCCTCCTTTTCTTACTATGTGCAGTTACTGTGACTCCAGTACATGTTTGGGCTCCTACTCAATGACAGCTTCCATCACCAAAGAGGTTACGAGTTAAGACCTTCTTTCCCAGCAGTATATTGGGCTCAGATATTGCCGCATTATCATTTAGAAGTAACATTGGGGATATTTAGGATTTGTTTGTATGCCGGGGTCTCTATTATCAAGAGGTTTAGAGTCCCCTGGTTTGGGATTAATTACAGCTCCTCGTTATCATTGATTTTCATGCTTTGTATTCTTTTAATAAAATAAATCTCGGCTCAGGGAATATGTATAGATAAAACGTAACATTTAATAAAACAACAAATCACCAAAAGAGAGATACTGGGCAAATCGTGCAAACTGCGGCACAATACAGGGGGTGATAACGTCTCCCCCACACTGGCCTAAGATGTGATAAGGTAAAAATTCATATAGATAACGTGATACACTATATACAAGTTTCCTGCATGGGGTGAAGGTAGAGAGAAACAAGCCCACTGAATAGAGCTAGGTACATGTATGAGTGAGCAGCGGCAAGGCAACATACCGTATAGCTCAGAGGCAGACAGGTGGAAACAGGCCTTTGTGGGTTTGTGGCAATAGGACAGAGCAGAAGAAAAACACAATAAATGCTGCTCAGTATATTAGGATTTCTATAGAGCTCGGCCAAATCTAACATCAATCTGCGAGCGCTCAGCAGATGTGTCCAGATGCAGAGGTCCCCCCAGTGCAGCCCTGCAACATGTATAATTCATATGCCGCAGGGGGGGGGAGAGATGGTGAATTTTACATCTGTGTTTCTGTTGTGTAAGCTCTGTGTGTGTAATATTCGGGAGGAGGTCCTTTACCTTTTGTTTTTCAGGTTTGACGCTCAGCTTCTCACACACACCATTTGTATTATGTAGCTACAACACAAGGGGATGGACGCGCTCTGATGACATCACAGCTCATGTGACTGGCTGCAGAGCTCCTCACGTGGTGCTGGGGGAGGGGAATGGCGGACACTGAGCTGTGAGTTGCCTGGATCCAGCACTGAGGGACAGGGAGGAAGACACAGCACTATCAGGCTATTCATTAACCCTTTATCACCTTTGTGTCCTGAGTCCTATGAGGACACAGATCCACCTGGTGAATCCAGAGACGAGATCCAGCCTGAGGGTCCTGGGAGTGAGCGGCCTTCTTGTAAGTAAATCCATATATTGCTGATTATAAGCTGTATCCGCTGTATAATGATGTGTGTGAATTCAGGAATGAAATGTCTCCCAGCCATGGGAATAAGGCCATGCTTAAGGGGTTATTCAGAGCAAGCCGAACTGGCCCCTGAATAGCACCGAACAGTGAATTTCCTCGTACGGTGCAATTTTGTGGTAATTTGGCTATTCAAAAAGCTGGCGAAATATGGTGCCTGTTCGGCAACCGTGCAATCCCCATAGAGAAGTAATGGTGAATCTATTCAGAGAAACCGAACAACAGAAATGTCAGTGAAAAGCCCAAATTTTCGGTGGATTCGTACGACAGGTTTAAACAGGTGAATCCCATCGGTTACAATGAAAGAAAAAAAAATCCCTGTTTTTATTCAACCGTTAATTCTTTTCATTTGCAGCAAAACATCTCTCTATTGAAGTACTTCATAGAATTGTTTTTTTCTGCAAAATTTTTGATTCAGATCTATTTTTTTTAATCTTTTTATTCTGTATTATTTCTTTTAACAAAAATGCTAGTTAAAAGTAGCGTTTTTTTTCTACCCCTTTTTTGCAGAATTCAGCCATTCGGTGGTCAGTTCGGCAGGTCATCAGCTGCATTCGGCGGTTTGTTAGGCGGATCCCTTCAGCGCACCTCGGGGAAACTGCGGTGAATGCTCGTGAGAAGCTAGATCCTGACGGTCATGTGACTCGGCTGCAGAAGCCTCTATAGAGGGGACTATCGCAACGGCGCATTAGCACTACCCCAAGCATCCTGCAGCCTAGCGGCCGCTACGGGTCAGTCTGCTGGACTCCGCGCCTGGCCTGTAATCCACTGGTAAAATGGGGACGTTAAGGGGAGATTTGCGACTGCAAATATTTCCACTTGGCTTCCCCGTTTTAGCTGTATTATTATTATTATTCTTTATTTATAAAGCGCCGGCATATTCCGCAGCGCTGTACAATAGGCACAATATAGACAGGGTTACAATACATTGAACAACATTTGACAAACAGTACAGGAGGAGATGAGGGCCCTATTCCCGTAGGAACTCACAATCTGGGAGGGTTGGGTTTGGAAACAGGAGGAGAGGACTGTAAGGTGAGAGTGATTGATGGTTGCGTCAGTGAGTTGGGTGGTAGGCTTCCCTAAATAGGAACGTTTTAAGGGAGCGTTTGAAGGAAGAGAAGTTAGGGGAAAGTCTGACAGTACGAGGGAGAGCGTTCCAGAGAGTGGGGGCTGCGCGTGAGAATTCCTGCAGTCTATCATGGGAAGAGGTAATGCAGGGAGACGCTAGGCGCAGGTCGCTGTTTGACCTTAGGGAGCGGGCTGGGGTGTATTTGGTGATTAGTGGGGAGCTGAGTTAGTGAGGGTTTTGTAGGTAAGGATAAGGATTTTGAACTTAATTCTGCAGTGGATGGGGAGCCAGTGAAGGGACTCGCAGAGGGGAGTGGCAGAGACAGAGCGGCGGGTGAGGTGAATTAGCCTGGCGGAGGCGTTCGGTATGGATTGTAGGGGGGAGAGGCGGGACAGAGGGAGGCCAGATAAGAGATTATTGCAATAGTCGATTCGGGAGATTACCAGGGCGTGTATGAGTTGTTTTGTGGTGACAGCGGTAAGAAATGGCCGAATTCTGGAAATATTACGCAGTTGGTATCGGCAGGAGGAGGAAAGAGACTGGATGTGGGGGATGAAGGAAAGAGCAGAGTCAAGTGTAACTCCAAGACAGCGAACTTGGTTTGATGGGGAGATGGTGATACCCTCCACCGTGATAGAGAAGTCAGGAGGTGGGGAGGCATTGGAGGGAGGAATAAGTAGGAGTTCAGTCTTTGACATGTTCATCTTTAGGTGGTGGGAGGCCATCCAGGAGGAGATGCCAGATAAACAGTCACTGACTTTGGAAAGGACAGGGGGAGAGAGAGATCAGGGGTAGAGAGCTAGATCTAAGTGTCATCAGCGTAGAGGTGGTAATTAAAGCCAAAGCTGTTGATGATTTTGCCCAGGGAGGAGGTGTAGATGGAAAAGAGCAGAGGACGAAGGACAGAGCCTTGAGGTACACCAACAGATAGAGGCAATGAGGAGGAGGAGTTACCAGCAAAGGACACACAGAAGGACCTGTTGGATAAATAGGAGTCAACCCAAGCGAGTGCAGTGTCACCGAGACCCAGAGAGTTGAGGGTCTGTAGAAGGAGGGGGTGGTCAACAGTGTCAAAAGCAGCCGAGAGGTCAAGCAGGATGAGAATAGAATAGTGGCCGTGTTTTTTAGCAGTTAGGAGGTCGTTGGTGACTTTGAGGGCAGTTTCAGTTGAGTGTAGGGGACGGAAGCCAGATTGCAGGGGGTCAAGTAGGGAATTGGAGGACAGGAGAGGCGGTTGAAGACTAGTTTTTCTAAGAGCTTTGATGTGAAGGGAAGCAGGGATACAGGGCGGTAGTTGGATGGAGAGTTGGGATCAAGGGATGGTTTCTTTAGTAAAGGGGTAACTAGCGCGTGTTTGAAGGCGGATGGAAAGGAGCCAGTGGAGAGAGATAGGTTGAAGATGTGTGTGTGAGAGCAGGGGTGAGGGAGGAGGAGAGGGGAGGAATTAGATGTGAGGGAATGGGGGCGAGCGGGCACGTGGTGAGATGTGAGGAGGACAATTAGGAATTGACTTCCTCCTCAGTGGCTGGGAGGAAGCGGCAGAGGGTGGCAGAGGGGACCTCTGGGAGTGGAGGTGGCAGATAACTATCTTGTGTTGGGATGTTGCTTCTGATAGTTAGAGTTTTATTAAGGAAGAAATCTGCCAGGTCTTGAGCGCTGAAGGCAGCTGAGGGGGGAGGTGCAGGTGGGTAGAGGAGGGTGTTGAAGGTGGACCAGAGCCGTTTAGGATTGGAGGACAGCGAAGATATAAGAGATGAGAAGAAGGATTGTTTGGCCAAGTGGAGGGCAGAGGTGTATGACCGGAGAATAAACTTGAAGTGAACAAAATCAGCTTCAGAGCGGGATTTCCTCAAGGCACGCTCTGCGGTGTGGGAGCATCTTTGCAGGTAGCGAGTCTGGAGGGTGTGCCAGGGCTGAAGCTGGCGACGTGGGGCCTTACAGAGTCGACGAGGAGCAAGAGTGTCTAGAGCAGAGATAGTAGTGATTAGTGGCAGCATCAGGGCAGGTGAAGGATGAGGTGTGAGGGAGGTGGTGAAGTAGATTGGAGAATTGATGGGGATCCACAGCATGTAGATTTCTGCGAGTGTGTGTGTGTGCGGGGTGGGGGAGCAGGGTGTTTAGGAAGTCCAGATAGGTTGAAAGAGAGAAGGTGGTGGTCAGAGATGGGGAAAGGGCGACAGTTGAACTCAGAAATGGAGCAGAGGTTGTAAAAGACAAAGTCAATAGCGTGACCATCGCGGTGGGTAGGGAGGAGGGAGGATTGTGTGAGTCCAAGGGAGGACGTGAGTGAAAGAAGTTTGGAGGCAGCAGGGGCAGAAGGATCATCAATGGGAATGTTGAATTCCCGAGAACTAGGCATGGAAGATTAGAAGACAGGAAGTGAGAAAGCCAGGTAGCAAAGTGGTCAAAGAACTGGGAGGTTGGTCCCGGTGGGCGGTAGATGACTGCCACCCTGAGGGCCAGAGGAGAGAACAGGCGGATGCAGTGTGTCTCGAAGAAGGAGAGGGATGGGGGTGGAGGGAGATGCTGGTAGGTGCAGGTGGGAGAGAGCAGGATTCCGACCCCACCACCATTTCTCTCACCCGGTCTGGGGGTATGGCTCAAGTGTAGACCGCCATGTGAGAGAGCAGCAACAGAGGCCGTGTCAGAGGGAGTTAGCCAGGTTTCAGTTAAATCTAGGAGGTTGAAGGTGTTTGAAAGGAAGAGGTCATGGATTGCTGTGAGTTTGTTGCACACAGACCGAGCGTTCCAGAGGGCGCAGGAGAAAGAGGACAGGCGCTGAGGGTTTATGGGAATGAGGTTGCTGGGCTTGCAGGGAGGTGATTTATGTGTGATGGAGATAGGATGATAGGGAAGTATTGGATATGTCACCTGCATAGAGTAACAGCAGGAGGGTGAGAAAGAGAAGGTGGGAATGGGATTTGTGGGAGTGATTGGCAGCACGAGAGATAGAGGGAGACCATGTTCTGAGGAAACAAAGGAGCTCATGCGAGGCCATCATGTGGGACGAGAGGAGGGAGGGAAAGATGCAGATAGTGTAGGGGTCGGTGGTAGAGGGGCAGGAGTTCCATTTAAGGAGAAAGACAGAAGTAAAGAGTAGAAGCGTGAGAGAAAGCATGATATAGACGTGTTTACCCAGAGTAAAAAGTGGGCCTTGCAGTTCCTTCCTCCAGTCCTGCAACTCCAGAAAATCAACTCTAAACCTCCACTTAAGAAGGCCACTTGGGATGCCACAAGAGCCAAGGCTCACTGGAGCCAGTCTTAGCTGTTATATAGGGCAGACTGATTGCATTCAGGCAGTTAAAAGGTAAACACCTGATGCTGGATGGGCTGTGTCAATAGGGCAGGAGATTCACATGCTAATTAGCAAAGCAAATGGTGGAGAAAGGAGTCAAAAATAAATAAAAAGACCAAGGTAACGTTACAATGTGGGTGCCTGCAAATACTGGGTGATGGGGGTCATACCAGGAAAAGTATGCAGGGGATCAGTTGAGATGTGGGTGTAGGCAGATGAGAGGGCTGTATTGAGGAGTGGAGTTAGTGAGGGCTTTGCAGGTCAGGGTGAGTAATTTGAATTTAATTCTGCTGTGGATGGGGATCCAGTGAAGGGATTCACAAAGACCGAACAAAGGGTGAGATGGATAACCCAGGCTGACGCCTTTTAGGATGGACTGCAGGGGGACAGGTGGGCGAGAGGAAGGCCGGTCAGAAAGTTATTGCAGTAGATTAGCCAAGAGAAAAGAGATGGGTTGTTTGGTGGTCTCAGCAATCAGAAATGGACGAATCTTGACAAAGTGCGGAGGTAACCAATTGCAGGTAAATGAGGAGAGTGATTGGATGTAGAAGCTGAAGAAAAGGCTAGAGTCGAGAGTCACTTGGAGGCAGCGGACTTGGGCTGAGGGATAGTGATACTGTGAACTAGGGATGCACCGATACCACTTTTTTAAGACCGTTACCGAGTACCAATACTTTTATTTAATGTCATGTGACGCTTTCCAATAAGAACAGACCTCATATAAAAATGCCCCCAGCTCACATGTATATTTCCCCCCGAGAGATTATATACAGTATAGCAGCCAAACAAGGAGCACTCACGGACTTAGAGAATGTAAAATAAAATAAACTCTTTATTGGAATGTCATTAAAAAACGACGTTTCGGCTCAAATAAGAGCCTTTATCAAGGATAAGAGTTCTAACATATAAGCAATAAACACTCACCGCGTTCCTCTAGCCATATCCTTCCGAAAACCCGGAAGTATCGTTTCTGCATCGGCTCTGTGCGCGCGGAGGAGCGTAATGACGTATACCCTGGTGTTACCTTTCAGTTGTCATGGTAACCCGACACAATCTAGGGGGCGGATAAACCATGGGGAGTTTACAAGCTGCGAGCGGTCCGGGTCTAAATAAACAATTCTATATAGCCTCTGAAAAATATATGAACACATAACCGAATCTAATAGACATCGAGAAACCCAATAAACGATTCTTGAAGAATGGAATGTGCTGTTGAGACGTGTGTAAAGCCTATGCGGGCCAGACTATACTATGTGGCATGATAATCATTGCCTATGTGTACGAGGTATGAAAAAAGCAGTGTACTAAAACGGAATAACTGTCAAATATGAAGAAAATACCTAGTAAGGAAAGAGATAAAACGTGTATGCTCATGTGGAGATGCTCAAAAATCTGTATGAGAGGAATGGATGATATATGTAAAAAATTGTATGCGTGATGGGGTGCCCAGAAATATGTAAGCGCTAAAATGTGAAGAGTGTGTGCGTGGTAAATCTAATGAGTGATAGAAAAAATAGTATACAATCTGCTACAGATTCATACAAACAGCTAAATAATGTGAAGGTGGGCTGGAAATGCTCAAGTGTGTAACCTAGAAAGACTGAGAATTACTATGAAGAGTGTATGTGTATATGTATGGTATATATGTATGGTATATATGTATGGTATATATGTGACCCACAAGGGGTTTATAATAGTGCTATAATGCTAGACGGTATGGTGACAATGTGAATATGAAAAAACAAACCAGTAAAGTGGTGACATGTATAAACTACTAATAAAAAACTAAAGGTGAAGTGAAAACCGAAAAAATGTATGAATCGCTAATAAAGCAAAGAAGAAAAACAAGAAAAAAAGGACAGAGTGAAAAAACAAAAACTTCTAAAAGAAAAAATAAATAGAAAGGAAGATGAAAAATATAAATAAAAAATGGAAACGATGAAGAACAGTGTGACATAAAAAAGAGAAAAAAAAAGGGAAGGCAAAAAAATAATGATGAGGAGAGAAAAAAATGCTGAAAAACTGTGTGCAACAACACTATTCCATGCAAAAAAGGAAACTTGAAAATTTAACGGCTATACAAAAAGGAAGTGAACAAAATATATTCATTAAGTCCATGAGGAGCCAGTGTCTTTAGAGTCTTGATCCAGTATGTCTCACGTTGTAATAATAACTGCGAGTGATCACCACCTCTGTGGGGAGCTGGTACATGATCAATCGCTATGAATCTGAGCGAGGGGAGAGGATGACGTAGTGCTAAAAAGTGTTTGGCCACTGGTTTATCCGTATGTCCGTCCCGGTACGCAGTGTTAATGGCCGATCTGTGGCCTCTGATCCAATCCCGTAAGGTCAGATCCGTCTTGCCAACATAGGCTAAGCCACATGGGCAAGTGATGAGATAAATCACATATTGGGTAAGGCAGGAGATGCGAAATCTAATGGTAAACCTTTTACCGGTAGACGGATGTGCAAACGTAGAGCCTGGTGTCATATGCCTGCAAGTGACACAATCCAAACACCGAAAGCAACCTTTCTTCTGTGTTGGAGGCGGAGCACTATATGAAGAGACTGGATCTGTCTTGACCAGAATGTCCTTTTAGGTTGTTCCAATATGATCGTACTCTCCCCGCACAGTTTCATGAGAAACCTTTAATTAGTTTTCAACGCACCAAGAGCCTAAAGGAAGCAGAGCGGGCGATCTCGGCGGAGCTCCGGAGTCAGGCGGCCATTACTCTCGGCGCGCTAGCCACGCCCCTCAAAGTGAAAATTCTAGGTCAAACTAGCCAAACCAGAAAAATTCTCCCATGTATCTCACTTTCCAAATGGACTATTTGGTTTAGATTGTTCTCTTCTTCTGATTTTCACTTTTCTTTGAATAGATTCTGAGCAAGTCCAGAAAGGGTAAATATCCTGCTTTCCAAAGGTGGGGCAACACCTGCCTCTGTTTGCTCTGTCATTCTCTGAGATGCCATTCAGCTCTGTGTATACTGGATGCAGGGCTCCGGGTTAATATTCTAAATGTCAGTGGACAAAAGGAATAGCCTTCAGGGAAAGGTCATCACATGTGACGATCTCTATGGGTACCAGGTTCAATTCTTTTCCATGGAAGATAGACAGTAGCTTCCTCACGTGCTGGCTTCAGGGATGCTTAACAGTCACAGGTTCTATACATTCTGCACCAGAGACGCTGTCAAATAATCCTTACTCATGTTTCGGGTGAGGAAGATGCCCGAGACCCTGGATTACAGGAGATCCAGCAGATCCTTAGGAAGGAATCAATTGAATCTGTCCCACTACACACACTGAAGCTTCAGTCATCGCCAAACTCTTTTTAGCACTACGTCATCCTCTCCCCTCGCTCAGATTCATAGCGATTGATCATGTACCAGCTCCCCACAGAGGTGGTGATCGCTCGCAGTTATTATTACAACGTGAGACCTACTGGATCAAGACTCTAAAGACACTGGCTCCTCATGGACTTAATGAATATATTTTGTTCACTTTTTGTATAGCCGTTAAATTTTCAAGTTTCCTTTTTTGCATGGAATAGTGTTGTTGCACACAGTTTTTCAGCATTTTTTTCTCTCCTTCATTATCATTATTTTTTTGCCTTCCCTTTTTCCTTTTTTCTTTTTATGTCACACTGTTCTTCATCGTTTCCATTTTTTATTTATATTTTTTTCATCTTCCATTCTATTTATTTTTTCTTTTAGAAGTTTTTGTTTTTTCACTCTGTCCTTCTTTTTCTTCTCTTTTTTTTTTTTGTTTTTCTTTTTCTCTTTTCATTTTTTTCTTCTTTGCTTTATTAGCGATTTCATACATTTTTTCTTCACTTTTTTTGGTTTTCACTTCACCTTTGGTTTTTTATTAGTAGTTTATACATGTCACCACTTTACTGGTTTGTTTTTTCATATTCACATTGTCATCATACACATTACCATACCGTCTAGCATTATAGCACTATTATAAACCCCTTGTGGGTCACATATATACCATACATATATACCATACATATACACATACACTCTTCATAGTAATTCTCAGTCTTTCTAGGTTACACACTTGAGCATTTCCAGCCCACCTTCACATTATTTAGCTGTTTGTATGAATCTGTAGCAGATTGTATACTATGTTTTCTATCACTCATTAGATTTACCACGCACACACTCTTCACATTTTAGCGCTTACATATTTCTTTGCACCCCATCACGCATACAATTTTTTACATATATCATCCGTTCCTCTCATACATATTTTTGAGCATCTCCACATGAGCATACACATGTTTTATCTCTTTCCTTACTAGGTATTTTCTTCATATTTGACAGTTATTCAGTTTTAGTACACTGCTTTTTTCATACCTCGTACACATAGGCAATGATTATCATGCCACATAGTATAGTCTGACCCGCATAGGCTTTACACACGTCTCAACAGCACATTCCATTCTTCAATAATCGTTTATTGGGTTTCTCGATGTCTATTAGATTCGGTTATGTGTTCATATATTCATCAGAGGCTATATAGAATTGTTTATTTAGACCCGGACCGCTCGCAGCTTGTAAACTCCCCATGGTTTAACCGCCCCCTAGATTGTGTCGGGTTACCATGACAACTGAAAGGTAACACCAGGGTATACGTCATTACGCTCCTCAGCGCGCACAGAGCCGATGCAGAAACGATACTTCCGGGTTTTCGGAAGGATACGGCTAGAGGCAACGCGGTGAGTGTTTATTGCTTATATGTTATAAAAGTACAGGTTTGTTGTTATTACTCTTATCCTTGATAAAGGCTCTTATTTGAGCCGAAACGTCGGTTTTTTTAATGACATTCCAATAAAGAGTTTATTTTATTTTACTTTTTCTAAGTCCGTGAGTGCTCCTTGTTTGGCTGCTATACTACATTTTTGATGATTTTTTGCACCACGGCGCCCGGCAAAGAAATTTCCAAAGCGTGAGTGCTGAGAAGGTTGGACTGTTTTTTTATATATACATATATACATACATACAGAATATCCCCAGCTCACATGTAGCTTGCCCTCAGCTCACATGTAGCTTGCCCTCAGCTCACATGTAGCTTGCCCTCAGCTCACATGTAGCTTGCCCTCAGCTCACATGTAGCTTGCCCTCAGCTCACATGTAGCTTGCCCTCAGCTCTCATGGATTTGCCCCAGCACTGATGGATTTGCCCCCAGCTCTGATGGATTTGCCCCCAGCTCTGATGGATTTGCCCCCAGCTCTCATGGATATTGCCCCCAGTTCGAACGCTGGGGAAGCTGGCCGTGTGCATGAAAAGCACGCGGCCAGCGTTCCCCTCCAGCGTGCCGCGATACTCACCCATCCTGAAGGTCCGGTCGCTTGGCAGTGTTGCGATCACGTGGCCGCAGGGCGCATCTGTGACGCTGCCTCCAGCCAAGAGTCAGCGTCTCAGGAGCGCCCAGTGGCCACGGGAACACATCACTACCAAGCGACCAGACCTTCAGGATGGGTGAGTATGCGGCGGGCCGGAGGGGGAACGCTGGCCACGTGCTTTTCATGAACGCGGCCAGCTTCCCCAGCCCCGCGGATACCGGCAAGCTGGCCCAGTGCCGGCTTCCGGTATCGGCGGGATGTATCGGGCCGTTTGCACGAGTAACAAGTACTCGTGCAAATGGCAATATCGGCACCGATACTAGTATCGGTGCATCCCTACTGTGAACCGTTAGAGGGGGAAATTAGATGGAGCTTGGTCTTGGACATATTGATCTACAGGTGGTAAGTGGCCATCCAGTACGAGATGCCAGAGAAACAGTCACTCATCTTAGGGAGAGAGATCGGGAGTGAGGAGGTGGTGCAGGTGGGTAGAAGAGAGAGTTAAAGATCGAACAGTTTTTTAGGGTTGGAGGAAAGTGAAGATATTAGAGAAGTACATTTGTTTGAGGCGAAGAGAGCTGACTAAGAATGGAGAATGAACTTACAGTTGATGAAGTCAACTTCAGAGCGAGGTTTCTTCCAGACACGCTCAGCAGAGCGGGAGCATCATTCATCAAGCAGTGCGTCTGCCTGGAGTGGCAGGGCTGAAGATAACGATGGGGATTTTATTAAATGGTGGGCAGAGTAAGAGCGTCCAGAGGAGAGAGTGTTGTTCTAATGGAACGTGTTTAGGTCAGGGCAGGTTATAGTGGTGGTGTGGGTGAGGGGTTTAATGAGATGGGAGAATTGTAGGGTCCAAATCCTGGAGATTCCTCTAGCTGCAGGGCTGAGAGGGAGGAGAGGAAGTTGGTTTAGTTGACACTGACAGGCTGATATTAAAGGAGAGCAGATGATGGTCACAAATGGGGAATGGCCGATTGGTGAAGTCTGAAATGGTGCCGAGGTAAGAAAACACCAAGTTAAATTCCAAATCCTTACCCTGACCTACAAAGCTCTCACTCAGCTCCCCACTACCTGTCCTCACTAATCTCCAAATACACCCCTGCCCGCTCCCTGAGATCAAACTGTGACCTGCAACTAGCTTCTCCCCGCATCACCTCTTCCCATGATAGACTGCAGGATTTCTCATGCGCAGCCCCCATCCTCTGGAACGCTATCCCTCGTACTGTCAGACTTTCTCCTAGTTTCCCTGCTTTCAAACGCTCCCTTAAGACATTCCTGTGTAGGGAAGCCTACCACCCGACTCACTGACGCAACCAGTCCATCACTCTCACCAGTCCATCATTCTCACCTTGCAGTCCTCTCCTCCTGTTTCCACCCCAACCCTTCTAGATTGTGAGTTCCCACGGAAATTGGGCCCTCGTTTCCTGTTGTACCGGTTTGTCAATTGTTGTTCAATGTATTGTAAACCTGTCTATATTGTGCTCATTGTACAGTGCTGCGGAATATGCTAGCGCTATATAAATAAATTAATAATAATAATGTGTCCGTCCATGGTGAGTAGAGGATAGGGTGAACTGAGAGAGAACAAAGAGGATGTGAATGACGGACGTTTTAGCAGGGGCAGAAGGTGAATTTTGAAGTCGCCATGGATTAATGGTACGTTAGAAGATAGACTGATAGAATAAGCGATAGCCATGCTGCAAAGTTGTCGAGGAACTGGGTGGCTGGTCTGAGAGGGCGATGGATGACAGCAACTCTGAGAGGGGGTGACCAGATGTATGCAATGAGCTTCAAAAGGAGGAGAAAGATAGAGAGGGAAGTGGGGGCTGGTACTGATAGGTGTAGGAAAGAAAAAGCAGGATCCCAACACAACCTCTATGCTTCTAACCTGGTCTAGGAGTGTGGCTAACGTGGAGACCACCGTGTGTGAGAGCAGCGATGGAGACAGTGTCAGAGAGAGCCAGATTCCAGTGAGTGCTAAAAGATTGAAAGTGATGGAAAGAAACCTGACATGGATGGTTGTAAGCTTGGTGCAGACTGGGCGAGCGTTCCAGAGGGTGCAGGAGAAAAGGAATGATGACTGCAGGTCAATAGAAATAAGATTATAGATGGAATGAGACCTCAAGGTTTTCCTGCGGGAAAGTTTGGGGATTGATAAAGGGCCAGGATTAGGATTGATGTCACTGGCAGTGAGTAGTAATAGGAGTGTGAGTGAAATTTAGGTGAGACTGGGACTTCTAGGAACATGTGGAGTTTGGGATACAAGAGATGGAGAGACGTTTCTGAGGAAATGAAACACATGTTCATGGGAGGACAGCATAGGGTGAGAGAAGACAGGGTGAGATATGGACAGTGTGGGGTTATTGCCACAGTTACTATAGGAGATGCTGAGAGTTTTAGGAGAAGGGGAGTTAGAAAAAGCAAAATAAGACAGAACATTGTGCAGGTGGGCAGTTAGTATGGGTTACCAGATAGTGGCTTGAGGTGAGTGGGTGTTTTCTGTTTGTAACTCCAGTTGCTGTCACTTGTATCCAGGGCCACATAGAACCAGGGGGAGGGGCTCAATGGAGCCTCCAGTCTCCACAAAGTGATGGCTCTCTTCCGCTGTGGCTGTGCTCCTGGACACTGGCCGTAGAGGCCAATGCAGTGTGTGTCCCTGAATGGGTAAAACTCCATTTACAGTTCACGTTCTTAGTTGTAAATCAGTGTTCTACTCAGGCCAGCCATCAGAAATTTTGGGGCCCCTTACTGACCCTCAGAATGGGCCCCCCCCCACGATCCCCTCTTCCCATAGGAAATCAATATTTACTGTAAATCGTGGTCACATTACAGAGTGTTAGTCCCATTATCAAATAATTTAAGACCGTATGAAATTCAAATTGTGATTAAAAAATAATATCAAGATCGTATTACAGAGTGTTGCTCCCAATACCTTAAAATCACACAAAATGTGTATTCGTACAAACAATGTAGCATAAAATTATATTATTCCACTGTTTTTGCATATCAGAGCACTACAGCAATAGAACTCTCACAGTAAAGGCAGAGTGTATGAACGTACACAGAATCCAAAGCAATGGACCTCTAATGGTAAGGCAGGGATATGAACGTGCACAGGAATCCACAACAATAGACCTCTAATGGTAAAGGCAATGAGTATGTATGTACACAGGAATCCACAGCAATAGACCTTTAGCGGTAAAGGCAGTAAGTATGAATGTACACAGGAATCCACAGCAATAGACCTTTAGCGGTAAAGGGAGTAAGTATGAATTTACACAGGAAAACGTTCGGCGGGCCCACTCTGACATCATCACATGGGGCCCGCCGGCGGCCATCTTGGAGGCCCTGCTCGCTGGCGGCTGTGATATTGCAGGCCGCAGAACCTCCTCCGAGGCCTGCGGCCTAAATTTAACAAGGTTGCCGCCTGCGGCGGGCCCCCCCAGTCCCCGGGCCCCTTACACCAGCATGGGCTGTAATGCCCTGATGGCGGCCCTGGTTCTACTGCTTATTTTTTGTTATGCTGCCAGACTGAGCATCACTTCCTGCATGCTCCTGAGGACGCCAATGTTTATGGCGAAATGCGTCGAGCGATGGAGTTTGTCTGTTTGTATCCCTAGGAAGGACTTGTCTAGGTGCACCTAGTGCCCTATGTGGCATTTATCACCCTGACTGGAGCCACAGAGACTTTTTATCCTTTGTTTGTTTCGTCTTTTATGTTCTGTTTTTATTGAAAACTAAAAAAAAAAAGTTAAATTTTACTCAAAAGCTCCTTGTGACCGTCTCAGCAGCTGTCTCTGGGGCAGTTGGAGGAGACTGGGGCTAGCCTACTTACTATGGACCAAGGTGCAACCTGGGGTTTGCCAACTTGATTGCCCAGGGAATCCAGGATTTATGTTGACTGTGATTCTGTGTATTGTACATTTCTGTATTAGCTGTCCTCTGTCTGTAGCTACCCCCCTCTCTGTATATTGTACACTTGCTGTAAACAGATTCCTTTGTTTTCCCTGCCTCCCCACTCCTGCTAGGACCTAGCAGACTGTTTAAGATAAGGGTGCATGTGTACAATGCAGTGTTACAATCCAGTGTGTTGAATGGCTCTTCCATTGTTCTGTGGCTGGAGTCTCTTTATGTTATCTGTAATGTTTTCATGAAGGGGGTTGTCTCAATGGTGTAGCTGTGTGTTTTTTAAAATAATCAGTCTTTGTTTGGCTATTCCCAACACTGGTCCTGCCTGGTGCTTTGGGGTACATCTTCATTATGGGGCATTTGGGGCATAAATTGCTGGATTTCGGACGCCAGCTGGAGAAAGCTAGAGTTTGACAGAGGCACACGGTCGGTGTGCCAGGCAGTCTGTCACACTCCTAGCTCAGTCAATCAATATCCTTTGTTCTATCCATGTTCCAGGGTTACCGCCATTTGTTGCTGGATATTGACTTCACCATTCCTGCAGGGGTTTCCTTTCATGTTTCTACTTATTTACTTGCCTTATATGGTTTATACTCTTTTCAATAGTAATTTTTGAGGCGCTGCAGGAGCTCCTGGCATTTGCTAGGCAAATTCTGAGTGGGAGGAATTACAGCTGTTAAGATACATTTTACATAGAAATTGGAAGGAGACTTTCCTTAGCGGCGTGTGCCGGCTGCCTGTTCCAATCTCCGTCCTGACTTTCCCCGGTGCCGCACTTGGTTAGGCTTCAGAAAGCTCAGAGCGATGTGAAAATCCAATCCGCACAAATGGACTGACAGGCTTGATTAATGAGAGAACCAAATCCAGCGCTGACACTGGTGCCAGTACCAAGCCCATCACAGGGTGCTACTGGCGAAGTCTGGACCGCATGTACTATCCACAAGCTCTTTATTCCTGACGATCCAGTGCGGCAGCGCTCTGCAAACACAAATATGCACTGTTACCCCTTGGAACATCCCAGCATTGGACCAAGAGAGAGCAAGGCAGGAGATACTTGGGGTGGTCCAGTCCTGGCACTGCCAGTCTTTGTGCCATTTCATAATGAACTGGTAAAGGGAAAACAGGATTAGGCGGCCTGGCCATCGGTCGACCTGGGTCATCCAGAGACACTCCCAGTGGACTACCCTGGTTGTGCTAGGGCATTGTCGGTCATCCAACTAAGGACCCAGTGGACGGCCAGCCTAATCCGTACATTTAGTAACAGATACAGGAAATGTCTGCATTATAATAACTGGTTTAATATCTAGCTCAACAGTAACAGTTCTTATTAACCCCCCCCCTCCTATCTGGCTGCTGCATGTCCTCTTAACTCTCTGCATTCATCCCTAATGGATCCATTTCCTCAGCTACTCCCTTCCTGTCAGCAGTTCGACAAGAATTCCTTCCCCACTGCAACGGTGTACACATACTTTAGTTCCTCCAGCACACCACAGACCCCAAGTTACGTGTTTGTTATGTGCAGCACATACACTAGTGTTTGTCCAAAGAATGTGTAAGGTGTCTCCTATATGTGTTTGAATCCATGTGGGTAACCAGTTCCTCAGGAAGTGGTTGGTCATTGTCTTAAGACCTCTCCGGGGGAGAAATCTGTCCCATTTGTTATTTTCATAAAATAAAAAGAATCGACCAGAGGGGTACAGAAAGAAAAGGTGAGGGTGGACATATCAGGGGAAAACATACAAAAACACAATAAAACAGTTATCACCATTTTCCATAAGTCAATGGAGAGAGAGCATGAGGGAGTCAATCAGGGTGTGATAAAGGAGGACAAATGAACATAATTGAATCAGGGTCACCAAACTGTCTGAGAGCATCAAGAGATCAACCCCACAGAGCCCAGTGGTCCCGGTAAGGTAGTTGAAGACCGTAGGTCTGTAGTGTCGTTAGCTCATATGACCAGAGGTCCGATATCAAGGAAGTAAGTAAGTTTTTGTATGCTGGGCGTTTCCAGTTACGGGCTATTAAGAGGAGCGTACATTGTACGATCATGCAAACCATTTTTAGTTGTGGGACTGACCGACCAATCGTGGGCATCCCCAGTAGGTATTCTTCCGGGGTGAACGGCACTGTCACCCTGATCACTTTAGTAACTAGTTCTGCAACATCCCCAACATAGATCCGCAATCTTCAAACAAGACCACCAAACATGAAGCATGGTGCCTTTAGTAAGTGAGCATCTCCAACATGAAGATGGAGACCGTCTTATTCATATGTTTTTCACGGACCGGTACCAAATACCATCCGTAGAGAACTTTATGTCTCACCTCCAGTAAGGAGACGCAGGAACAGGCTTCTCTATGAATCTTACAGGCCTAGAGCCACCGCTGATCGGGTATCATCGTCCCCAGTTCTAACTCCCAGACCACTTGAAACCGCCTCTTGCAGTTGTCTTCCAGTGTTCCGTGCCCCGTATCATATGGACAAGAGTCTCGTCTCAGAAGCGGTCTGACCAGAAATTTCTCGGAGGGCGACAAAATGGCTGAGGAAGGAGCGGTTGACGGGAAGGTCAAGGACTTTAAAAAGGATTGCAACTGGCAGTAGGAGAAATAAAGCATACTAGGTAGGTGGTATCTAGACTGTAATGTGGCAAAAAAGGCAACGGAGATTGATTTGTCACCAGGTGTCTAAGGTGTGTCAGGCCCCTCCCCACCCATCTAGTACTCAAACAATCTTCAATCCAGTACCCAATCCTCTCCAGTGTGGTAGCTAGGGATAGGCAGGAGCTTTGAAGGAGCGTTTCGCGACACCTGACCTGTCCCACATAGTAAGGCACCACTTAGTAGCTGGTAGGAGGGTGGGTAACGGAGGCCTCCGCCTCTGGGAGAGACACATCAGCGATATAACTCTATGCCCCCCCCCCCCGTAAAGGATTGCTCCCGTGTCGTCTACTGAGGCAGATGATTACGGTAAAAAAATCTCCCAGTGAGGCAAGGTCCGTTGCCTTATAGTAAAGATGCAGATTGGGTAAGTACAATAGCTTAGAAGGTATCCTCGGACACTTTTTATTCCAGACATATTCGTTGAGAGACTGCAGTTAATCTAGGTATGTTTTGGTCAGTTGAAGTGGAAGAGTTTGAAAAAGATGCAATAGTTTGGGCAGCAGTGTCCTTTTCACCGAGGACATCCTACCCACTCATCACAAGGCAGACCCCCTGCATTTAACTAGGAGCTGTTTTTTCGTGCGCGCGATAAAAGGCTTTTAATTCGCATCGAACAGCTGGCTTAGGGGACTTCGTCAGTTTAATTTACTTGTCAAATAAAATTCATTCATTAATGATTCTTGGTTTGCAAAATCTATATTTTTTTTCAACGCGTTGGATCCCCAAGCTTAATGCGAGCAAAGTGATCCTGAGCATAAAATGCACACATAAAAACAACAAAGTCTATGCAGCGCTGATATTCAAGCAGGACTTGGGAATAGCGCTAAACACAAAAATGTTGGCCTTATCCTCCAACAAAAAATTACAACAAATAAAAAGAAATTGTGAAGCGATATCAATGTCCCATCAAAGGATTGGCCCCAATAGATTCCTCGAGCTTCTCCACTTTTTTCATCCAATGTCCTCAAATAAGAAAGAATGAACATAGCGTGACCTGTGCAGTACAAAGTAAGCTATTTTTCAACATAGGTGTCACTCACATGATGGAGAGCCCACCTGGCCCTGGATGATCGGCATCTGAGCTGTTTTGTGTGCCGCTCAATCGCCCCAATGGTATAAATGTAGTTCTACCTTTTAAATACAAAGTATGCACACTATAGTGCAACCCTTAAAAAATTTCCACTCGCCTGCTCGCATTTTGCGAGTGCAAATCAAGCGATGGGGAGTGGAAATTCACACGCAGGCAGCATGATAAGTTATATCGTACTGCCTGCTCTGTGTATTCCAGTGGCGGCCGTGTTTTTTTTTTTCTTCAGGCAGGCTGACCTGCTCAGGGCCAGCCAGTGTGCTTTCCTTTTACAGCAACAACTGGACATGGCCCGAGTAATTTCCGGCGCCCTGACCGCACGGGTTGCTGCAGCGTGTTTATCAGGGATGGGGAACCTCCCGCTGAGGAAAACAATCCGTCCTCAGAGTGCCACAAAGGGAGGGGTGCAAATTCCCTCTCCCGCTGCTCTCCTTACTCCAATCCCCTCTCCAGTCCTTACTGCTGCGAGCTGGATCCTTCTTTATCCTCAGCCCCTGAATCCAGCATGCCTCAGCATACTCGGAGGTGAGGTGAAAGGGGGGGGGGGTGTGGAGAGAAATTAATTAAATACTGGGGAAGAGAGAAATGAAATACTGGGGAAGAGAGAAATATGCTAAAAGGAGGGAGAAATGAATTGGGCAAAATAAATATACTAAAAGGACGGAGAAATTAATTAAAGGGGGCCCTTGACAGAAAAAAGGTTCCCCACCCCTGTTGTAAACTAAGTGAAAGTAAAAAGCTGTCAGCACGCCAGAAGTGATTCCAAAACCAGTGCCGTTAGTACAACTCCCGTGAGGGGCCATAATTAGTGAAATGGTGGTGTAGGCGTTTGAGTTTATGCAAAATAAATCTATTTATAAAGAAAGAGGTGATACGGAAGGAGCAAAAAGAAAAAAAATGGGATGGATGTATCGCACATGAATATTAATGGTTTCATCTGTATTAGCATCCAAGGAGGAAACCTGATTCTGGGGTCTTCTAACTTCTATTGATAATACTCTCTTTTCATTATTCATATGGCAGGTTAAGTTCCCCTTGATATGTTGGATGCATAAACCCCAAATTAATTTGGTCCTAAAAACTGTTGGAGTGATACGATCCCCACCTGGAGGAGGTATGATCCTTGCACGCAGCACACTATCCTTTCCCTCCGATCCTTAGAAGTGGTCGGTCTATAATATATATCCCTATGAATAGATAACTCGCAGCAAGGTGAGGTCAAGGTACAGTGCCTATATGTCAGAACCAGAATTGTCAGAAGCCGTTTGCCAATAAGTCAGAACCAGAATAGTCAATAGCCGTTTGCCAAATGTCAGAATCAGAAATACCAAAATACAATAGAGCAGCTCTAAGGGATGTTAACCACGTTAGGGCAATGTGGGATTGCATTGCCAGTGTTTTAAACCCGCCGGGCTCCGCCCCCCCCCCGGCGTCTCACGTGACCGCCTGGATTCCCCTCTTCACTCGGCACCTGGACAGCGAGCAGCGAGGACGACGCTGCCGGGCGCTGAGTAGCCATGGCGGGGCACATAACCGTACCCCCGTCCCTACGGGAGGTCCCCGAACGACCCCTCGGTGCCCGAGGATGAGCCCTATGAAAGGCACGGACCAGACTAGGAGCATGGACGTTGCGAGCAGGCAACCAGGATCTATCCTCGGGCCCATAACCCCTCCAATCAACTAAGTACTGAAGGGACCCTCTACACAGTCTGGAATCTAGAACAGAGTTAATCTCATATTCCTCTTCGCCTTCTATATCAATAGGTGGAGGAGGTGGGATGGAGTGAGTGAAACGATTGCAGACTAAAGGTTTCAATAAACTCACGTGGAATACGTTATGGATTCGGAGATTACGTTGTAAGGCCAACTGATAGGACACCGGATTAAGACGACGTAAGACCCTGTAGGGGCCTATGAAGCGCGGTGCTATGTCGAGTGGATAACCAGACCCGATCCCCGACCGCATAAACCGGTGACATGCGTCTACTTTTGTCGGGGTTTCCCTTTTGCACTCTGACATTCCTTTCAGATATGTCCTTTACTTGTACCCATATCTGCCGGAGGGCATGTAAGTGATCCTCCAATGCAGGTAGATTGGAGGTCGGAAACTGGGACGGAAGCGTTGAGGAATGGAAACAGAGAGAGTGACCAGTAGTATCGTTATCAGTATTGTTGTGAGCGTATTCTGCCCATGGTAAGTAGTCGGACCA
The DNA here is from genome assembly GCA_009667805.1 of Leptobrachium leishanense. NCBI lineage: Eukaryota > Metazoa > Chordata > Amphibia > Anura > Megophryidae > Leptobrachium > Leptobrachium leishanense. The sequence continues at coordinate 144,940,070 of CM019068.1, read as the reverse complement.
GGAATGCTGCTGTTGAGATATGAAACAGCGTAGGTATTGTTCTAGCCCTTGATTGGCTCTTTCGGATGCCCCATTAGTTTGGGGATGATACGCGGACGAAAAAGCTAACTTAAAACACCCATCTTTTTGCAAAAACCCTTCCAAAATTGTGAGACGAATTGAGTGCCTCTGAGACAATCTCAAGTGGTATACCGTGAAGTCTCTCTACGTTATCTATGAATATGGGTACCAGATCTACCGCAGAGGGTAACTTGGGGAGAGGGAACGAAGTGAGCCATTCTAGAAAATCGATCTACAATGGTGAGGATCACCGTGTTCCCCTTAGAGGGGGGGTAAATCGAATATAAAATCCATGGCAATGTGAGACCATGGTCTATCTGGAATGGGTAAGGGATGCAATAAACCCACAGGTAAGTGTCTTTGACTTTTATTATTGGCACACGTTTTACAGGTGGATACGAATTCTTTTACACTCTGTCGTAATGTAGGCCACCAAAATTGTCGTTTTAAACTGGATACGGTTTTAGATATCCCCATGTGGCCCGACGGTTTGGTGTCATAATGTAGTGTTATAAGATTTTCTCTAGGGATGCACCGATACCACTTTTTTAAGACCGAGTACGAGTACCGATACTTCAAGTACTCACCGATACCGAGTACCGATACTTTTTTTATGTCATGTGAACGCTTTCCAATAAGAACAGACCTCATATAAAAATGCCCCCAGCTCATGGATTTGCCCCCAGCTCATGGATATGCCCCAGCACATGGATACTGCCCCAGCTCATGGATATGCCCCAGCTCATGGATATGCCCCAGGTCATGGATACTGCCCCCCAGGTCATGGATACTGCCCCCCAGCTCATGGATACTGCCCCCCAGCTCATGGATACTGCCCCCAAGCTCATGAATATTGCCCCAGCACATGGATACTGCCCCCCCAGCTCATGGATACTGCCCCCCCAGCTCATGGATACTGCCCCCCAGCTCATGGATACTGCCCCCCCAGCTCATGGATACTGCCCCCCCAGCTCATGGATACTGCCCCCCCAGCTCATGGATACTGCCCCCCCAGCTCATGGATACTGCCCCCCCAGCTCATGGATATACTGCCCCCCAGCTCATGGATATACTGCCCCCCAGCTCATGGATATTGCCCCCAGCTCATGGATATTGTCCCCAGCTCATGGATTGCCCCAGCTCATGGATATGCCCCCCCCAGCTCATCTGGAGCTCTCCGTGAAGGTACTTGCCTTCCTGAGCGACGCCGGGAAAGTCTTTGCGCGTTGCGCTCATAGGAAGGACCCCAACTGCGATCACGTGGGACCATGTGATCGCGGCTGGGGTCCTTCCAACGAGCGTTCGCGGGGAAACTTTCCCGGCATCGCCCAGGAAGGCAAGTATCATCGCAGAGAGCTGCAGGTGCCTATCCGAATGCTCTAACAGGCCCTGCAGCTGCTCACCGCGTTCATACTTACCTTCCTGGGCGACGCCAGGAAAGCTTCTGCGCGTGCGCTCGTTGGAAGGACCCCAGCCACGATCACATGGTCCCACGTGATCGCGGCTGGGGTCCTCCCTATGAGCGCAACGCGCAAAGACTTTCCCAGCGTCGCTCAGGAAGGTAAGTATGAAGGCGTTGAGCAGCTGCAGGGCCTGTCCGAATGCCGATAGAGCATTCGGACAGCCGCCCCAGCCCCTCGGATGCCGGCAAGCCGGCTCAATGCCGGCTTCCGGTATCAGGAAAAATATCGGGGGTACTGCAGGAGTACCAAGTACTCCTGCAGTACCCGGTATTGGTATCGGTACCGATACTAGTATCGTATCGGTGCAACCCTAATTTTCTCTTTTGGTTTACAGGAACAAACAGTTTGTCAGGAGGTGTGTCCTCTGGCGCAAGTTCCTGAGCTACCTGAAGGCGTTCGAGCAGAGGGGAGGAAACGGTGACTGTGGTTGCTGACACGATACGGGCTTCGGGACCAATGGGATTGTTATCTTGTGTATGGCATTTGTACGGATCAAACTGTCAAGACAAAGCGTCTGCCTTGATATTCTTTGACCCAGGTCGATAGGTCAAAAGAAAGTTTAAAACTGGACAAGAACAATGACCACCTGGCTTGCCTCGCATTCAACCGCTTTGCATCCCCTATATAGGTTAAGTTTTTATGGTCTGTGATTATCATGACGGGTACAGAAGACCCCTCCAGCAAATGTCTCCACTCAGACAAGGCGGATACAACCGCCAATAATTCTCGATTCCCTATGTCATAATTCATTTCAGCAGGGGACCGTTTACGAGAGAAGAACCCGCAAGGATGTAATGGGTTATCTGGTGTCTATCTTTGAGATAAGATGGCTCCTATTCCTATTTCTGAAGCATCTACCTCTAGTTGGAACGGTAACCTAGGATCGGGATGTCTTAACACAGGAGCAGAAGTGAATGCTACTTTAAGGTTCTCAAATGCTTTTCTCGCAGATGGAGTCCATTTCTGGTTTTGTATACCCTTTTTTGTCATCTTGGTTAGAGGGGCAACCAATGAGGAAAAGTTTTTTATGAATCGCCTATAGTAGCTGGCAAAACCCAAAAATCTCTGGCTTTCAACCCTTGCGGCAACGGCCAATCTACTATAGAGGACAACTTGGCGGGATCCATTTGGAAACCCTCAGGTGTAATAACATATCCGAGAAAATGTACCTTGGTGAGATCGAACATACACTTTTCGAGTTTGCAATATAAACCGTTTTCTAGCAAACATCTGAGAACGGTCCTCACCTGCGCATGATTGGTTTCAAGATCAGGTGAATAAATCAATATGTCATCGAAATAAACAATAACAAAAATCTGCAAAAACTCTCGAAGTACGTCATTTATGAGGTCTTGAAATACTGCTGGGGCATTACACAACCCAAAAGGCATTACCAGATACTCGTAGTGCCCACTACGGGTATTAAATGTGGTTTTCCACTCATGATGTTCTTTTACCCTTTCCAAATTATATGCACCTCTGAGATCTAGCTTAGTGTAGTACTTGTCCCCTCGTAATCTATCAAATAACTCGGATATTAGTGGTATAGGGTATACGTTGCGAATGGTTATGCATTTAGGCCGCGGTAATCAATACAAGGTCTAAGGTCTCCCTCTTTTTTTTTTGAGACAAAGAAGAACCCTGCCCCTGCTGGGGAGGAAGAACGTCTTATGAAACCCTTTGCCAGGTTCTCCCTTTATATATTCTTCTATTATTTCGTCCTCCTTTTGTGACAAAGGATAGACATGACCTCTAGGTGGCATGGTACTGGGAAGCAGATATATTCCACAGTCATAAGGTCTATGGGGGGGCAAGATATCTCAGTTCTTATTTTCAAACACTGCCTTCAATCTTCAAATCTTGGTACCATTCAGGCACCTCTGTAGATAGAGGAGGTACGGTAGGGACATTGAGACTCCCTATTGTGGTGATTCTCTGTAAAATTTTGTCAGAGCTCAAAGACTTGATCTCACCCAAGTCCCAATCAAGAGAAGGATTGTGGTGTACCAACCAGGGAAAGGCCAGAAGAACCGGACAAGACGGGGATTCAATAACCTGAAACGTTATATACTCAGAATGAAGGACCCCTGTTTTGAGACATAGAACAACAGTATCATGCGTAACCCGTGGTTGGGACAGAGTCCTCCAATCGATAGCCTCTACAAACAATGGTGTATCTCTCTCGATCAAAGGGATAAGTTGATGACACGTAAACTGGTCCATAAAATTCCCTGCTGCCCCTGAATCGATGAAGGCAGAGGTATGGATCAAGGAGGTGTCCCATGAGAGAGAGACAGGCACCATCATGCATTTTTTCTTATTAGGAGAAACGTTAGTCAAGCCTAAGGTCTGTCTCCCACTGGACCTTAGGCTTGTTCGTTTCCCGAAACCCTGGCACCTCCAGGTCTCCTGGTACATTGATATCTAAAGTGCCCCCTGCCAGCACAGTAAAAACAGACCCTCCCTCCTGCGATATTCTCTCTCCTCTCGAGAGATACCAGTTCGTCCTATTTGCATGGGTTCAGGAGGCTGATTATCAGCCACGGGTGGAGCACAGTTAGGGAGGGGTGGTAACACTCTACATACTCTTTCTCTAGGGGTCCGTCTATCGCGGATTTGATCATCCAGAGAAATACAAAACTCAATCAATTCCTCTAACACATCGGGTAATTTCATAGGTGCAAGTTCATGCATAAGGGAGTCTGATATGCCCTCTGTGAAGGCTAACACTAAGGCCTCATTGGTCCAAGTGACCTCTGAAGCAAGGGTTTTGAATTCAGTTGCGTAGTCTGAAACCTTTCTATTGCCTTGCCGGATACGAAAGAGTGCTCTACCAGCTTTCTGAGATCTACGAGCTGGATTAAACGTGCAGCTTAGTTCGGCTACAAACATTTCAAAATCATACACAATAGGCTTCTTGGCCTCCCATAATGGTGTAGCCCATTCCAGAGCTTTGTCAGAAAGGTGGTTAATAAGAAATCCCACCTTGGATTTGTCTGTTGGACACATACCCGGATTGAGATCAAAATGTATACTGACTTGAGTCAAGAAACCCCGACATTCCCTAGAGGTACCGTTGAAGCGTATCGGTGCCGTCATATGCAATGATGGTTATGCGGAACCATAGGAGCTGATACACTAGCCTCACTGACGAGACGAGGAAGGCGTTCGAGTGGGTTGGTTCAACAGAGCATGCAACGCTTGAGCGATTTGGTCCATTCTATGGTCTTGCTCCTCTTGCCTTGCAGAGATCTTAGATAATTGGGCAGACAGGTCTGCAGGATCCATGGCCCTAACGTAATGATACGATCCCCACCTGGAGGTTATTATCCTTGCACATAGCACACTATCCTTTCCTTCCGATCCTTAGAAGTGGTCGGTCTATAATATATATCCCTATGAATAGATAACTCGCAGCAAGGTGGGGTCAAGGTACAGTGCCTATATGTCAGAACCAGAATTGTCAGAAGCCGTTTGCCAATAAGTTAGAACCAGAATAGTCAGAAGCAGGTTTGCCAAATGTCAGAATCAGAAATACCAAAATACAATAGAGCAGCTCTAAGGGATGTTAACCACGTTAGGGCAATGTGGAATTGCATTGCCTGTGTTTTTTTAAACCCGGCAGGTCCACGTCATGATGCCGGGCTCCGGCGTCTCACGTGACCGCCCGGATTCCCCTCTTCACTCGGCGCCCGGACAGCGAGGACGCCGAGGAGCCATGGCGGGTGCACATAACAAAGAGTCTGTACTTAATGGATGATACTACTTGTCTGGTGCCTGGGTATACATGTATCTGATGCCTGGGTATTAATGTTAATTATTTTTGTAGCTTTATTCTGAAAAAAACTTAACAGTGTAATTTCATAAAATAGGTTTGTTTTTAAAGGCGGAGTTCAGGGCAGGGTAGGTGGGGCAGCAGGTGGCGAGTAACTCCTGAGGTCTGGCTAGTAGCTTGGGAATTGAAATTTTGAGCCCTGCTATAGTGTATACTATACGTCAGTCAGTGTATATAAAGACAATGGAACTACTCACATGGTAATGGACCATATTCTGGTCCTAGGTGTATGTTGCCCAGAAGTTCGTTTTACGAGGCACAACTTCCAAAAAAGCCTTTCATATACTCCAAGACAGCAAAATCTAAGCAATAAAATTTATTGGATTAAAAAAGAATAAAACACTGCCAGAACGCGTTTCACCTTCAAGGTCATTAACCCACTGGCTTCCTCAGCTGGCTTCAACATTCAAATGAATATATATATATACACGTCCATATTGATTGCTGTCCAATCATACACATTAAAAAAAGCAGGAATATTATTCACCAACCCACAAATCTTTCCTTTCTATCGGGCCAATTATTAAGGAATTGTACAGAAAGAGATCAATATTTGAAACCAGTAAATAAACTTAAAGATTTTATTGAGAAAGGTTATAAGGAAGATGTGCTAGATGCCACAATTGAAGACATAAAAATCAACAAGACATGTTAAAATATAAACAGGTGGAAGGGGATTTGGGTCATATGTCCTGTCTAATATGTTGGGCTAGTGATTCTATAGCCATAGCATACAAGAGTGGCGATAGCGGACACCCCTGGCGTGTTCCATTGCTGATCTGAAACAACATCTGAAAGGAATCCGGCTGTCAAGTCCTGCCATCCTGTGGGGTCTAGAACCACTCTGGGGGATGCCCGGCACCCGGCGGGACCTTCCGCAATGAGGGCTGGACGGGTGCCAGGCGATCCTCCAGCTGGAGGAGGTCGTGCGACTAATCAAGGAGCGGGGCACGGCATTATGACGCAGAGTTGACGGGGTTAGATCTGGAGTAGCTGAACCAGTTCATTGCTTTCTCGAAGCGTTACCTCCCTGAGTGCTGAGTGACTTGTTTCCTGTTATTCACTGACTCCTTGCGATATACACTGAGTGGCCAGATTATTATACCCACCTGACTTTTTTTAGGCAAATTAGCTATAATTTTGCACTGAAGTTGCTAATGGGCCAGACCATTATAAATAGGGAAGCATGTTGTTTACCACGACAGAAGTGATTTATTTTTTTCTGAAGATAGGGGTAAACAACGCAATTTAATAGCCTTTGAACGTGGGATGATTGTTGGCGCTCGGAGCCATGGAGCTAGTATCTGCAAAACAGCAGAATTTGTTAAATGTTCAAGAGCAGCTGTTGTTAAAGTGTTTAAAGACTGTACTGTCAGCTGAAAATCTGGGTCTGAACGTGCGAATTGCTGCCGTCAGTGACTAGTCAATGTTAGGGCAGAATGGAGAGTGGCAAGACTGGTACAAGGGCAACAGTGCATCAAATTACTGCAGATCTTAATCAGGGATCTTCTCAAATGATCTCTGGACGCACTGTTCGCCGTACACTGCATCGTATGGGATATGGAAGCCGAAGGCCTGTTCGAACACCTTTGCTGTCTGCAGTTAACAAGATAAAACATCTCCAATTTGCACAGGAACACAAGGATTGGACAATCGAGCATTGGAAAAAAGTCACGTGGTCCATTGAATCACGTTTCCAGTTGCATCATGCAGATGGCAGAGTGAGAATTTGTCGGAAACAGCATGAAAGCATGCACCCCACATGCATGAGTACAACCCTTCAAGTTGGTGGGGCAGTGTTATGGTTTGGGGCCCTTTTAATTCGTGTGGAACAACGACTGAATAGCACAACATACCAAAGCAACGTTGCTGATCAAGTTCATATTAACATGTTGATTGGCGTATCCCAATGGAGATGGCTTCTTCCAACAAGACAAAGCACCATGCCACGGTGCTTGTATTGTGCAGGAGTGGTTTCAAGAACATGAGTGAGAATTTACCTTGTTTAGGTGGCCCCCACAATCACCAGATCTCAATCCAATTGAGCATTTGTGGGACGAAGTTGAAAGAGCCATCAGGCAGCTAGTTCCTCAACTATCAAATCTCACAGAACTGGACAGTGCTATTCATCAGGCATGGTGTCAGATTCCTCGCATTACCTTTCAACATCTCGTGGAGTCAATGCCAACAAGAATTGCCGCAGTATTGAAGGCAAAAGGTGGCCCAACGAAGTACTGATGGGGTGGTCATAATAATCTGGCCACTCAGTGTACTTTGCTACTCTGTATATGACCCGGCTTGTATTGAGAACCACCCTTCGTGTACCAGTTCCTGGCTGTATTGACTACTCTGATTATCCATGTGTCCTGGCTTGTGTGAGAATCACCCTTCGTGTACCAGTTTCTGGCTATTCCTGACTACTTTGAGTTCTGTACGACTTGGCTTGGTTTCCGTTTCAGTTAAGGTTAACCCTGTGTACCCTGTCCTATCTGATACTTGTATATGATCGTGTCCCTAGCGGGAGCCAGATTTCCGACCACCTAAGGATCGAAGGGATAGATAAGGAGGGACTGTCTAAAGGGACCCACGTCGCTACATCAGGAGGGATTTGTTACACCGGCATTCAGGACTGTCGCTGACGGTGATGTGTACGGCATGAACACACTAGTGAGGAGTTCAACGGGGAAACCAAATTTGCCAAGTTTTTATCTAAGGAAAGTCCAATTCACTCTGTCAAAAGTTTTTCAGCATCTAACGCCAAGATGGTGCACGGTATCCTAGCAAAGTGGATAATGTCCTGGAGCGCCATAATTTTTTTGGTATTGAGTCTCCTACAAACCCCACTTGGTCACTGCCTGTCAAGGATGGCAAAACCTCTGCAATTCTGTTAGCCAGTATTTTAGCGTGTAATTTGAGGTCTATAGTGAGGAGAAAAATTGGGGCACGACGTGGGGGACATCCCAAGTTTGGGCAGTGGGACTGTGGTGGTGTGCAGCATCTCGGGCTGAAGTAGAGTGGAATAGAGAAAGGAGGCGTGGTGCTACCTAGGATTGGGGCAAACCTCTTGTAATGGCCATCTGTAAACCCATATGGGCTTGGAAATTTGTGAGAGGGAAGCGATTTAATAGCCAGTAACAGTTCCTGCAAAGTCATGGGTGCCGTTAGGGATTGGGATTGGGAGGCTGTGAGACGGAGGAGAAGAATCACAGAGAGTTATTGATCAACACAGTCGGGCGACGAGGAAGACCTGTGTGTCAGAATGTAAATTATAGAGTCTGCAGTAGTACCTTGCCAATTCGTTGCTAATGACTTGGGGTAGATAAATTTTGTCCCTCCCCAGACCCTGTGTTTAAGTGAGAGATGCGCTTTTTACCTGGTTCAATGTGGAGGTACCTAGCTAGGAGACAACCCAATTTATTACCAAAAGCATAAAATGTAACCTTCAGCCGTCATATATGGTGTAAGTAGGCTTTTTGGTTTAAGTCGGCGAGTTTAGATTGTGTGTCCATAAGTCATTACATCTTCGCACGAGTGGGGCTGGTCTTTTTAGCTCGGGCCAAGTCATTTATCTCAGTAAGAAGTTTTAAATGGGCTGAAATGTGGGATTTGTTAAAGGAGGACCATTTAATGCAGATCCCCCACAGTACCACCTTGTGAGCCTGCCAGAGCTTCTCTGTCGTCACGTCTGGGGTATCATTGCTGAGGAAGTACTCTTTCAAGGAGTGTTCGATCTCGGTTCTAATCAGAGGGTCTGATAATATGGAGTCATTACGTCTGCAATAGGAACGTCCAGTAGGGCGATATTGGTCTTTGAAGGTCAAAAGCATCGGTGCATGGTCTGATCAAAGTATATGCATATTTCAGCAAGACAAAGTTTGGGGCAAAAAAGATCCCTGTAGTAGGAAGTAGTCTATCCTAGTATATGTATTGTGAACCTTTGAGTGAAATGTAAAATCTTTTCCACCGGATTTAACAATCTCCACAGTTCGTATAGATGAAGCGACTGCAAAAGCTCAGAAAATTTGTGGCCTTGTTGAATCATCTGTTGTTTAGTAGGGTGTGGGATTTTAACGGATTGCACATCCCTAATCGAGTCTATGCTGAAATTAAAGTCTATGTGTAGTTGTTGGGTCCGACGCAGTACCCCAGAGAGGAGCGAGATCTCGTTGGTATTAGGGGAGTATACATAAACCACACTTTATTTACACTGGTTAATGTAGCAAACCTACTGCTGTGGGGAGCAGAACCGGTGTATCTCTCGTCCTCTTATCAACACTACGTACACATATGCAGTTTGGAAGGTAGTGGAGAACAGAAAACAACGTACAATCCCAAGCAGGAATTTCTCCCGGGAGAAGCTGCATGGACTGGGAGAGCTTCTCAAACTCCCAACAGAGGAGGGAGAGTGAGGTGTGAAAATGGACGAAAAATTTAAAAAACTCTGTCACTCTCTGCATGGTGGAATCCAGACTCTAGTGCATTAATGTCCCGCAGACACAGACAACAAACTAACTCAAACTTGGGACTTAGAACCCCAGAGTACATTTATAACTTGGTAAAGTACCGGGGTAGGAAATGCCTCCCACCATAAGCTCCGGTGGGGTACCAACCCCCGCAGGATGCCTGAGTTCAAAGAGAGAAAAGAAAAACTGTAATTTCTTGCGCCATTCAGGGTCGAGGCATTGTGAAGTGCCCGCGCGAGAAGGTGAGGCTCCATATTCCATTCAAGGAGGAGTTTCAGACCATCAGCCACCATGCTCACGACGTGAAAAGAACCCTGGTGGAAAATCAAAAGCTTAGTGGAAAATCCCCAACGATAGTTCATGTTACGTCCCGAAGCAACATTGTGACCTGGCGGTAGTTACGGCACTGCTGAAGGGTGGCTTTAGAGCAGTTAGGGAAAATCGCTATGTCTTCATATTCCGGTGGAAGTGTGCCAGGCTTTTGTAGAGCTCGCAATACATCCTTCCACGACTTAAAATAATGAAAACGAAGAATGACATCCCTCGGGGCTGACGGTGGCCTCGGTAGTCCGTGTATGTGGACAAATGAGAGTAAATCAGGCATGGCATTTGGAAGAAGAGGGCGAGCAACGGCACTAGTGGCCTGCTCTACGGTGGGGCCCGCTCAGGTCTCACAGGGTTTTTGCTCGATTGTGCCATTACAGGGGCGAATGCTCCATATGCATATCAGCCTGCTCTCACCCAGAAAGGGTGGCCAGTACTGACTGCCAAGGATGTCGTCCCTGCACAAGAGATGCAGCAACCCCCGACTATCATTTTGGCCTTGTTGGGCCTCGTCAGGAGGGTATAGCTAACACCCCTCTAGGCACCTCGAGCAAGGGATCCATGTCTGGATTACCCTGTATACTTATAGTGAGAAAAAAGAGAGGTTTGTGAGGGTCTTGAGGAAGCCTTGTGAGATCTGAGCGGGCCCCACCGTAGAGCAGGCCACTAGCGCCGTTGTTCATTCTCAGAACCCTCACAAACCCCTTTTTTTGCTCACCATAAGTTTACAGGGTGATCCAGCCAAGCTGGATGCTCAGACCACACCCCCCCGTGTTATGTGTTTGTGCCATATATCTGCTATCTTTATGTACCAGAGATAGCCAATTATGGGAGGGGGCTCCTTTTGTTTTCTAACCACTCCCAGAGGTGTGCCATTATACATTGTGTTGTTATTGTTCAGGGCTCGCTGCCTGTGGGCTGGTTTATAGACAATAAGCGGTTTCTGTTCATTCTGTTTATCTGTCTCTGTGCTGTATCTATACCAAGCCTTGGCTGTATCTGGCTCCCTGGGTAACATTTATCTGGTGTCTGAGCAATTCTAGGCAGTGCTAATACCGGAGGTACACAGCCAGGGAACAGGAGTCTGTTACGGTCTGTCCCTCTCTGACCCTATTCTTCATGTCTGTGCCTCTGTTCTCTAGGTATGGGCTGCTGGTTCAAATCTGTTCGATTCAAACATCGGCTGTTCGAAAGTTTGCGAACTTTGTGGAACGTTAGCAAAAAAAATTGAATTTTTTTAATTTTTTTTTTAAAAAATCTAAAACTAAAGATACTCTTTATTTCAGAATACTATAAGCAACTGTTTATTAGATATTGAATTAAAACGGGAATATTTTTAACATTGAAGCCTATGGGATTCAACATTTCCCACACCTTGTTGCTAAAACATCAGGCAGACGCGGCCCTCTAATCAGGCACTGCATACAGCGCGTCAGTTAAAGCTAGCGTCAGACTGTAGAGGTGCTGCCCGGCAGTGTGAGGATTCATATGCTGCATTAATTATACTGTAGAGGTGCTGCCCGGCAGTGTGAGAATTCATATGCTGCATTAATTATTCTTCTTACAAATTTGGTTACTTAACCCGTTTGCGTTTGGATTATAATATTGTGACATCCAGGGCCCCGGGCGGCGATCGGGGGGGCCCCGGCCAAATGCCAGGAGCTCCGGTGGCACCCGGCGCAGCTGCGAGTGATCAGGGGGCAAGGCGCGGCGTGATGACGCAGAGCCGCCGGTACTTTTAAATTAGGAGCGTGCGCTGTACACCTCGCCGTGGAGTTTCATTCCTGCATCGCTAGCTTACTAAATCAGTTTGTATACTTGTTACTGACCCTGCTTGTTCTGAGGACCTGAACTGTTGCCGACTTTACCTGCCATTTGACTATTTTCTCTGTGTACTCCCTGCCTGTTCTGTTTGTCTCCTGTTGCTACTGGTGTGTGCCGATTCTCACCATATACAGTAGCGCAGTACTAGTGCCTAAACGTTGTTGACCCGGTTTTGTTATGATGACTACTCTCGTTCTGTGTTCCTGTCTGGTATGTCGTTGTTTGTTACTGCTGGTGCGCTTCAATCCTGCCATACACTATAGCACAGTACAAACTTATATTGATCTCAGTCTTTGGTGTATATTGCTGGTGCTGTCTCCCTGGCCTGTGTGGCTGCTAGAGGTTAGGTTTAGTGGTCCCGACCATCCTAAGGATCGGAGGGTTAGAGGTCTGTTACCAGGGATCCTACCAGGTCTGTCCTGGGGAATCGTTACAAATATGCGGTGAACACTACAGAAAATTTTAATGCTCACGCAAGTGAGCGTTAACGTTTGCGTTAAGATCATAATTTTTCCCTCTCGCTTTTGCTCAAACCTTTCCCATGGCTTCAAATCGGGTTTAAACATGAGCAAAAGTGGTAAAAATGAGCTCAGTGCACAGCAGTGAAATGGTTAAAAACTGTTTTTTTTTATTTGTTTTTCATTGTTTCCTGTCCCCCAGGGCAGTACCCGGCCCCCAAACACCTTTTTATGACCAATATCTTGCATATATGCCCTCTTGGAGGGGACCTTAGTTTTCAAACTTTTGAGCCCCATTGACTTGCATTGCGTTCGCATCGTGTTCACATTCGAATTCGAACTTTTTCAAATGTTCGAATGCGAACCGAACACGGGGGTGTTCGGCCCATCACTGCTGTTCTCTCTGTCCCTGTGCCTCTGTCCTAATGTCTGAACATCCTGGCTGATTAAGCTTAGAGTGATGATGATGGCAAAATAAAAGTTGTCCAGATGGTGAATCCAGAAGTGCTGCAACTATCTTCTCTTTACTTGTTCTTGTCTCCTGTTAGTGACTTTTTTATATTCCTTTTGTATCATCAACCCCTTACGTCTGGACGGGTTGTGCCTGTTGGGTGGGTATAAACTCTGACGGGGCGTACTGGTATGCCCAGCTCTCCAGCTGCTGCAGCCCGTAGCCGTCAGAAGGGCCTGCTATCCTGTCCCTACGGCGTTTAGACCCACCTGCCAAGGGGCATGCCGTTTAAGTGGTTAAAATGTGTTTTGGTTTTGTATATATTGATGTGGGATTATACGTAAATCCTGTACTCTCCTTTATCCCCTGTAGTTCCATCACCTTGGTGCTTTGTGTCCTGAGCCCTGTGAGGCTGCAGATCCGCCTGGTGAATCCAGAGAGGAGATCCAGCCTGAGGGTCCTGGGAGTGAGCGTCCTTCTTGTAAGTAAATCCATATATTGCTGATTATAAGCTGTATCCGCTGTATAATGATTTGTGTGAATTCAGGAATTAAATGTCTCCCAGCCATGGGAATAAGGCGATGCTTAGTCTATAAGAAGCCCCTGTGTGACAATCACCCCCTGACCACAATGACTGATAGGGAGCTTTCTGGCAGGAAATTAGTTATTTGTGCCCTATTAGTAAGTAAAGGGTTAAATGCTTCAGGAAAAAGCTGAATCTTTGCCAGCAAGAGGTTAAATGTATGGAGTGTGATATAGAGCACTAGTGAGCCTCAATCAATTGTGACAAACTGGAAACCATAGGCGTGCACAGGGGTGTGCTCAGTGTGCCCAAGCACACCCTACTGGTGGGTGAAGAGGTCTTCTTTCATCTCCTACATTGACATTTTATGTTTCCCTTTATCTGGTTCATGATGAACAACATAAAATCTGACTGTATCTCTGTATTACAGGCTTGTTATCTCTAACGATATATCTGCATTTTGTGCAAAATCTTCTAAACATGATTTTAAATTAATAAATGTTCCATGGGTGCACACCCTACCGCAATGGACTGCACACACTAATGTTGAAAATCTTGAACCTCTCATCCAGGGCAGCCATCAGAAATGATGGGGCCCCTTACTGATCTTCAGAATGCCCCCCCCTTACACTTCCTCAACCTTTAAAATCCTTTCGCCCCCTTCCACAACAAAAAAAAGGACATAACACAGCTCCACATCAATAAAACTCACAGTAATGTGCGGTGTTTATGATGGGCTTGGTTGGAGTCTGGGCCCTGGCTGGGCCTGGGGTCTGGTTCTGGCCCTGGCTGGGGTCTGGGCCTGGGCCCTGGCTGGTCCTGGGGTCGGGGTCTGGGCCCTGGCTGGTCCTGGGGTCTGGGCCCTGGCTGGTCCTGGGGTCTGGGCCCTGGCTGGTCCTGGGGTCTGGGCCCTGGCTGGTCCTGGGGTCTGGGCCCTGGCTGGGTCTGGGTCTGGGCCCTGGCTGGTCCTGGGGTCTGGGCGCTGGCTGGTCCTGGGGTCTGGGCCCTGGCTGGTCCTGGGGTCTGGGTCTGGGCCCTGGCTGGTCCTGGGGTCTGGGTCTGGGCCCTGACTGGTCCTGGGGTCTGGGCCTGGGCCCTGACTGGTCCTGGGGTCTGGGCCTGGGCCCTGACTGGTCCTGGGGTCTGGGCCCTGGCTGGGCCTGGGGTCTGGGCCCTGGCTGGGCCTGGGGTCTGGGCCCTGGCTTGGTCTGGGGCCTGGCTGTGCCTGGGGGTCTGGACCCTGCTTGGTCTGGGGTCTGGCTGGGACTGGGGACTGGGTCTGGGCCCTGGTGGGGTCTGGACCCTGGTTGGGCCTGGGGTCTGGACCCTGGCTGGGCCTGGGGTCTGGGTCTGGGCGCTGGCTCACCACTCCGCCGTCTTCCTTCCCTGTCCTCCTTCTTCTTCACTGACTGGAGGGGGCGGAGCCGAAGTAGCATGCTTGGGAGGGCCCCCACACGCTGCTTGGCCCTGCCCAGCCAGCAAAGCTGAGCCTACTACAATTTATGCTAATGCACTAAAGGACGGTGCTACCCTGGGTGATTCCTCTTATTCACCCCGTGTAAGCTTGTAGGTAAAGTGGATCGAGTGCACTCAAGGATATTTTGTCTGAATAAACAAATGAGATAATACTTCTCTCGAGGTCGATGTTTTTTCTGGGGTCGATGTGGAATGACCCCAAATTACTGTTCTCCCTTGTTTTTCCCAAGGAAAGTGGTACGTGAAAACACTGGAGATTCCAATAGAAGGTCGCTATGTGTTCGGGGATTAAGCGTCAATTACGCAATTACAATGATCTGGGTAATCAAAACATTAATTAAAATATTAAAACAATAAAATCAATTGTAATTCAATGCGTTTTGTCCTATGACTTTTTCAAGGATTATAAAAGTTCCCCATCGATCAATGCACATATATATAGTATGTCCCCTTAAGTGGTAATGTCCTCCCCTTCCGTCGGCGTCCTCCACTTGTTCCGGTATAATTATACCGTGTGTATTTCATTCATACTCTTCTATTTCCGCTCCTGCAATATTCCGATACGTCACTTCCGGTGTTGTGTTACACATATGTTCCGGTTTCTGTTTACTACGATACGTCACTTCCTTCATAGTCCTTAGGACGCCGACGGAAGGGGAGGACATTACCACTTAAGGGGACATACTATATATATGTGCATTGATCGATGGGGAACCTTTATAATCCTTGAAAAAGCCATAAAACCAAACGCGTTGGATTACAATAAATTTTTTTGGTTTTAATATTTTAATAAATGTTTTGATTACACAGATCATTGCCATTGCGTAATTGAGGCTTAATCCCCGAACACATAGCGTCCTTCTATTGGAATCTCCAGTGGATTCACGTACCACTTTCCTTGGGAAAAACAAACAAGGGAGAACAGTAATTTGGGATCATTCCACATCGACCCCAGAAAAAACATCGACCTCGAGATACGTATTATCTTGAGTGCACTCGATCCACTTTACCTACAAGCCGGCAAAGCTGCCAGGGTAGGAGGGGGAGACACTTTGCTCCGGATTCGGACTCAGAGTCCGCTACCGGAGCCGAAGAAGAGTGCCGACGGGGCCCGGGCCCCTTACAGCAGCATGGGACGTAATGCCCTGATGGCGGCCCTGCTCTCATCCCTTTGAAACACGGAGCCAAAATAGATTAATAAAAGAGGGATTTTCTCTGGTACCTGTCGGAGCCATTGAAATTTCCATTGGCACCTACAGGGAAGGTGATGTCTTTGTCACCTCCATTACTGCCCTTCTCTTTCATTACTTATGGCCCCTCCACCTTTTTTCCTCCTTTTTGTGGCTGCCTGACACTACTGGAATTGAGGGGTAAGATACTATCAGTATAATGACCAAACCTGCCCTACCCTCAAGTTATTACACAAAGTCTATACTGCTACTAGAAACTGTATTCTTTTGCAGGAGTGCAGCAAGAGTCTGAAAATGTCTGCAGGAATAATTTATGAGGAATCGGTATCATATTTTGAAGGAAACCTCATGAAGCCTCTGTCAGTAAAGCAAGAGGAAATAATCAAAGAGGAAACTCCGGATTTCCAAGAAAACCAAAAAGAACCAGAGAATTACGAGCTGTCACATGGGACTGTCCAAAGAAATGAATATTATTCAGACATGATGGTTCATTGTGAATTTACAAAATCTGTCTCTTGTGGGTCAGAACTTCCCCAAACTCACACAGCTCATATTGTAAGAAAAACATTTCAATGCCCTGAAAGTGTGGAATGTTTACGCACAAATGCAAGTCTTGGTAAATACAGGAGCATTCACATAGAGAAGCAGTTTGCATGTTCTGAATGTGGGATATGTTTTAGTACAAAGGGTAAACTTGGTAAACATGAGAAAATTCATACTGGAGAGAAGCCGTTTGCATGTGCTGAATGTGGGAAATGTTTTGTAAAAATGTGTAAGCTTACTGAACATGAGAGAATTCATACAGGAGAGAAGCCATTTGCTTGTTCTGAATGTGAGAAATGTTTTAGAAGAAAGGATGAGCTTAGTAAACATGAGAGAATTCATACAGGAGAGAAGCCATTTGCATGTTCTGAATGTGCAAAATGTTTTGTTAGAAAGGATCGGCTTACTGAACATGAGAGAATTCATACAGGAGAGAAGCCGTATGCATGTTCTGAATGTGAGAAATGTTTTAGAATAAAGGGTAAGCTTATTGTACATGAGAGAATTCATACAGGAGAGAAGCCATTTGCATGTTCTGAATGTGAGAAAATTTTTAAAACAAAGGATGAGCTTATTAAACATGAGAGAATTCATACAGGAGAGAAGCCGTATGCATGTTTTGAATGTGAGAAATGTTTTAGAACAAAGGATAAGCTTACTGCACATGAGAGAATTCATACAGGAGAGAAGCCATTTCCATGTTATAAATGTAAAAAATGTTTTAGAATAAAGGGTAATCTTACTATACATGAAAAAATTCATACAGGAGAGAAGCAGTTTGCATGTTCCGAATGTGAGAAATGTTTTACATCAAAGGGTAATCTTACTAAACATGAGATGACTCATACAGGAGAGAAGCAGTTTGCATGTTCTGAATGTGGGAAATGTTTTACATCAAAGGGTGAGCTTACTGTACATGAGAGAATTCATACAGGAGAGAAGCCGTTTGCATGTTCTGAATGTGGGAAATGTTTTACATCAAAGGGTAATCTTACTAAACATGAGATGATTCATACAGGAGAGAAGCAGTTTGCATGTTCTGAATGTGGGAAATGTTTTACATCAAAGGGTGAGCTTACTGTACATGAGAGAATTCATACAGGAGAGAAGCCGTTTGCATGTTCTGAATGTGGGAAATGTTTTACATCAAAGAGTAATCGTACTAAACATGAGATGATTCATACAGGAGAGAAGCTGTTTGTATGTTCTGAATGTGGGAAATGTTTTACATCAAAGGGTGAGCTTACTGTACATGAGAGAATTCATACAGGAGAGAAGCCGTTTGCATGTTCTGAATGTGGGAAATGTTTTACATCAAAGAGTAATCGTACTAAACATGAGATGATTCATACAGGAGAGAAGCTGTTTGTATGTTCTGAATGTGGGAAATGTTTTACATCAAAGACTAATCTTACTGCACATGAGAGACATCATACAGGAGAGAAGCCGTTTGCATGTTCTGAATGTGGGAAATGTTTTACATCAAATAGTAATCTTACTAAACATGAGATGATTCATACAGGAGAGAAGCCGTTTGCATGTTCTGAATGTGGGAAATGTTTTATATCAAAGAGTAATCGTACTAAACATGAGATGACTCATACAGGAGAGAAGCTGTTTGTATCTTCTGAATGTGGGAAATGTTTTACATCAAAGACTAATCTTACTGCACATGAGAGAATTCATACAGGAGAGAAGCCGTTTGCATGTTCTGAATGTGAGAAATGTTACAGAACAAAGGGTGAGCTTACTAAACATGAGAGAATTCATTCATTTATTCATTCACATTGATGTAGTCATTATTATGGCAGGAATGTGGGAAGGGTTTTGGAACAAAGTAGCAGAGTTACACACCTGAATGTGCAAAGAGAAGAGAATTTACTCCTATATCCACTATATGGACAAACGATCAGCTATGTATGTAATCGGTATTTAGATTCGTCTTGAAAAATAAAAAAACACGTATTTTACCATGTTCTGAAAATTCCTGGGGGGGGGGCCAAAAACAGGGGTTGAATATCTTTATCAATATACCTATATTTCAAAAACCGAAGATGTTATGGGTGTGAAATTTGGTATTTACAATCTTTGAGAAAAAAAAAAAACATGTTTTTTGCCATTGTCCACGAATCCAATTGGGGGGGTCGGGGGAAAGGGTTCTGAATATTTTTATCATTATACCTATATTTCAAAAACCAAAGATGTTACAGACGTGAAATTTGGTATTTACAATCTTCTTGAAAAATAAAAATAGGTGTTTTACCATTTTCCAAAAATCCCAAGGGGGAATGAAAAAAAGGGGGGCTTAATACTTTTAAACAGGATACCTATATCTCAAAAACTGAAGATGTTACATACGTGAAAATTGGTATTTAGATTCGTCTTGAGAAACAAAAAACACCTATTTTACCATTTTCCAAAACTTCTGTGGGAGGGGGGCAAAAAGGGAGGGGGGTTGAATTCTTTTATCAGTATACCTATATTTCAAAAACCAAAGATTTTACAGGTGTGAAATTTGGTATTTACAATCTTCGTGAAAAAACAAACGTGTTTTGCCATTTTCCACAAATCCAAATAAGAGGGGGGGGGGTCGAGGGAAAGGGGTCTGAATACTTTTATCAGTATATCTATAGTTCATAAACCAAGATGTTACAGTTTGGTAATTACAATCTTTTGAAAATAAAAAAAACACATGTTTTACCATTTTCCAAGAATCCCACGTGGTGGGTGAAAAAAGGGGGGTGAATGCTTTTCAACAGGATACCTATATCTCAAAAACAGAAGATGTTACAGACGTGAAAATTGGTATTTGGATTCATCTTGAAAATAAAACAACACGTATTTTACCATTTTCTAAAAATCCAGTGGGGGGGCAAAAAGGGGGATGAATACCTTTATCACTATACCTATATTTCAAAAACCAATGATGTTTACAGGTGTGAAATTCGATATTTATAATCTTCGTGCAAAAAAAAATGTTTTACTATTTTCCGAAAATCCAGTTAAGGGGGGTGGGGGAAAGGGATGTGAATACTTTTATCAGTATACCTATATTTCAAAAACCAAAGATGTTACAGGGTGTAATTTGGCACTTACGTTCTTCTTGAAAAATAAAAAAACACGTGTTTTACAATTTTCCAAAAATCCCAAGTGGGGGGGAAAGGGGGGTTCTACCAAAAAAACCTCCAAGTTTCTTTTAAAAAACTATTTTAACAAATCCTAAAATCCACGCGAGCGCCGCCGCGGGCAAAAGCTAGTAAAACAATAAAAGTAATGTAAAAAAAATATAAAATGTATATACATGTCATTGTTTTGGTTTTTTATTGGTTATTTCAGAATAGGAAATGGAGGAAAACGATGGGGGCGGAGCTAAATGCTGTTGTTAGAGGTCGCATGCTGCCGGGCTCCGCTGCTGATTTTTCACTTTATATTATATTTCGGACTGGCATCGACCCCCGCCCCCCTCCCGAGTGGCCCCTAAGCACAAAGCGGTGCTTTTCCTAGACCCGGACGGTCTTGTCCTGTCATTGCAGCCTACCCTGATTGGCTATCTTGGAGCCACGGAGTTTCCTAAATCTGATCACATGTTATTTTCCCGACCTCAGTCTTTACCTCCCAGCGGCAACGATGGGAAAAATTCCCTTAGGAGACTGGGTCAGGCAGAGGGCTCACACCAGAGAGACAGGGACTCCAGGGTGGGATGTCCATGGGTGGGAGGTCTGCTTCCTGGGTCGCGGCCCCCTTCCCCACCCTCCTGTCTGGCTATGGGTCCTCGGATGATGGCGACTGCTTGGTGGTACGGATGGCACGCAGCTGCTTACCCTGCAGTGTCAAAAGCTGGCTTGCACCGCGGCGAAGAAGCGAGCACAGACGAAACGCCGGTCCTTAGTGGGGACACTTCCGGGAGCTCAACCAGGTTCAGTGACTGGCCCAGGAGCGACGCTGAAGAGTTCCGAGGATGATCATTCGCCCCTGGCCGTATACACCTCCTGGACTGCTCCTTGTCTATGGGAGATCCGGCCCCTACACTACATGCTGTCCCTGGTCTCAAAGGGGACTGTCCCATCCCACTTGCAGGTCTGTGCTTCTGACTTTTATGCCATCGCGATGACGACGTGCTCCCATCTACGAAGGGCGACCTCCGCCAGTTCATGGATGAAATTATGTCTGAAATTATGATGTGGTGCGCACCCAGGTGTTGGAGGTGAAGACGCAATCTGATGTGGTGGCAAAGACGTAGACTCACCTTTCAGAACAAGTGGTAGAGCTCCAGTCACAGTTTTCCCTCCTCTCTCGATCCGTGGAGGCACTTGAAGCTAGGCACCGCCGACAAAATATTTGAATTTGGGGTGTCCCGGAGTCACTGCCTTCCACTGAACTCCTGCCTTTCCTAAACCGCCTGGGGTGCCAGGTCTTGGGTCTGACACCGGGGTTGCTGGCTTTGTTTGCCTTGGTTTATAGAATAAGGAAAGCCGCGACTGCCCCCCTGAAGCTTTCGAGGGATGTCATTGCGGTGGCTGTGGATATTATTGCACAGGAGAAGCTCATGTCGGCCCCGGGGAGCATGGATGGCTGAGCAGTTCGAGGAGCAGAAGTTGTTGTCGTTCCAAGATCTTCCGTTCGTGATGCTGCTAGCATGCCGCAGATTTCGTGAGGTGACGGCCTTTCTTTGCTCCCAGGGGATCCGGTATCGATAGGGACTGACTGACTCCTTGGAAGTAATCCACAGGAGTGTGCCGTGCTCCATCAGTGACTCAGCGGAAGCCTTGTCTCTGTCTAGGGTGGGCCTTTCCCAAGATATGGCAGAGGACAGTCTGGGCTGAGTGCATTCCCCCCCCCCCATTTTCTCACCCCTTATCACACCTGAGGAGACTGTTTTCTCCCAGGTCCCCCCTTTTTATTCTCGTTTTCTGATGTGGTTCCCCTTTGATATGCAAAAAAAAAAAAACCCTAGAGGATACCTTGGGGTCTGCCACTACTGCTAGGTGTCACGTTTGGCCCCAAGTGCCCGGGCCTGGTGCCATTTCACTCCCCTGACCTTCCTCGTTCCCCTGGGCTTGTGAGATTGTGCTGGGAACGGCACGGTTCTGGCCTTTGCCTCTTCCCTATTTCTAATTTGTTATTTTGGGGGGGTTCCCCGTCACCCCCCCCCCCATGAGACTTCTTGCTGTTCTCTTCCCCAAAATTTTGGTTGCTGATATCTACTGGAGACTTTGTTTTTCCTCCCTTGGCTGAGATATATCTAACATGAGGACTCTTGCATTTACGGTTTGAACCCTTTATTACGTACCCGCAGGTGTCTGCCTTCTTTATTGGTTTTTATTTCCCCTAGGTCAGGGGTCTAAACCCGCGGCTCCGGAGACGCATGCGGCTCTTTCAATGCCCTGCTGTGGCTCCTGCGCCGGTGCTCTCGCTAGGGTGCAGCCGGCCCTGACCCAGGTTCCCCCAGACTCCACCGGGTGTTTAAATTTAGACTACCCCTCCCCACCCCAGGGCAAATTGTTGTATTTGTTACTTTTTTTTACTTGCACAAAATATTGTACATATATTAATTTGCCTAATTTACTTGAAGTATAACAAGGTGGAAAGCCTGCCGAGAGGGCAGTCTGTTATGGATATACTGCCCCAACACGTGGATATACTGCCCCAGCTCGTGGATATACTGCCCCAGCACGTGGATATACTGCCCCAGCTCGTGGAGATACTGCCCCAGCTCGTGGAGATACTTCCCCAGCAGGTGGATATACTGCCCCAGCTCATGGTTATACTGCCCCAGCTCATGGATATTGCCCCAGCTCGTGGATATTGCCCCATCTCGTGGATATACTGCCCCCCAAGCTCTCATGGATATGGCCCAGCTCAGACCCCAGACCAGACATGGGGCGGCTGTTGTTGAAGGACCCAAGCCGCGGTCACGTGGGACTCCCACGTGACCGCGGCTTGGGTCCTTCAAAGAGCGGAAGCGAGGGAACTTTCCCTTCGCTGCTCGGGTTGGATGCACGCGTCAGCCGGGTAGAGGCTGCGAGCGCAGCCTCTACCCGGCTGCTGTGTGCATCTTGTAACCGCCGCGGCGAGCGCACAGCCGGCTCATGCCGCGGCGGTTGCATGCGCGCGCAGCCAACCGCCGCTGGTTTCGCGCGCATGCGCAGAGTAGGCTTGGCGACGGACACGCCAAGCCTTACTCTTTTATAGTATTGGGAGGCTTTTACCAGGAAGGATACATTGAGATTTCTCTCGTTTCCTAGTATAATTGTATGCAGGCAGCCCGCTTACATTTATTAATTTAAATTAACTAAAAGTAATATCTGCATTTTGTGCCTGTGAAAAAAGTAACAAATTCAACAATAATATACTATAGTGTCTTATTTATTATTTGTTTTTTATACATAGCATAAAGGTAAAAAACAATATACACAGTGTTCTCTACATTTCAGATGTCAAAAGGGGTTTGCGGCCCCCAGTGTTTTATTTTTTGCGGGAAACGAGTCCAAATGGCTCTTTGGCTGGTTAAGGTTGCAGACCCCTGCCGTAGGTGGTCTGACGACTTTCTTCGGCCCAGCGAGGCCACAACTGTTGCTGTTGGCTATTTTTGTTACCGTTGTCTTTAAAGAATAGGAAACCGATTACTACCAATAAAATTAAAGTCTCCTTACTTATATTAGGATTTTTTGGGCATTTTTTTCTGGAATTTTTGGGTGATCGTTTAGGTTCCTAACTTATTTTAAAGAAACTAGGATTTTTTTTTTTCCACCATATTCTTTTTTATTTAAATCGTCAATTTTCATTATGCACAGAATAAAGTATAATGAACAATAGTACGATATACATGGTAACTATATAATATAAAAACCAGCAAGTGAATTGTACAAAACAGTTTGTGTCGTGAATCATTTTTTTCTAACAATCCTGTTATCGGCTCAATAAAGTAAATATTCTTCAGTAAAAGAAAAAGTAATGTTACGTTGTATTAGAGCTAAGACAGCAGAAATAATCATACAACCGAACAAAACAGTGGACTGCCCGGTCCAGAACTCGTAGTAAATTCAAGATGCGGTCTTGGAGACGAATTAACCCCTTAGTGACCAGGCCCTTTTACACAAGTCCGTCCTTTAGTGACCGCTGCTGTTTTAACGTTTCTGCGCTGTTCGTGTTTCGATCAAATTTTCCTCTTACTCGTTTATTCAACCCACACATATTATACACCGTTTTTCCTGCCATTAAATGGACTTTCTAAAAATACCATTATTTCCATCATATCCTATAATTTACTATAAACAAAAATATGAAATATGATGAAAAAATGGTAAAAACACACCTTTTTTGAATTTAATCCCCAAAATCTACAACCACTAAAAAAGACCCCAGCTAAATAGTTTCACAATTTTGTGCCAAGAATAGAAATACCCAATCTTTACATGTTTTTGCTTTTTAACCCCTTCACTGCTGAGCCAGAGCTCATTCTGACCGTTTTATGCCCATTATTTTTAGATGACAGCCTAGGTCTTATCTAACTAACCCCCCCCCCCCTTAGACAAAAAATGTAAAAAATATATATATATTTTTAGGGATGCACCGATACCACTTTTTTAAGACCGAGTACCGATACTTTTTAAAAGTACTCACCGATACCGAGTACCGATACTTTTATTTAATGTCATGTGACGCTTTCCAATAGGAACAGACCTCATATAAAAATTTATATGAGATTGACCGCAGCTCACATGGATTTGCCCCCAGGTCTCATGGATTTGCCCCCAGCTCACATGGGTTTGCCCCCAGCTCACATGGATGTCCCCCAGGTCTCATGGATTTGCCCCCAGGTCTCATGGATTTGCCCCCAGGTCTCATGGATTTGCCTCAGCTCTGATGGATATGGCCCCCAGGTCTCATGGATTGGCCCCCAGGTCTCATGGATTGGCCCCCAGGTCTCATGGATTTGCCCCCAGGTCTCATGGATTTGCCCCAGCTCACATGGATTTGCCCCAGCTCTGATGGATATGTCCCCCAGGTCTCATGGATTTGCCCCAGCTCACATGGATTTGCCCCAGCTCTGATGGATATGTCCCCCAGGTCTCATGGATTTGCCCCCAGGTCTCATGGATTGGCCCCACGTCTCATGGATTGGCCCCCAGGTCTCATGGATTTGCCCCCAGGTCTCATGGATATTGCCCCCCAGGTCTCATGGATTTGCCCCCAGGTCTCATGGATTTACCCCCAGCTCGAACGCTGGGGAAGCTGACCGTGTGCATGTAAAGCACGCGGCCAGCGTTCCCCTCCGGCGCGCCAAATACTCACCCTTCCTGAAGTTCCGGTCTCTGGGCAGTGATGCGGACACGTGGCCGCCGGGCGCATCTGTGACGCTGCCTCCAGCCGAGAGGCCGCGTCACAGGAGCGCCCAGTGGCCGCGGGAACGCATCACTGCCCAGCGACCGGAACTTCAGGAAGGGTGAGTATTTGGCGCGCCGGAGGGGAACGCTGGCCGCGTGCTTTTCATGCACGCGGCCAGCTTCCCCAGCCCCGCGGATACCGGCAAGCCGGCCCAGCGCCGGCTTCCGGTATCGGCGGGATGTATCGGGCCGTTTGCATGAGTAACAAGTACTCGTGCAAACGGCAATATCAGCCCCGATACCGATACTAGTATCGGTATCGGTGCATCCCTATATATTTTTTGTTTTAGCTTTTTTTATTTTTACACCAAACCTAGTCATGTTTGGTATCATTGGAAAGGCCATGACCCTCTAGCTGCCACGGATCGGGAGATAGGGGGATCCTTTGGATCCCTTTAACTGGCCCACTGATATCCTCACACATATAGTGGGGATGTCAGTGGGTGTGGGGGGGACCAGGAGGCCTGGCTGACATCCAAGATGTCAGCCACCTCCATGTTTAAATCGCGACTCTGCGCCGAGTCGCGATCCGGCAGCGAAACTGTTAGCTCTCTCCTTTCCAGCGGTGTAAAAAGTAAGTTTCTAGCTGCCATGGTTGGAGAGATAGAGGGCTCCAAAGGAGGCCCCCCCTCCACTTCCTGGTTTTAATGCAGGCGCCGGGGGGAAGGGGCGCCTGCCGATGACGTCACCACGCAGCGTGGTGACGTCATCGTGCTCGCCAGCCCCTCTAAAGCAGAGGGGCAGGCTTCCTCCCTGCCAGATCTCCGTTGGAACCAGCAGGGAGGTAAGTATTCGGGCGGGAGGGAAGTTAGGAGCCGCTGACGTACCATGTATGTCTGCGGGGCTAAGGGAGACCCGTGGGCAGGACGTACATAGTACGTCAGTGGTCCTTAAGGGGTTAAGTAAGTCCAGTCAGTGGTAAGACGTGGTATGAGCCAGGAAGGTATGCACGTCATAATAGATGTAAATCAAAGTATGGGTTGGAGAGGATTACGTCCGGCTACCATTTGCGCTGAATACCAGGCAGTGTATTGCATCGAGGTTTTGATCAGTGTACGTATGTGAGTATCTAGGGTTTCTCACAACATTGCCAAGTTGTGAGAAATTTCTTAGCATGAGTTTCCTTATTAATCAAGGTGTGTAGCCAATCCATTCGGAAAAGATGATTCAATTTGGATTGGAAAAGAGCAAGCGGGATTGAGGTAGAGTGGTTTCAATAATGTAAAATCGTTTTTTTAAATCGTTTGAACCCTTTATTACGTACCTGGCTGCAGGTGTCCGCTTTTTTTATTTCCCCTAGGTGGGTGGTCTGACAACTGTTGATGTTGGCTATTTTTGTTACCGTCGTCTCTTAAAATTAAGAATTACATAAGAATAGGAAAGAAATTCCTACTAATAAAATTAAAGTCTCCTTATTTATATTTGTTAGGATTTTTTGGGCATTTTTCTGGAATTTTTGGGTGATGGTTTAGGTTCCTAACTTTTTTTTTCTTAATTCTTTATTTAAAGATTTTAAAAACACACAAAGTCATGAAATCACACACAGAAATACGGCCACTCAGGGCCGGCTAAACCTCTTACGAGTAGATCGGTGGAATATCGCGGTTTAACCCTTTCGCTGCTGAGCCTTTTCACGCCTGTGTGCTGAGCTCATTTTTACCGGTTTCGCTCATCATATCGTTTAAGTGCGATTTGAAGTCACATTTTATTATACAACCCAGACATATTCTATATCGCTCTTAAACGGGAGACTCGGCATGTATACGTCATGCTCTGTCTGTATATCATAACAAAAAATGCAATAAAATTAGAATTTACAACGTGTAAAGTGTTTTTTTTTCACATTTTAACATGCGAGCGTTTGCGGTAATATTTTCTATGGGTTGCGCTTGTTAATAAAATTAGAAACGAGGAATCGTTACTTTTTGGGGAAAATTACGTGTTTCTTAGCAAACGCCCCCCACATAAAAAAAAAACGTTAGTGCAGCATCATTGTTCACATTATAATTGAAATGGGAAAAATATTGCTGCATTAATAAAACAAAACAAAATTTTTTTTTTACATTGAACATGGTCATGGCCGTTCCAATGATATCAAACATTAATCCCTAGCTGTCACGGATTGGGAGATAGGGGGTTCATTGGAACCCCCTATCTCTACCATAGATGGCAGCAAGGGGTTAATTGCGGAACTGGCGCTATGCGCGATGACGCCAGTCGGCCAGCTCTGGGAGGGGACCTGTCACGGTTCCCGGATCCCACCACGCAGTACTTAACACCCAACACTCCACAAAACCCAGAAGCTACCAACAATGTAGCTGTGAATGATCCCTATCTGTCTGGTCCTTAGAATTGGCCAGGTAAACTAGCTAGACAGAGAAAGGTTAACAATACGGAGAGGAGTCAGCCGAGCCAGAATCAGGAATACAGAGTTCAGAATGGTCAAATGGAATAGCCGGGTCGGTATCAGAGCAGTAGCGTAGTACAAGCAAATAGTCTAGGGCAACAGAAGGCAGAATGGTCAGAACACAAGCAGAGGTCAGTAACAGGTTAAATCAATATAGCAGTCAGGTACAAGGAGCTCAGGATGGATAACCACGATCTGGCAACTTCTAAAACTGAGGGTTTTTAAAGACCTTCACCAGGCCATGCCCCCCACTCAAGCCACACCTCATGCAATCACCTCCCTGCCTGTCTCCATTTAAACCAGGCAGTGGTCAGCGAGCAGCATCAGACTTGCTGTCCTCAAGCACACAGGTAGGGCTGGAAGCCCCCAACGTTACAGTACCCCCCCTCTCCACGAGCAGACGCCGGATGCTCAAAAGAGGACAACAAGAAAAATGACAAGAAAAAGTCAATGGGTCTTGTAGATACGTAGAGCCCTCTCATACACCTCTCGGTCCTCTAGGCATATAATAGCACCGTTAGAGGCTCGGAAACATCCAGCAGGGACAGGACTCGACTCTCGGGCTTGCGGGCCTGAGGTACAGACCTCTTGGGAGCCAAAGCTGGGTCCAGGTTGGAAGGCACTGGCACCAGTCCTTTTGCGTCTCCTACCCCTGGTACAGGACGCGGAATGGACAGCAACAGTGTCCTCTCTGCACTGCGGCAACATGAACACGGCACCAGTGGTACGGATCTGCGGGTCAGTGACCCCGGCACGGCTCTGCTGCGACTTAGTCATGGCGGCAACAGCACGGATCTGTGGGTCAGGGACCTTGGCACGGCTCTGCGGCGACTGGACTGGAACCACTGGGCTCGAAGACACCGGGACAGCTGGGCTCGAAGACGCCGGGACAGCTGGGCTCGAAGACGCCGGGACAGCTGGGCTCGGTGGGGCAGCACCCTTGGTGTGGACCGGTTGGGTAGCACCCTTGGCAAGGACAGGAGGGGCAGCGCCTTTAGCACGACTCTGTGGTGACTTGGACGGCGGCAGCAGCAGCACGCTCTGTGGGTCAGCGACCTCATCACGGCTCTGCGGCGACTCTGTCATGGCGGCAGCAGCCAGCTCGGTGAGCGTGGCTTGGCAACAGCCGGCTCGGGTGAGCGTGGCTTGGCAACAGCCTGCTCGGGTGAGCGTGGCTTGGCAACAGCCTGCTCGGGTGAGCGTGGCTTGGCAACAGCCGGCTCGGGTGAGCGTGGCTTGGCAACAGCCGGCTCGGGTGAGCGTGGCTTGGCAACAGCCGGCTCGGGTGAGCGTGGCTTGGCAACAGCCGGCTCGGTGAGCGTGGCTTGGCAACAGCCAGCTCGGGTGAGCGTGGCTTGGCAGCTACCGGCTCGGGTGAGCGTGGCTTGGCAGCTACCGGCTCGGGTGAGGGTGGCTGGGCAGCTACCGGCTCGGGTGAGCGTGGCTGGGCAGCTACCGGCTCGGGTGAGCGTGGCTGGGCAGCTACCGGCTCGGGTGAGCGTGGCTGGGCAGCTACCGGCTCGGGTGAGCGTGGCTGGGCAGCTACCGGCTCGGGTGAGCGTGGCTGGGCAGCTACCGGCTCGGGTGAGCGTGGCTTGGCAGCTACCGGCTCTGCAACAATCTTGATCTCACAGTGCTTAGCAACCACCTTGGCTTGGCACTGTGTCTTGAACTGCTGTGCAGTGGACTGGCTCTCAAACTGGTTAGCGGTGGACCAGATCTCGCACTGCGAGGCAGTGGACTTGATTTGTTCGTGCTGCATGGCAGCACTCTTGACTGGAACTGCTACCTTAGGCACAGTAGACATGGACAGGACTTGAAGCTGACAAACAGCAGACTCAGATTCTTTGTGCTGCTGAGCAGCCACCTTAGATTGTTCATGCTGCAGGGCAGCACTCTTGACTTCCCACTGCTGGGCATTACACCTGGTCTCTCCCTGTTGGGCAGTGGATTTTGGACATCCTGTGACGTGCAGGGCAGTGGACTCTGGGGCCTGGTAAGGCTGGAACATGGAGGGTAACTTCTGGGGGCGCAATTGACAGTCCATTCTTTTATGCAGGAAAGAACCGCAATAAAAGCATAAGCCCTGAGTCTTCCTCCATACCCTTTCCTCCAGGGTCAGGGGTCCTCTGGAACCTTTAACTGGAACTGGAACAGGCTCCTTTGGGAAGACGTCCCTAGGAGGTTGCAGCAACCTTGCATACAGGATATCCAGGTGCTGAGTAATGAGCTTGTTAGCCCCTCTCAGGATCTCCAGCACCTCTAGAATTACTGCTCGCTCACTATGTACTGGCTGCCTCATTATGTGTACCTGGGATGTCTGAACGACAGGGGCACAGGTATAGCAGGCGGGGGTGCAACCCCAACTGGTTCCAGGTGTGCAGTACGATTCAGGATAGTTTGTAAGGCAATGGAAAACTGATCCATCCTATGATCCTGCTCATCCTGTCTGGATACAAAAGGTAGCCAAGTGCGGTGTTAAATCTGCGGGATCCATATTGGCCAGATCGTAATGTCACGGTTCCCGGATCCCACCACGCAGTACTTAACACCCAACACTCCACAAAACCCAGAAGCTACCAACAGTGTAGCTGTGAATGATCCCTATCTGTCTGGTCCTTAGAATTGGCCAGGTAAACTAGCTAGACAGAGAAGGGTTAACAATACGGAGAGGAGTCAGCCGAGCCAGAATCAGGAATACAGAGTTCAGAATGGTCAAATGGAATAGCCGGGTCGGTATCAGAGCAGTAGCGTAGTACAAGCAAATAGTCTAGGGCAACAGAAGGCAGAATGGTCAGAACACAAGCAGAGGTCAGTAACAGGTTAAATCAATATAGCAGTCAGTTACAAGGCGCTCAGGATGGATAACCACGATCTGGCAACTTCTGAAACTAACTGAGGGTTTTTAAAGACCTTCACCAGGCCATGCCCCCCACTCAAGCCACACCTCATGCAATCACCTCCCTGCCTGTCTCCATTTAAACCAGGCAGTGGTCAGCGAGCAGCATCAGACTTGCTGTCCTCAAGCACACAGGTAGGGCTGGAAGCCCCCAACGTTACAGGACCGCGATACGGCACATGTAAGAGCCCCCTAGGGGTTAAAGACAGCCACCGCTTGGAAGGGCAGGCTGTGCCCTTCCAAGCGGTGACTGCCTTTTCCCGATGGCCCGCGCAGATGGCACCTTCCCCGCAATGTGGGGGGGGGGGCGGTGCCTGAAATATACTATCGTGCCAGCCTGGGTCCCGGAGGCTGGGCTGACAGAGGATGTCAGCCCGCACCGGGGGGCGGCTGCGATCAGCCAGAATCCTGGCAGATCGCCGCTGCAAATGGAGGACACGCACAGCGCATCCTCCGCAGCGAAGTGTCCATGCGTCAGGACGCGCTGAGCGCATTGTCCGCATGGAAAGGGTTAAACTAATGAACGGAAAACGGAGCACCTGAGTCCGACAAATGGCAAAAAGGCACACGTAAAAATTCAAGAACAGGACCGTGGCTCACTAAAACAACCACTCAGATGCTGTACATATCAAAATTATCCGAAAGACTCAAAAAGAAGTAAAAACAGAAATGCGTGGTGAGGGGTGGTATATTTCTCATCCCGGTTGTATCTCCAGGAGGTCCGGGGAGAGACCTGCTGCCGCGAGATCCGTCCATGCCTTTGCGGGATCAGTAATCGTATACGGGACATTGGCATGCGTTACTACCAGCGAACCCGCCATACCCAAACGATAGCGAATCCCGGTCCTACGAAGAACCGTTGTCACGTCCCGAAAGCGACGACGGGCCAGCAGGGTCTGGAACGGGAGGTCATGAAATCAGGTCAGGGATGAGCCTTCAAATAGCACAGGGTCTCGTGCCCCAGAAGAGGTCATAATCTTCACCTTCAGGGCAACATCCCGAAAAGCAATAATGACATCGCCAGGTGTGCCTCTCAAGGACGTCGCAGGTCTCCTGACCCGAAACACAGAACCAAGCATATCTGGTGTGTCCAATGGAAGTCCAGCGACCTGAAGGACCAAACTAATAACTCCGTCGCCGTAACCGAATTCGGTATGCCCCTGACCCTGATGTTGCAGCATCTGTATCTGGTTTCTAAAGTCTCCACGGAGTGAGATAGAACCTCCACCTGAGATCTCAGGGCAGCGACCTGACCGGTCAACTGTACTTGCTCCAACTTCACCTCAGCGGCCGTCGACTGCACCTCCAACATTTGCGCGTGAACCGCTGCGACCTCTTCTCTGACCGCTGCTACCTCTGGTATCCACACTTCCCGTAGCTCGTCCAGGATTCTACGTAGGTCACCTTTTGTGGATAGGAGATGGTCATCCTCTTCCCGTGGTCGAGGCTCTGCAGCCCCCTCCGGTCTGGTCTCGGGCCAGGTCGTCGCTTAGACGCCGTGCTGCTGGTGGCAGAGAGCTGGGGATCCCCGGTCAAGTCCTCCTCAGACGAATCCGGGGCCACTGCAGTCTTTGTTAGAGCAGCCTTGCTCTTTTTCTGCTCCCGCTTTTTCGCGGCTGTGGAGAGAGGGCGCAATTCCGGTGCTTGTGATGGCGGGGAGAGCCATGAAGTCCCCGGCCCAACCCCAAGGGACCAGGAACTATCGACGTCTCCCGACGATCCGTAGCCTGGAGGGATAGACGAGGACGCCAACCCTCTTCTAGGAGCTGACCCACCTGCCAAAGATTCACAAATGTCCTGCTGGCAGGGGCCCCCCTTCAGTACACGGCTGCCGGGCATGATGGATCAGGTACGTCAGTCACGCAGGCGAAAAAGTCCCGGAAATCACCTCCAGGCCGTCCAAGATGTCCGCGGTCACCAGGCCCAAATTGATCAGAGATCGCCAAAAAAAAAAACGGAACGCGCAGGCAAAGGGCACACCAGAGGCACGGTAAGTAACCCCCAGACCTTCCCAGGCCAATCGGGAACAGCAAGAAGTCTCGTAGGAGCATAAGATGCGTATAAAGGCCGATGCTGTAGAGGAGCTCCTCCAAAACGCGACCGCTCGCTGCTGAAGTTAGCTCCGCCCCCGGTTCCTAACTTATTTTAAAGAAACTAGGATTTTTTCCACCATTTTCAATATTACAGAAAATCCCGGTTTATTAAATATTTCTAAAACCATTTATTATTTTCAGTTGCAGTAAACAGACCTTTTTTTAAAATATTTTTAGGATTATTTTGGAATTTTTCGGGATTTTTACATTAATTTTCAGGGTTCCGGACTAATTTTAAATGTATAACGAGGTCTGACTTTTCCCTTTGCTGAACGCTTACAGCTGGATTATCTTCTTTCAGTCCGTATGCGTTAGCAATGAATTTTGATACAATACATTTGTCAGTACCATGGATAGTACCAACAAGCCTGCCTTTTACCCATGGCTGTGAAATAGACTGAGTGATAACATGTTTCACATTCCGTTACTGTCCATGGTTCTGATCTGTCAGAACCATGGACAGTAGCGGAATGTGAAACATAGTGGGGTTCGTGAGGGTCCTGAGAACGAGCAACAGCACTAGTGGCCTGCTCTACGGTGGGGCCCGCTCAGGTCTCACAAGGTTTTAGCTTGTATGTGCCATTACAGAGATGAATGCTCCATATGCAAATCAGCCTGCTCTCACCCAAAAAGGGTGGCCAGTGCTGACTGCCAAGGACGTCATCCCTGTACAAGAGGTGCAGCAACCCCCGACCATCGTTTTGGCCTTGGTGAAGGTTAGAAGGACCAGGAGCTGCGCTTGTCCCGGCGAGTTGACCGCCAGGTGTTATGTTGGGACCTCTCCTCCCAGGAATGCACCACCCCCTGTTTCTTCTTTCCTCCCCTCCCCCTTATTTCTTCTTTCCTCCCCCCACCCCCTATTTTTTCTTTCCTCCTCCCCTCCCCCCCCCCTCTTTTTTTTTTCTTCTCTCCCTCTTATTTTCCGCTCCGGCTTTCTTTCAACTTTTTCTCCCTCTGGACTATTTCAATTCACTGAACTTTGTCTCGTCTTCTTTCTTCTGGTCTTTATCGTTGTCTTGTCTGCTTTGTTTGTTTGTCTGTCTGTTGTTATGTTTGTGCTAGTTCGCCTGCATTCTCACAGCATGGAAGACGTACTTAAAGGCCTTGCAAATTCTTTCCAGCGGCTGGTCAGCTTTGGTAAAGCATACGTCTGCAGTTGTTTCACATAACACTCCGATATTGGTCGGGACAGGTTTTTGCTTTTTGCCAACTGCAACTCTGTAAAGTACTAAACTTACCCTGTCATGATTCCTATTGTATGTGTCGAACGAACTGTGTTATCATACTATACATGCTGATGTGATTTATGTTTATATATGTCTATTTCTGTCAATAAAAATTTGATTACAAAAAAAAAGAAAAGTCACCGAACGTGCGTTGACTTTTCGATTCTCTTTGTATAACCCTGTAAGACGCAGGCACTGTTCTCGAAGGAAGCGTGGCCATCCCTGCAGAGAGGTGTGCCTGCATGGTTCCTATTCCCCATGTGCTGCTGCTCTCTCCTAACCTTAGAGCCTCCTTTACCTGCAGGGCAGCTTGGTGAGCAGGATGTTAACCTCTACCCTGCTGGAAAGCCTATCTAACCCTGTCAATTCCAAAGAGCCATCTTATCCAGTAGGCAGCGCTGAGTTACTCCCCCTGCATCACAAGCGTCTGCGCAGTATATTCTGCAAAAGTCATTTTATTAAATAGATCACATTTTATAATTTTATATAGTTTATACCAGGGGTCAGCAACCTTGGCTCCCTGATGTTTTGGAAACTACATCTCCCAAGATGCTCAGTCACCCATTAGGCTGACTCGGCCACATGGGAAATGTAGTTCCCAAAACATCATGGAGCCAAGGTTGCTGACCCCTGGTTTATACCAAAGCAACCTCTACTTAAAGCCAGTAGAGTACATGCAGTGTTTCTGCACACCAACAGGTTAAAACGTAACTTTTATTAATGATAAAAAAAAATCCTAAAGAAAAAAGACAAAATTAATTTGAAACCAGGTGGCTGCCTCCCACATGTTTGCAGCAATCCTCTGGACCGAGCGGCTATTAGCAGCTGCACAGCAGGAGAGGTTTGTGTTGCCCCTTGAATAATCACACGCATGCTGCCTGTGTGCGATTGAGAGATGGAAGCTCCGCCCCCAGCTGTTGCTGCTCTGCTGGACCTGGTGAGTGTAGATGTGTGTGGGCCAGTCCCCCCCTCCAATTCTACCTGGCTGTGCAGCGTTCGAGTGTCTCTCTCCCCTCTGTGGTGGCCAAGGGCGGATCCAGACACAAGTTTCGGGGGGGGGGGATTCTACCAGTTTTGTCAAAGAGCTGGTGTTGGGTTCGTCGTGACAGGCAGATATATTTGCCCCCAGCTCACATGGATATATTTATTGGCCCCCAGCTCACATGGATATATATATTGCCCCCAGCTCACATGGATATATATATTGGCCCCCAGCTCACATGGATATATTTCCCCCACCTCACATGGATATATTTCCCCCACCTCACATGGATATATTGCCCCCACCTCACATGGATAGATTTGCTCCCAGCTCACATGAATATATATATATATATTGCCCCAGCTCACATGGATATACTTGCTCCCAGCTCACATGGGTATATTTTCCCCAGCTCACATGGGTATATTTGCCCCCAGTTCCCATGGGTATATTTGCTCCCAGCTCTCATGGATATATATTGCCCCCAGCTCACATGGCTAGATTTGCCCCCTGCCCACATGGGTAGATTTGCCCCCCAGCAGCTCTCACCTCCTTTCTTCAGTCGGCCCCAGGCTCCGCTGGTGTTCTTCAGTTCTCCCGAGGAGGAGAGCGGCCACTGACATGCAGCTTGGCCGCTCGCCGGGAACCACCTGACCAGCCGCATTCTCCCGAGATCGCGCGGCTGGTCAGGTGGTTCTCATTACAGGCAAGCGGCCAAACTGCATGTCAGCGGCCGCTCGCCTCCTCGGGAGAACTGAAGAACGCCGGCGGCGATTTTCTCGGGGGGGGGGGACAATTGCCACGTTGCCCCCCCTGGATCCGCCCCTGGTGGTGGCCCCCCTCCATCCCAGCAACAGCTTGCTATACAGGCATAGAGCTTGTAAAGGGAGCCTCTAGCTGGTTTACACATAAATGGCTGCCTTTTTAAATGATAAAATGCAGAGCTCAAAGCCCCTTACAAATGTGTCCTTTTTAATATGTAAACATTTCCCCCCTTCCTCTCTTCTCTTCCACCCCATTCCCCCTCTGCCATCTCCCCCTTCTCACTGCCCCCTTCATACTCTCACCCCCTCTCCTCTCTCTTTCTGTCTCCTTCCTGTCTCCTTTCCCTCTTTCTGTCTCTTTCTGTCTTCTCTCCCTCTCTCCTTTCTCTCACTTTGTTTCCCTCTCTCCTCGCTCTCTCCTTTCTGTTTCCCGCTCTCCTTTCTGTTTCTGTTTCCTCTCCCTCTCTTTTTTCTCACTCCTTTCTCTCTCCTTTCTGTGCTCACTCCTTTCTCTGCTCAATCTCTCTCTCCTTTCTCTCTCCTTTCTCTGCTCACTCTCTCTCCTTGCTCTCTCCTTTCTCTGCTCACTCTCTCTCTCCTTGCTCTCTCCTCGCTCTGCTCACTCCTCGCTCTCTTTCTCTGCTTGCTCTCTCCTCGCTCTCTTTCTCTGCTCTCCTCGCTCTGCTCACTCCTCGCTCTCTCCTTTCTCTGCTCACTCCTCGCTCTCTCCTTTCTCTGCTCACTCCTCGCTTTCTCCTTTCTCTGCTCACTCCTCGCTCTCTCCTTTCTCTGCTCACTCCTCGCTCTCCTTTCTCTGCTCACTCCTCGCTCTCCTTTCTCTGCTCACTCCTCGCTCTCCTTTCTCTGCTCACTCCTCGCTCTCCTTTCTCTGCTCACTCCTCGCTCTCCTTTCTCTGCTCACTCCTCGCTCTCTCCTTTCTCTGCTCCTCCTCGCTCTCCTTTCTCTGCTCACTCCTCGCTCTCTCCTTTCTCTGCTCACTCTCTCTGCTCACTCCTCGCTCTCTCCTTTCTCTGCTCACTCCTCGCGCTCTCCTTTCTCTGCTCACTCCTCGCTCTCTCCTTTCTCTGCTCACTCCTCGCTCTCTCCTTTCTCTGCTCACTCCTCGCTCTCTCCTTTCTCTGCTCACTCTCTCCTCGCTCTGCTCACTCTCTCCTCGCTCTGCTCACTCTCTCCTTGCTCTGTCCGCTCTGCTTACTCTCTCCTCGCTCTGCTCTCTGCTGTCTCCTCGTTCTCTCTCTACTCCTCCTCTCTGCTCCTCGCTGTCTCCCAGGGCCGTCTTTAACGCAGGGCAAAAGGGGCAGCTGCCCGGGCCCAGTGATTTTTGTGGGGCCCAAGGCAGCTGCCCCTATTTGTTTTGGGATAGTGGTGTGGAGAGCAAAATTGCATAAGGGGGCCCGAGAAAATGTTTTGCCCAGGGACCAGTCGCCATTAAAGTTGGCCCTGCCAACTGGCACCACAATCTGGCTGGCCCTGCTCTCCTATGTTGAAGATGCCCTGTACCTACATTTCTAGGTGCAGAGTGTTTGTGTCTTCTTTGCCCTATCCCCCTGATTTCTCTGTTATATTAATTATTCCCTTATGTAAAATACTTCATAAATGTGTTTATTGTAGTGTCATGTTGTTTCCCTTATCTGCATCTGTAAGTAATGTATTCCTTTGTTTCCCTTGTTTCCATCCAGCCCCCCAGGACCTGGCTTAAACTGGACTTCTCTGGCCCTTCTCCAGCCATAGTCTATTACATGAGGGCGTATGTATGGGAAGAGGGAGAGTATTCAGTATGGAAACACTGGGGCGTGTTTTACCATTGTATTCTGCACATCCCCCTGTCTGTGTTTTGTAATTGGAAACCTTAAATAAAGTAATTCCCAGGTTTGTTATCACTCTGTAAAGAGCTCCAGCTATTGACTGGGTGGGTTTGGCCCAGAATCAGTACTACTTTGGGATACTGACAGCAAGGGGAGCGTTGCGCACGTGGGTACGGGACCCCACATTACATTACCGAATTCAGGAGTTTCAAGCCAAGCCTTAGCCTCTGGTTAATAAAATCGAGCACCCAGCCCTGCAGTGTCCATTTACAAATATTTGTGACCAAAATGGGTCGTTCTGAAGAGCTCCGTGAATTCAAGCTTGTATTGATAGAATGCCACCTTTTGCAATAAAAACACATAATCGAAAATAAGGATTGTGTCTAAAGCTAGTTCACAACCAGTGGTGGTATGTTTATATTGTGATAAGGTGAAGGGAATTGTGTACGTTGGCATGTATATCCCCCTGTTTGTGAGACGGCATTGGGCTGTTTGAACCTGGGAGGAAAATATGTGTTTTACATTGTTTCCCTGTGCTGCAAGGTTTCCCCCACCTACTAATTAAAAGCACTTAAAGGTTTCCTGGGTGTGAGGATACAGGGAGAGGAAGTAAGAAGGTTGGGAGAGAGAGACACAAACACACAGAGAACGGTGGAGCTCTGAGGTTGGCACCTCGATGCTCGATTGAAGGACTTCAAAATCTGGTATTACTTTTGGTTATTTTCCCAAGTTAGCGAGGGACGCTGTATTTGTTTAGTCAGCAGTCAGTCGAGTTTCTGTTATATTTTGTTTGTTTGCTGGATTGCTGAAATAAAAATAAAACTCTGAGATATATAAAGAGACTCTGTTTACATGCCATAAACACAGGGGAGCAGA
This sequence comes from Leptobrachium leishanense, assembly GCA_009667805.1. NCBI lineage: Eukaryota > Metazoa > Chordata > Amphibia > Anura > Megophryidae > Leptobrachium > Leptobrachium leishanense. The sequence goes on along the minus strand of CM019068.1, from coordinate 144,901,999 downwards.
GAAGAGCCCTTCAACAAGCAATTATAGATGCATAGCCAGTGCTGGTCCAGTATATCTGTGTCACATTTATAATATTTCAGAGAGAGTTTGTCCGGACCCGGTGGAATTTAGCGCCTCCACAAAGTCATCCGCTATGCTTCTATTCCCGTAGAAATCCGAGCAGGGGAAGGACTAGAGTCTACTTTATATAAGGTTTTATTCGGCAGACACCATAGGAATAGAACGAAAACAATATTGGATAAAGTAAGTATGAGAAGTGGCTGGCGAGACAGGAAATAGGGGGATAGAGAAAAGGGGCAAGGCAGGAATAGGGCTGAGCAATAAACACAGAGGTAAAGGAGTAAGTGAATAGATACAGAGAACTATGGACCAGACAGGAAAGGGGGTGAATAAGAGGCAGATGTATGGGACAGGACTGACTAACAAACAGGGCTAGAAGCAGGAGTCGAAAAAAAAACAAAGTGTGGGAACTCCAAGATTTGTCCCTCAGTTAGCACTTACTAACAAATAACACAAACATGCACTGAAATCTAATATGTTTATGTGTATATGTGGATTTTAACAAAAACATATGATGAATCCTATATTTATACTGATTAAAAGGGAAAGATATGATTAAATACCTGAATAAAAGCTTTACGGTACCTATAGGAACTCCGTTCCCTCTGCAAAAATAGTGCAGGAACTATGTTCCCATGAGTTCCCCTTGGACTAGACTCCTGGGTAGAAGGGATGAAACAGAAGAAACTAGAGAACTGGGGTAACTGAATATTATAAGTCCACAACAAATATAAGCTTGGGGTCCACCATAAGGAGAGGGTCTTCAGAGCATAAAGCAGGGGCTCGGCAGCCGTATCTTCAGCACACAAGCAGGGGTTTGCCAACAAAATATCCAGCAGAGTATTTGGCAAAGCGTGGTCAAGCAAGCAGAGGTTCGGCAACAATATATATCCAGCAGTAGGGTTATTCATACGTGGTATCAGAGGGTTAATCGTATAGGCAGGGCCCAGACTCAAATCCAAGGGACCAGTGGTCAGGATGCAGAATTTAGGCTTATTGCAGCTTGCTTGGTGAACAGAAGGAACAGCAATACAGAAGCAAAGCACTATGGGTGCTCCTCCCTTTCGTAAGGAAACATTGGACCACTACTTTTAACACCTGTATCTTCTGCAGTGTTGTGATGAAACCAGGGCTGAGCAAAGCATGACAGGAAAGTGCTACTGGGGTTAAAAGGGTGGAGCAGCACCGGACATGCCTTTCCTAAGGTGCCGGCGCTTAGGTCCATGACAGAGTGCCCCCACAAGGTACGCAGTCTGGGTGGCCAAGGCGGTTTCAGAAATCTCAGTATCAGCATGGATGGAAACAGGGTCTGAAGAGGTAAGGGGTGCAGTAGTTCCATCCAAAACTGGACATTTAACAGGTGTGTGTTTGGTCCTTCTGTGGAGAATGGGGGAGTCTATTTTAGCTATTCTCAGTGTCCTCTTAGGCTGGTGTCAGACCAGCATATTTAAGAGCGTAAGGCCACCTGTCTGATGCCCGTCTGGCCACCTCGCTGAGCGCAGTTAGTACACTCAGCGCTGCAAGCCTTGATCCTCCTATGGAGGATCACATTTTGCAGCCCCGTCGAACGCGTGTTGCAGTGCTTCGATGGGGAGGTTTGCAGCAATTCGTGTGCGTGCAACAGCGTGTGGCCTGCCCCGTCACAGCTTCACAACGCTGTGACGGATGGCGGGAGGCACGTCATTGTGGGCACACATAGTGCGCTCGTCAGACACCAGCCTTAGGAATAGCAAGTCCGTATGGGTCAGCAGTTGGGTTAATGATAGGTAAGGGGATGGTGGTATTGATGGGATCAAGTAAGGGAGGTAGTGCAAAGTCCATAATATTATGTAGTTGGTTCTGCAGAGACGTAAGAAAAGATTGTTGTTTGGTTACAGTTTGGGCTACCGTACAAACTTGGCTAGTAAGCGTGACTATAGAAGATATAATATCATAATTTTGCGATGTAACAGATACGGTGATGGTCTCGACATTCTTTTACAGGTACCGTCTCGGCAGCAGCTGTCATGTTCTGTGGCAAGTTGGTGGCATATGCCTCAGCATGGAACGGAGCTTCATCGGTTGGCTCCACAGCAGCAGATATTTTAGCAGTAAACAGAGTCTTGACAGTTGGCACTGTCATAGCAGGCACTTTGGCTTGAACTGGAGTTTCATTAACTGGTGGCGCAGCAAAGAGCACCTCGACGGGAACCGAGGTTTTGGCAGTGGGCTCTTTGGCATAGAGTGAAGCTTCAGCAGCTGGCACTGCAGTCTGTGTAAAGGTGTACTAACAAGGCTCTTTTCTCGAAATGAAGGCCTCAGGGTCTCCTGGTTCAACCTCCATTATAGAGGGACCCATGTCATGGATAACGGAGTCAGCAGTACGTAGACACGGAAAACCCTGAGGGGGTTGATCTGTCCACCAACCCTAAATGACTCTGGTCCACCTTCAACACCCTCCTTTACCCACCCGCACCTCCCCCCTCAGCTGCCTTCAGCGCTCAGGACCTGGCAGATTTCTTCCTCAATAAAACTCTAACTATGAGAAGCAACATCCCAACACAAGAAAGTAATCCGCCACCTCCACTCGCAGTAGACCCTCTGCCTCTTCCTCCCAGCCACTGAGGAGGAAGTCAATTCTTTACTGTCCTCCTCACATCTCACCACGTGCCCGCTCGACCCCATTCCCTCACATCTAATTCCTCCCCTCTCTAGGGATGTGCACCGATTTTTTTTTCGGTTCGATTAGATTTTTAGAATTTTTAAACTTTTCGATTCGGCTCGTTTCGACCGCTTTCTGTTTCGGTTTGGCTCGATTCGTTTTTCGGGTACATTTATTTTTCGGAATAATCGACCATTTTTCGTATTTTCGGGTCACTTTACTCGGTTTCTGTATCGACTCGTGATTTCGGAAATTTTCGTTTTTCGGAATTGTACATGGTTTTCGGTATATATCGACCATTTTTCGTACTTTCGTGTCAATTGCTCGTTTTTTGGTTATCGGCTTTTCGCTATTTCGGAAATTTTCGGGTTTTTTCAGAACATCTGTTCTCCTCGTTTCAAAGCTGTCTAACTCTATTGCCCCAGCAGTCCAGCACATGGATTTTCCCCAGAACACGGATTTGCCCCAGCACATTGATTTGCCCCAGCACATGGATTTGCCCCAGCTCATAGGATATTGCCCCAGCACATGGATTTGCCCCAGCACATGGATTTTCCCCAGCACATGGATTTGCCCCAGCTCATAGGATATTGCCCCAGCTCACGGATTTGCCCCAGCACATTGATTTGCCCCAGCACATGGATTTGCCCCAGCTCATAGGATATTGCCCCAGCACATGGATTTGCCCCAGCTCATAGGATATTGCCCCAGCCCATTGATTTGCCCCAGCACATGGTTTTGCCCCAGCTCATGGATTTGCCCCAGCACATGGATTTGCCCCAGCTCATAGGATATTGCCCCAGCTCACGGATTTGCCCCAGCACATTGATTTGCCCCAGCACATTGATTTGCCCCAGCACATTGATTTGCCCCAGCACATTGATTTGCCCCAGCACATGGATTTGCCCCAGCTCATGGATTTGCCCCAGCTCATGGATTTGCCCCAGCACATGGATTTGCCCCAGCACATGGATTTGCCCCAGCACATAGGATATTGCCCCAGCTCACACATGGATTTGCCCCAGCTCATGGATTTGCCCCAGCTCATGGATTTGCCCCAGCTCATGGATTTGCCCCAGCACATGGATTTGCCCCAGCGCATAGGATATTGCCCCAGCACATTGATTTGCCCCAGCTCATGGATTTGCCCCAGCACATGGATTTGCCCCAGCTCATAGGATATTGCCCCAGCTCACGGATTTGCCCCAGCACATTGATTTGCCCCAGCTCATGGATTTGCCCCAGCACATGGATTTGCCCCAGCACATAGGATATTGCCCCAGCTCACACATGGATTTGCCCCAGCTCATGGATTTGCCCCAGCACATAGGATATTGCCCCAGCTCACACATTTGCCCCAGCTCATGGATTTGCCCCAGCTCATAGGATATTGCCCCAGCACATTGATTTGCCCCAGCACATTGATTTGCCCCAGCACATGGTTTTGCCCCAGCTCATGGATTTGCCCCAGCTCATAGGATATTGCCCCAGCTCACGGATTTGCCCCAGCACATTGATTTGCCCCAGCACATTGATTTGCCCCAGCACATGGATTTGCCCCAGCACATGGATTTGCCCCAGCACATGGATTTGCCCCAGCACATGGATGCCCCAGCTCATGGATTTGCCCCAGCACATTGATTTGCCCCAGCACATGGATTTGCCCCAGCTCATGGATTTGCCCCAGCTCATAGGATATTGCCCCAGCACATTGATTTGCCCCAGCATATTTACAAAGACAAAATTTACAGAATCAGCGATATAACCGATAATAGTTAAATATACGATGTTCAGAATTACCGAAATGGAACCGAAATCCCGAATGGAACCGAAATTATGAATAGAGGGAAAATAAATTTCGATTTGACACATTTCAAGTCCATTCGAAAATTCCGAAAATTTTTCGATTTGGCTCGGAAAACTTTTCGGATTTGCCGTTTTCGGAAATTTTTCGTTTTTTCGGAAAGTCTGTTCTCGTTTCAAAGCAATAGATTTCGATTTGACACATTTCAAGTCCACTCGAAAATTCCGAAAAATTTTCGATTCGGCTCGGAAAACTTTTCGGATTTGCCATTTTCGGCTCAAAAATTTTTCGGAATTTCGGCCGCATCGAAAGACCCGAATCGGGAAATTTCGTGAAAATTCTGAAATTCCGAAACCCGAAACGCACATCCCTACCCCTCTCCTCCTCCCTCACCCCTGCTCTCACACACATCTTCAACCTATCTGTAACGGTGCGCTTACGGCGCTAACCTGGAGTAGCGTTTCTTTGGATTCTTTAGGACAGATTCTTGAACACAGCAGGAAAATGATACATGAGTTGTGCGGACTGCAGGGCAGTCACACAATACCTAGATACAGATACTGAAAACACAGACAGCAAGAAAGGCTGTAATACCTTGATTCCCACACCAGGGAGGTACTACAAGAAACCTAATTATCACCTCAGCTTCAAATGGCTTCGTGGCCAGGAGGTCGCCGGGTGGAAACACATTAACTATCTGTGTCCTGACACATAGACATGACGTGATACATGAACAAACGTGAACAAGATTGCTGATGCAAGACTTACTTTTGAGACATACAGAGTGGAACACTTGTGTTCATTAGCCTGCAGGGAAGGCCTACAATCTAAGATTGGATTCAGTATGTACTCAAGCTATACAGAGGGGGAACAAAAAGTTCAATAGCCTGCAGGCAGACCTGCTATCAGCGATAGGCTTATGTATAGCCACCAAGAAAATAGATACACGACAGGAAACAAGACAGTAGATGAATTCAGCAACAGACTAGACAGGACTTAAATCTAGAAACTAGGAACAAACATGGCACTGATCTAGACACAGAACTGGATGCCTTGCGATTAGTCCATGAAACCAGACAGATAAACAGACATGAAAACATGAACCAGAAAACAAGATGCATGAACTAGAAAATAACCAGGACTAGAACTAGACAGATAACATAAACCATACAGCAAAACCATAAACGTGAATCCGACACACACTCGGGCAAAAGTACAATAGGGATATGCGAGAGAATGGTCGATAGGGATAGCCAGGTCAAAACTTATACAGGTCCTCAGCCAGAAACAGGTCAATATCAAGAAATCAGACACCAGGCGATGCAGGAACTTGAACTACACTAACTCCAACTTACTCCCACGACAGTTCAAGGAGCAGCTCCACTCACCCTCTTTTAAAGGCTGATGGCTCCTTGCACTTATGCCTAGCTCCGCCCCCTCAGATGCCGTTTTGCCACCTCTTACTACTGGCAACAGGCTAGCCAGCGATGCCACCTGGCGCCCTGACCCCCCCCCCCCGGAAGCGCTGTGGGGGCCAAGGATATAACACTATCCCTCTCCACTGGCTCCTTCCCATCTGCCTTCAAACGCGCGATAGTTACCCCTTTACTAAAGAAACCATCCCTCGATCCCAACTCTCCATCCAAATACCGTCCTGTATCTCTGCTTCCCTTCACATCTAAGCTCTTAGAAAAACTAGTTTTCAACCACTTCTCACTCTTCCTGTCCTCCAATTCCTTACTCGACCCACTGCAATCTGGTTTCCGTCCCCTACACTCAACCGAAACTGCCCTCAAAGTCACCAACGACCTCCTAACTGCTAAAAAAACATGGCCACTATTCTATTCTCATCCTGCTTGACCTCTCGGCTGCTTTTGACAATGTTGACCACCCCTTCCTTCTAAAAACTCTCAGCTCTCTTGGTCTCTGTGACACTGCACTCACTTGGATTGACTCCTATCTATCCAAGAGGTCCTTCTCTGTGTCTTCTGCTGGTAACTCCTCCTCTTCATTGCCTTTATCTGTTGGTGTACCTCAAGGCTTTGTCCTTGGTCCTCTGCTCTTTTCCATTTACACCTCCTCCCTGGGCAAAATCATTAATAGCTTTGGCTTTAATTACCACCTCTATGCTGATGACACTCAGATCTACCTCTCTACCCCTGATCTCTCCTCCTGTCCTTTCCAAAGTCAGTGACTGTTTATCTGGCATCTCCTCCTGGATAAACCTCTCACCACCTAAAGATCAAAATGTCTAAGACTAAGCTCCTACTAATTCCTCCTTCTAATGCCGCCCCACTGTAACGGTAGCTATATCGCTTCCCCAAGAGTAGAGGAGTTGAGATCCTTAAGGGCAACAATACTTTCTTGATTAACACAGAAATTGCATAAAATACAGGTTGTAACTCAAGAGCCAAGGGACTCAAAGGACTAGCTGAATTGCCTCTAGGCTCCGAGGGTTTCGAGACCGACAGAAAGCCTAGGACACGCTCAGAAACACAATACGTGGGATGACAGTCCGTGAAGTATTAAAGGTGCAGGGAAGTCAGGGATGCATAAACCAATCGTTCTGGTAAATACTTGTGGTTAGTAGATACCTGGTGACTCTCGGAAGGTACTGGCTTGCATACAGGATTGTTATTGCTAATATGTACAGAGGTGCGATTAGAAATAACATTAAACACAAACAATCGTTTGCTATCGTGGTCTTTGCAAAAACATTAACATGAGTAGTAGCCTGGGTAAAGGGACCCCGGAGGGTTACAAGCGATACCCCTAAACGTGATGGGACAGAACCCAAACAGCGAGCGATCAACCCAGCAGCCAGCATGGGGTTAAATCACTAAAACGCGCAAACAGCGTAATACACACGATAGAGAGAGAGTGGTCAAAGCCAAGCCGGGTCAATCACAGGAGCAGGAATCTCATACAAAGCAGGGTCGTCAACAGTAAATTCAATCAGATGCAGGAAGTAGCGGTGCGTGAAACAAACTCCACAACAGGGCAACAAGGCAACTTCTCGAGCCCTGTTTTAAAGCCAGTGGCTCCTGGTGACCACACCTGACCCTGCCCCCTCAGATACCGATCTGCCAGCAGAAAGTACTGGCACCTGGCCAGCCAGCGGTCCCCTTTCTTGCCCAGACCCCCCAGGGAGCACAGCGGGGGCTGAGGATGTAACACCCACCTCCTGACTTCTCTATCACGGTGGATGGTATCACTATCTCCCATCAAACCAGGTTCGCTGTCTTGGAGTTACACTTGACTCTGCGCTTTCCTTCATGCCCCACATCCAGTCTCTTCTCCTCCTGCCGCTACCGACTACATAATATTTCCAGAATTCGGACATTTCCTTTTTTTTTTTCCCCATAATCATTTTCCTTTATTTTCTTTATCAAAGATACAGCCATAATAAATTAAATAAACAAACCTACATAAATCGCTTAAGGGCCCAAAAGTGCTATATTCACAATATCCTTGTTAATACAAATTCAGGTACTAAGTGTTAAGACCTTCTATAGCTCAAAACATATATTGGTCATTACCTAAATAATAAGTGGGGAGAAAAAAAACACACACAACTCACAGGTCAATTCCGGGGTCTCCTTAACAAAAAGCAAAAAAGTTTCATAGTTATAATGACGCTTGAGAGGTAATCCAGGGGTCCCAAATCTTATGACAGTAGGGGACAGAATCATGTAGTTGGGCGGTCAGATATTCCATTCGGTAAACATACCAAACCTTAGCCAAAATTCTGGTAAAGTAGGCAGGGAAGTCTTCCAATTTTTTGCAATACAAATACGAGTGGCTGTACAGACTCGATGGATGAGTTTAAGTGTTAAACAAGACAGGCCATAGCGTCTAGAAGGACTGTTTAATAGAGCTATCAAGGGATCAGGAGTCAACTGCACTTTCAGCATACGTGAGAAAGTATCAAAAACAGAGGACCATAGTTCTGATACCCTCCCACATTCCCACCACATATGGTAAAACGTTCCCCGGTAGCCAAAATTTCTAGGGCAAAGACCTAATAGAGCGGGGTATATATATATTGTGAGAGAAGCTTATAACACTTTTCCTGCACTAAAACACAAGTTGTGATGTTCATTGAGGATTCTATCATTGCGTCCCATTCCTCCTGTGATATAGGGCACCCCACATCTCGTTCCCAGAGTTTCTGATATGAACAAGAAGGAACGGGGGGTGGAGAAAGGAGAAGGGCATAAATCTGAGAAATAGTTCCAACTGTAGTGGCCTCTCTAAACTAAACATTCAAATGGAGTAAGAATGGGAGAAGATGTAAGCATATATTGAGAATGAACAAAATGGCATATTTGAGTGTATCTGTAGAATTCTCTCAACGGAATATCATAATGTTCTCTTAAATTAGCCCAGGACAGAATCCTATTCTGGTTGAGCAATGCCCCCATCCTCCTAAAACCAGCCTCTTCCCACCAGCGGAATACTCGACCTTCCCCCCGGACCAAGGTGGAAAAAATGGATTGTCCGCTAAGGGAGTTAATATTGAACCAGGGGTCGTAAGGCACGCCTTATATTTAAATGAAGACCAAAAGGGTTAGTGTATGATTTGATGTAGGTAATAGAGATAGCCTTTCTGTTGGGAAGACCAGTCTCCGGGGGGGGGGGGGGTCAACAAGACACAGTGTTGCCGCCCTTTCAGATTCTATATCAACCCAACAAATCTTCCCCTTATCTGCAGACCATTGTAGTAGCTGCGACAACTGGGCGGCGGTGTAATAGAGCGCTAAATTTGGTGCTGCTAAACCTCCTCTTAACTTCGGGCGATATAAAATCGTTCGAGATATTCTTGGTTTCTTGCCCTGCCAAATAAAATGAAAAAAAGCGGACTGTAAATCTGAAAGCAAAGTTTGGGTTTGGGTATTTTGACCCGGATTGTTCACTTCTTCAAATTCTCCTGACTTCACCGTTTAGTGAATAGACCTGATTGTGGTGTTTGAGACAAGCCTCTTCCTGCACACAAAGAACTATTAGAATGGAGTTCAAAACACAGAAGACAATTCCCAATATTAAAGTGTATCCCTCTCAGGTCTCTGTACCCTTTCACTTAATGTTGAAGACAATATAATGGTCACAGAGTTAGTCTTTAGTGTTTGGAACTCTACTAGAGTTTCCTGTGGAGGATTGGTTTGCACAGACAGGAAGTTCCCTGGGAGAGAAGCCTGTGATTATAGCAGAGAGCTCAGTGCTGAAAGGAGGATCCAGGCGGCAGGACAGAGCTGGCTTTATGTGTCTTAATATACAAATATTAGGAATTTGGGTTTAATAGATTTTGCTAAACATCAATTAGGAAGATCCATAAGATGCCTCCTGCAGAGCAAATACATTGTAAAGGGGAGCGACTAGTTTGAGCCAGGGGCTGACTGGCAACTTTTGGCCCAGGTGGCAAGTATGACCCAGAGGCCCATAGTGCAGCAACTCAGGCCCTTGTGTATGAGCGTTATCACAGAGCTCCGCAGCAATATAACTTACTCTCATACACAGCGCACATTACAGTGAGTTGTATTGCTGTAGAGCTCTGTGATACGCTCATACACAGTACACACCGCACATTACTGTATCAGAGCTCCACAGCAATAAAACTCACAGTAATGTGCGGTGTGTAGGAGCATATCCCAGACCTCCACAGCAATAAAACTGACTCGTACACCCTGCACATGGATATATTGCCCCCACCTCACACATGGATATATTGACCCCAGCTCACATGGATATAGTGCCCCAGCTCACATGGTGTCAGGGTGGCACCTGGCATACGCCGTGGTGAGACCCAAGTTCGAGGGGTTAGAGCCCTTTAGGCAGGAATATGCAGGTTGTACCTGAGGATAGGCTGGCTGATACTGGTAGCAGTCCAGGGCGTGGTACAAAGGGGTAAACCAGGGACAATAGTCAGGACGGTCTGTGATCAGTGGCTGGCAGCAAGGAGGCAAGGTCGGTGGGTCAAACAGGGTCTGGTACACGGTTGTCAGCATAAACATAAAGGCAGGACTGAATAGCATAGGGGTTGACTTGTCAATGCAAAGCCAAGTTGCAGAAGGGGGAGTTGATTTTTTATTGACCGACAGGAGGATGTGGTGTATGTTTGTTTGTGTTTAACTGATTAACCCCTTTGAGTGCTGGATTGGCTGAGGCAGCACTTTTCATGGATAGCACTGATGCAGATCTGGTTGTTGCGCACACAAGGGTGCTCATCCCTGACAGAGTCCCCCGAAAGGGGGGGCCTCAGGACGAACCGACTGGACTGGAAGCTGGACACCTGCGGACAAAGGAAAAATTGTTCATAATACATAAACAGTAGAGTTCATGGATCCAGCAGTACGGGGTGTCTTGGGTACTGCGCCTCCTCTGGTGGTGACAGAATTCTGCAGGGATGAGGCCACATAGCGCCAATGTACAGAGGTTGAGGTTTCGGCTTGTTCTTTCTGTATACATCTTTCCAGGTGGGTAGAGCTCTGGGGGTTACAACCTCAAACATGTATTCTGACTCAGAGTCAGAGGATGCATCACTGAGCAGATAGAAGTCTGTAGCTGGATCGTACCAGGAAACCGCAGCATGATGATCCCCTCTTGTGTGGGACGCTGCTTGTAAGGTGGTACCAACATACCCAGAACACTGACCTGGGGGTCCTTTTGATCACCGAGCCACATGCTGCTGAGGCTCCTCATCTGAGGACAAGGTGTCCCATTCCTCTGCCCCAGAATCGTGTGGAGAGCAGCACCGGCTGGGTGGAGTAGAGGTAACATCACCGCTCTGCGTGGAGAGAGCCTGTGGAGTCATCGGTTCAATCCCAGCGAGCAACCTCTCCAGTAAGTGTCCTTGGGCAAGACACCTAACGGTACATACTCGCCACCCAGGACATGCTTGAAAACGAGAGAAATCTCAATGTATCCTTCCTGGTAAAATCCCTTCTCAAAAAAAATTCTGAGGGTGCTGGATCTTGCTGGCTGGGAGCGATGGGGGTCACTGTCAGCGTCATCTGGGCAATCTTAGGAAATGTTGCAGCTTGCCTGATGTTCAGAGCTTCCTCGAATCGTGCCAGGTCTTCCTTCCGCACCACCATCCCAATGGATGCAAAAACACAGTCAGATGGTACAGGGTCTGAGGAACCGGTGGTGGAAGCAGCAGATTGTTCTGCATATGCAGGTTCTGGGGTGGTACAGGTAATGACGGTTCCTGGTGACATGAAGGTTCCCTGTACACAATATGGAGCTTCTGCCTTAGGTGCGGTGTTCTTCCTGGGTGCTGGTTTTGGGGTACCAACAGCACTGGTCATAAGGCGCTGCCTGGGAGCGATGGGAGTCGTACCTGTGGTCTGCATGGTCATAATGTCCATAGAAATAGGAAGGTTAGACTCAGATATTGAGGTTTCGTAGTCCTCACAGGTGTTCCACTCATGATCAGACTCCTCTCTGGGTGGATCGTGGTTATGCCAAGTTGTCATATGGGGTGAGGTGGTGGCAGCCTCCACCCCATCCTCCCTGGTTGGTAAACTGTCCTGGGTGGTATCCCTTGGTACCTGCTCTAGGTCTAAATAATCAGAGGATAGACGGCCAAACGGCAAGAAATCATACAGAGCGTCATAACCAGTACCTTCAACCTCACAGAAGGACAGGTCTTGCTGGCTGAGAGTGGTGAGAGATGTGGTTGCACCTGGAATCTGTATGCACATAACCTCCATAGGGCGCAGAGGTTCTGTTGCCGCAGGTGTACTTTGAAAGTCCATAGAAATAGGAGGGTCAGACTCCTCAGGTATGGTGGTCTCTTACTCCATAGGCAGTTCGGGTTCTTCCTCCTCTTCTGCATAGTCCTCCACAGACTCCCTACCCCTGGGTACAGCGGGCTTGAGTCTTCTGGGTGCAGGCTTCGTGTAGGAGGCTTTCTGGGTGCAGGCTTGGGAACCTGTGGTCTCCTGGGGGCAGGCTTGGGCTGTGGTGCAGAGATATGAGCATGTGGTGTATCTTTAAACACCAGAGTTTATTCACACACAGTCTTTTTCCATGGGGTTTGCCGTGAGACCATAGCCGGCTCGGGTGTGGGAGCTGGCCTTTTTTGGGGGTCTTGCGGGGCAGGCTGCGAGCCAGTGGTCTCTTGAGGCACAGTAGATACAGAGACCCTCCGCCATCCTCCTGGCGCACTCCTCTGAAGCTAGTGGGCCTTTGGTTTTCCTTCCTGGGGAAACACACATCTTGGGAACGGTGCTTCTTAGGGAGTCCATGAAATCCCCCAGTACAGCACATAGCAGGTGGGCCAGATCTTCCAGGGCTGGTAGCATCCCTGCGGGCTCAGTAGGTGGGCTTTGCATTCTGTCAGGGTGGCACCTGGCATACGCCGTGGTGGGACCCAAGTTCGAGGGGTTAGAGCCCTTTAGGCAGGAATATGCAGGTTGTACCTGAGGCAGGGACGTGCAGTCAGGGGCGGCAGGTGAGGCAGGGCCACAATTCCGTTAAGTGGGGACTGTAAATTTTTAAAATAAAACCTGCTATTTTAAAAAAAAAAATCACATATTCACCTGCTCCGCGCCCCCCTGCCGTCTGTCTCTGCTCCTTCGCTTTTTTCTTCAGTTTGCCGGCTGCTGTGTGATCATCACACAGCAGTGGCAGCCTGCTCTGAGCCTACGCAATTTGTGTAGCTCAAGCTGGCTAATAGATTCATTGAAGTCTGCAGTGCACATCTGGCACTGCCTACTTCCTGAATCTATGCTTTTCAGTGCCTCAGAGAGGCACTGAAAGCAATGGAATTGCTTCGACCAATGGAATTGCTTCGACCAGCAGGCCTCCCATGCTTTGATTGACACAGGACAGTCATGTGACTGTCCTCGTCCGACATGGGGATGTGCCGCGGGGCTGTGTGCCTGGAGGCACATCCTGGAGAGCAGCAAAAGATCCTGGGAAGCCCTGAGAGCAGCAAAACGATCCTGGGGAAACCCTGAGAGAGCAGCCAGATCCTGGTAAGCAGCACTGACTGCAGCCAGATCCTTGGGAGCACTGAACCTGAACCTACATAACCTGTGTATATCTGGCTCTGATACTAGTCCGTGCCTCACCAGCCTTTGACCTCACTGCACGTCACTGACCTGAGGATAGGCTGGCTGATACTGGTAGCAGTCCAGGGCGTGGTACAAAGGGGTAAACCAGGGAGAATAGTCAGGACGGTCCGTGATCAGTGGCTGGCAGCAAGGAGGCAAGGTCAGTGGGTCAAACAGGGTCTGGTACACGGTTGTCAGCATAAACATAAAGGCAGGTCTGAATAGCATAGGGGTTGACTTGTCAATGCAAAGCCAAATTGCAGAAGGGGGAGTTGATCTTTTATTGACAAACAGACAGGAGGGTGTGGTGTATGTTTGTTTGTGTTTAACTGATTAACCCCTTTGAGTGCTGGATTGGCTGAGGCAGCACTTTTCATGGATAGCACTGATGCAGATCTGGTTGTTGCGCACACACGGGTGCTGATCCCTGACACATGGATATATATTGCCCCAGCAGCTCACACATGGATAGATATTGCCCCCAGGAAGCTCAAACATGGATATATATATTGCCCCCAGCAGCTCACACAAGGAAATATATTGCCCCCAGCAGCTTACACATGGAAATATATTGCCCCAGCAGCTCACACGTGGAAATATATTGCCACCAGCAGCACACACATGGAGATATATTGCCCCAGCAGCTTACACATGGATATATATTGCCCCAGCAGCTCACACATGGAGATATATTGCCCCCTGCAGCTCAAACATGGATATATATATTGCCCCCAGCAGCTCACACATGGAGATATATTGCCCCCAACAGCTCACACATGGAAATACGTTGCCCCCAGCAGCTCACACATGGAAATATTGCCCCCAGCTCACATGGACATATTGCCCCAGCTCACATGGACATATTGCCCCCAGCTCACACATGGAAATATTGCCCCCAGCTCACACATGGAAATATTGCCCTAGCTCACATATATATATTTTCCCCCAGCTCACATGGATATATATATTGCCCCAGCTCACATGGATATATTTGCCCCCAGCTCACACATGGAAATATTGCCCCCAGCTCACATGGATGTATTGCCCCCAGCTCACATGGATGTATTGCCCCAGCTCACATGGAAATATTGCCCCAGCTCAAATGGAAATATTGCCCCAGCTCACATGGAAATATTGCCCCCAGCTCACATGGATGTATATTGCCCCCAGCTCACATGGAAATATTGCCCACAGCTCATACACATGGATATATTTGCCCAAGCTCACATGGAAATATTGCCCCCAGCTCTCACACATGGAAATATTGCCCCCAGCTCACCTCTCCTCTGCCAGGCCCCTGCTGCAAAATTTTGCCTGCCGCCACGTGCTTCTAGTCTTACGAGCGGCCACCAGCTTGAAACTCTGCTGCTCACATGGTTCCATTAGCCAGCCGCGTGATCGCTGGCTGATGGAATATGTGAGCAACAGAGTTTCAAGCCGGCGGCCGCTTGTAAGACTAGAAGCACGTGGCGGCCGGCAATATTTGGCAGCAGGGGCCTGGCAGAGGAGAGGTCCACACTCACGGAGGCGAAACGGGGTCCCACTTGTCCCCCTGCCCCACAGCCCAGTCCGCCCCTGGTTTGAGCCCCTCTACAAGGACATATTTTGGGGATATTAGAGAATTAACTCCTTCCCTGCGAAGGACGTGTGGGAAACGTCCTCATTGACCCCCGCTGTATGCGGAGGATGTTCCCCACACGTCTTCTGCTCGGCGGGGGGCCAGAGAGATACTCACCTCTCTGGTCCAGGTCCCGCGGTGTTCTGACTTCCTTGAAGTCAGACGCCACTTTATAGACCCTCCCGCTGGACACGATGATGCCATTTCCACGGGACCCCCCCGGCAGAATCCAAGAGATCGCCTGAAGGGAGGGGGGATCCGTTCGGATCCCCCCTCCCGATCGGGAGGGTCTCTAACCAAAAGCCAGGCACCGCTTTGCCCTTCAAAGCGGTGCCTGGCTTTAACCCCTTAAATGCAGGACCGCGATCTGGCGCCAGAACGCGGCCTAGATCCAGTGGGGGCCGCCATCATGGATGGCAGCTCTGCTTCCGGGTCCCCCCTCAGCAAAAGACGGCATCGCGCATGGCGCAATGACATCAGTTAGCCAGGGAACCCCTGCTAGAGGAGCAGCCTGAGCATGGCCTTTCAAATGATACCAAACATGACCATGTTTAAAGTAAAGAAAAATAAAATAAAAAATAAAAAAAGTTTTTTGTGTGTGTGTTTTTTATTAATGCAGCAATATTATTCACATTTCAATTATAATGTGAACAATGATGCTGCACTAATGATTTTTTTCTATGGGGTGCGTTTGCTAAAAATCACGTAATTCCCCCCCCCAAAAAAATGTAACGGTCCCAATTTCTAATTTTTTTAACAAGCGCACCCCATAGAAAATATTGACGCAAAAACTTGTATGATAAAATGTGAAAAAAACACTTTACACGCTGTAGATGACTAAAAATTCAAATTTTATTGCATTTTTTGTTATAATATTCAGGCAGGACATGACCTTCTTAGTGAAGCCCAGCTAAAGGACCTCTTGTTACCTCGTAGTGAAGCCAGCTAAAGGACCTCTTGCTCCTGTAAGGTATGTCAAAATCAGATACCCCATTAAAATAAACCAGGTATCCCATAAACATACACAAATAAATGTTACATTATGAAGTAAACTAATGGCATTTCTATTAAACCACCAGTAGATGGCAGCAGAGTGAAAAGCCTGAATGATGAGCACATGTCCATGTAAGATGTTTCCCTTTCGCAGGGGGAACAAAAAAGCAGACCTTCTGTTTCTGGTAGGAACCAAAGATTCAAGTACCATCCTACGAGAACTGAAGTCATGCTTTGTATCACTGCAGGTAAGAGGGAGCATATCCAGGGTTATAAACAGGACAAAAGTGATTCAATTGACATCCCTGTGAGGAGAAAAGGCTGTTGCTACTGTTGGGAATTAGATAAGACACTATACAGATGCCAGTGGGTTGTGCTGATGTGTCATAGGGCACCAGCATACAGGGAATGTGATTGCTATAGGATCTCATGTTATATTGTATTGATTGTACTGCACCATTAGCCTACTATAATGCAGATTGAGTAATCATATATCTGTACATGTTTAATTGTTTATTATTTTCTATAAGAAAGTTATTTCTGTATAGGTGAATGTTACGGTTATATATCTAAATGTGTATTAACCCCTTAGTGACTGCGGATGTACGTCACGACTACGGGTCTCTTTTAGACCCGCTGACGTACATGGTACGTCCTGCGGTCACTTGAGCGCTGGAAGCGATCGGATCGCTTCCAGCAGCTCAAACGCCATTGCAGGCTGCCTGGGAGTCCAGGCATCCATGCAATGGCGGGTAGAAGTCCCGGGGCCCCTTGTGATGGCTCCCCGGGAGCGATCAACATCCGGTTTAACCGGAAAGGTGCCCCGCACTTCTACAGAGCGCTGGAAGCGATCGGTATCGCTTCCAGCTGCTCTGAGTATATTGCAAGGATGCCTCGACTTCGAGACATCCTTAAAATATGGTTATCTGCCGCTGGTCTGTCCGTGATCGCCCCCCCCCAGCGATCACTTCCGGTAGCGGCAGGAAGTACTGAGTGCCATGAGGTATCAAAGATCACGTAAGTGATCAGGTGCTCTGTTGGGTGCCTCGAGGGATCAAGGCACCCAGCAGACAAAAAAAAGTGTAAAAAAATAAAAATAAATGTATAAAAATAAAAGTGACAGCCAAGATGGCGCTGCCCTTCTAAGGGCAGGGTCATCTTGGTGCTGTGTGGGATGTTCCTAGCCTGCCTCATCAGAGAGGCAGGCTAGCAACATCCAATCAGAAGAAAATATAAATAAAATTTCTAATTTGTCAGGTCAGGTCAATATTTTGTAAATATTGGCTCTGATCTCTGTGATTCTCCCTTCCTCTCCTCACTTGTGTTTTGGTGAGCGAGAGAGAGAGATCAGATTTGACAGGTTACAGATTTTAGGTAGATTTAGGGAGATTAAAACAATTGAGGCAGGTTTAGAGAGATTTTAGGGAGATTTAGAAGAATTGAGGCAGGTTTAGAGAGATTTAGAGATTTAGGTGTTTATTTTTATTTTTTTGTGAAACCCAAAGGTTATATACGTATATATAATTGTTATGATGTAAAAATCCTGGTTCTCCTGTTGTCTGGAATTATCTCAGCCATTAGCTCTCTTTATTCCTTGTACCCGGCCGGGCCTTTTCTTTCTTTGATCAGAGTTGTAGAGACCATATTCAAATGTATACATTGATTATATATGAGAAATTAATTGAGCACAAATGCTGATGTTCACATCTTTACTGCAATCAGATATCTGCGGGATTCACAATTTTCACATAGCTAAATACAGAATATACACATCAGACTTAAGACACTGTCCCTCAATACAATTGGCCAAGCTTTAGGCGCATTTTCCAAATTGTCTCAGATAGAAATGTTATTCCAGTTAACCCTAGACAGTGAGGCGCCTTACAACATCTGTTTAAACTTTATCAATGGTCAGGTCTTTCATCAAAGAGGGCTTTTACCAGCAACTTGAGAGTCTTTGGGTCAGAAGGTCACATGTGGTTTTCTTTAACTCTCCAGCCCTACTGACTGACAGCTGAAAGATTAATGATCCTTCACAAGCTGAAGAAGGATGCCATTATTCTGTCTAGTATAAAAGATTGTATCAAAAACTGGTTTGATATTCCATTAAAATATTACAGATATTAAAATACTCAACAATAATAATTATAAAATTTTATTTTATAATCCATTATATATAATGTCTGAGAGGGTGTACAGCGCCGAGGAGGCATATGCCATCCTGGCGTCAGAATCTGAGGCATCTGCGTTTGACTCAGACACAGATTTTGACCCTGCCAGGTGCTCCGAGACATCACTGGATACATCATCTACGCTGGCTGATGTATCTCCTAGTGATGTTTCTGATACAGATCCTGGGCCACCACCTGCCAGCAGGAGACACACAGCTCCAGCTGAGGAGTGGGTAGTGCCTCATCGCCAGAGGCCAGATATCCCTCCTTTCACAGCAAATCCTGGCATCAATATTGATGTTGCAGGATTTACCGCCACACAGTTTTTGCAGGTGTTTCTGGGGGATGATTTGTTGGGCCACATTGTTGCCCAATCAAATCTGTATGCCCCTAAGCATTGTGCTGCGAAGCCAGACTCGTTCTTGGCAAGGCAGCAATGGACCCCCTAGATGTGCCAGAATTTCTGAAATTCTGGGCACTTACTATGCTGATGGGCATCATAAAGAAGCCCTCCATTCGCTCCTACTAGAGCAGTAGCCCCATCTGCTTTACCCCCATTTACCCCAATCAATGTCACGTAGAAGGTATGAAAACATTTTGCGTTTCATGCACTTCAGTGACAACAGCCTGCGCCCCCTAGAGAGCATCCCCAGTTTGACAGGCTGTATAAAATCCGCCCCCTGATTACCCACTTTGCCGCCAGGTTTGCAGAGGCTTATACACCTGGAAGGAATATCTGCATGGATGAATCCCTAATGAAATGCAAGGGAAGGCTGGGATTCAAGCAGTATATTCCTTCAAAACGCTCCAGGTATGGAGTGAAGGTGTATAAGCTCTGTGACAGCGAGAGTGGGTATACTCAGGCCTTCTGGGTGTACGAGGGAATGGATAGTAGCCTTGACCCTCCAGGTTGCCCAGAACACATGGGAACCAGTGGCAAGATTGTGTGGGACCTACTTTTTCCCCTGATGAACAAAGGGTATCACTTGTATGTTGACAACTTTTATACAAGTGTCCCTTTGTTCAAGCTGCTGTATTGTTTTGATACAGTAGAATGTGGTACTGTTCGCAAGAACCGCGTAGGTTTCCCAGCACAGCTTGCCCGCACCCGGTTAAAAAGGGGGGAGCCTCAGCTCTGTGCCAAGAGGAGCTGTTTGCGGTCATGTACAGAGATAAGAAGGATGTATACCTTCTATCCACCATCCACTCTGAGAGGTCTGTGGAGATCTCTGTACGTGGCAGAGCTGAAAGCATCAGGAAGCCAGTGTGCATCAAAGCCTATAACCGGCATATGGGTGGGGTTGATCTGGCAGATCAGCTGCTCCAGCCCTACCAGATTGTGCGGAAGTCAAGGGCCTGGTACAAAAAGGTTGCAATTTACCTCATGCAAATTGCAACCCACAATGCCTTTTTGCTCTGCAAAAAGGCAAACCCTGGAGTGACACTGTCCTTTTTACAGTTTCAGCTCCAGGTCATTTCGGGGCTTTTGTACCAGGATGCACCTGCTCCCCGGGCGGTGATGGGGGACAGAGTTGGGGCTACACATTTTATTTATAAAATCCCCCCTACTGAGGGCAAACAGAGACCCAAAAAAAGATGCAGGGTGTGTTTCAAGAGGGGACAGAGGAGAGACACAACCTTTTACTGCCCAGAATGCCCTGGTCAACCCGGTCTGTGTCTTGGGGACTGTTTCAAGGTATATCACACTGTGCGTGATCTGTGATTTTTTTTCCTTTCTATTTTTTTCTTACAGTCTAATTAGTTGGTTCAGTTTTTTCTTTCTTTTACTGCACCAGACTTTAAAATTTTATTCCTACATTTTTATGTTCTACAATTGGTGCTGTATTTTGCCAAAATCTTGGCAAACCTATGCATGGGGGCATGAGTGTACTCAGTAGACCTTGCAGAAAACAACCTGGAGAGTTTTCATGCAGTAACCGACAACAGTGTCGCCTAAATCACAGTCCAAATCTAATGTGGGAGTAAAAATCAAAAAATCACCGCCACACACCTTCTCAAATGTTTTGGGCTAAAACCGTTTCATCCATGGCATCAAAGCACTCCATATGCAATACCTTGGGGTGTCAACATTTCAAATATAAACACTTTTCTGGCAATAATTCAAACTGGTGTATGCGGTAGACCCAAAACCAAAGATAGGCCTATCTGAAGAAATAATCTCAATTTCATCTCCAATGACAAAGTCATAAAAATTGTATTTGAACCTTCCCAAAATCCTGGCAAACCTATGCATGGGGGGCATGGGTGTACTCAGGAGACCTTGCAGAAACCAACCTGGAGAGTTTTCATGCAGTAACCGACAACAGTGTCTCCTAAATCACAGTCCAAAACTAATGTGGGCGTAAAAATGACCACCACACAGTATCCAATTTGTTTGGGGCAAACGGTTGCATCCATGGCATAAAAACACTCCATTTACAATACTTTGGGGTGTTAGCTTACCAAATATATGCACGTTCATGGCAATAAAAAAAATTGGGGTATGTAAAAAAGCCCCTAAAAGAAGATAAGCAGAGAAGATATGTCAAATTAGAAGAATGACACGCACATGTCAGAAGATTGGCGTAGCACCCCAAAAACAACCCAACAAATCTATATATGGGTGGTATCACTTTACTCAGAAGATGTTGCTGAACATATTTTTTTTTTTTTTTTGGCAGTAACCCATAACTGAATTTGACAATTCATGCCTAAAGTACAATGTGTGTGAAAAAATAACACAAAAAGTGACTACCTGAAAGTTTGACAAAGAGCTAGTGCATGGAAAGTGTTAAAATACAACTCTTTGATGTACCCTAGGGTGTGCCCTTTCTAAAAATATATGGTTTGATGGGGGTAAATTACTTTGGCCGGCTTCAAAAATGTCCCAAATAGAACATGGGGTGCATGATGACGAAATGTGAAAATTCCAAGTTGGAAAACTGAAATGCACACCCCCCAAATGACCCAATATACCTATACATGTTGCTGAACATATTTTGGGGTGTTTTTTGGCAGTAAACCTTAAAGTTCTCAGTACATGTATTCCTAAATTGCACTGAAAAAACCAAATCACCAAAAAAAGTATTTTCCTCAAATTTTGGCATAGATTTGTGGTAAAATGGTTGCATGGAAAGAGACAAAATACCCCAAGTTCAATACCTTGATTTGGGTACTTTTAAAAAATATGTATATGTGGAGGGTTATTCAGGAATTAGTGACAGATATCAGTGTTACAATGTCACTATCACTAATTTTGAAAATAAACCCTTTGGAAATGGCAAAGTGCTAATTGCACTTATTCTTGCATAAGATAAGGAAAAAAGCGAGGAATATGTAAACATTGGGTATTGCTAAACTCAGGACAAAATTTAGAAACTACTAAGGAATTACATTTTCTTGACGGTTGTTGATACATAAGAAATTTTGGGGGTCAAAGTTCGAAAAAGTGGTGTTTTTCAATTGTTTTGTCATATTTCACAAGTTTGTTTATAGTAAATTATATGAAATGATGAAAAAAAATGGTATCTTTAGAAAGTCCATTTAATGATGAGAAAAACTGTAAAATATGTGTGGGTTGCATAAACGAGTAAGAGGAAAATTTGACCTAAACACAAACAGCGCAGAAACGTAAAAACAGCAGCGGTCACTACAGGACGGATTTGTGTAAAACCACCTGGTCACTAAGGGGTTAATGTATAAGGAACCAAAAGATTCAAGTACCATCCTAGCAGAACTGAAGTCAGCTTTGTATCATTGCAGAAAACGTTTAAATAAAAACACTTCTGGTTTCACCCAGCCCGCTCCACTTGCACATTGGAATTATTGACCATACTTTCAGCATATGTGCAACACTCCCTAGTAGTGAAGCCCAGCTAAAGGACCTCTTGCTTCTTCGTAGTGAAGACCAGCTAAAAGGACCTCTTGCCCCCTCGTAGTGAAGCCCAGATAAAGGACCTCTTGCTCCTTCGTAGTAAAGCCCAGCTAAAAGGACATTTTGCTCCCTCGTGGTGAGGTCCAGCTAAAGGACCTCTTGCTCCCTAGTAGTGAAGCCCAGCTAAAGGACCTTTTGTCCCATAGTCATGTTGTGCATAAGGAAAGGAGCTATACTGTTCACACCGTTGCATCTTGGTCATTAGATTACCCATAGAAGGACCTTTTAAGTTCTGAGTGTATAATCTAGAAGGATTTCTCTAACATGATAAAAGGCTCAATACGGGGTAAAACAAGTGGATTATTTATTCAAACACACAAACCATATTTATACATTGTCAGAAATATGTATTCACTCCCCAAGGAGGGTTAGGGTGAAAAATAGAAGGTGACAAACTGGTGGCATTCTGGTGGGTCACCCACTTTCCCCCTTTCCCTCGTGTCATGTGTTTACTTCAGAAAATAGGGCCCCTGAACCCCTATTGGGGGTACTACTAAACCTCAGGTATTCCTGGATAGCTCACCCTATCTCTCAGTCTGTGCCCAAAAAGTTAAAAATATCACTTTATTCAGAAGACAAATAGAGCTCAAAGAAACAAATAGGGATATATATAATATATATTAACAAAAGTGGGAACACTCACGGACTTTGAATAAAATAACAACATTTTATTGGAGATACTTTAAAAATCCAACGTTTCAGCTCACAAAGGAGCTTTAATCAGGGATAAAAACATTAACGTATCAACCCCACTTATATACTGTATGTAATCAAATAACTTACCAACCGTGTGTTAAGCCGTCTGCAAGTCCCGTCAAACCGGAACCGGAATTGACGTGTAGACGGTGAAACTACACGACCTGAGTAACATAGTTACGATAGTTGTATACACAATTTACCCTGTAACCATGGTGAACTACCCACATGTTAATCCAGGGATCAGACGAATGAAAGGTTGAGGATAGGGGGAACAAGAGACACGACTAGATAGATGTCAAAACCTAAATACATCAAAGCGAGTAGTAACAAACACTCTGGAGATCTGAACATGCCTAAACTTAATACAAAAAGTGCTTAAAAGAATCAAAATAACATCTGACATAATGGTGATGAATGATGTAAAAACCAATGTGCTGTGAGATATTGTGAGTGAAAATATATGAGTGTATGTATATGTAATGTGCACCAAAAAAGAGTGTATACGTTCAAAGTGTTAATGCACTGAATGTGAAAAAATATAAACCAAGAAGTAAAAATTGAAAAGATTGTGCTGTGAATATATGTGAGAGATACAGTGTGTGAAAATAGTATATAGACCAACTGAAATGGTCAGGTTTGAGCTGGACCATTTTGGACTCATATATATATATATAACCCTAATGGGTTAAATGAGATGAACTCTATGCACTATTTTCTAGATCCTCACCTAATGTCTCGTTTTTATTGGTCACTAGGGATGAGCCGAAAACCCCCCGAGTTCGGTTCGAGCCCGAACCCGAACTTCCCATTTGTTCGGGACCGAACCCGAACCCCCATGCAAGTCAATGGGGCTGAAAATTCGGTTTTTTAGAGTGCCCTCCAAGAGGGCATATATGCTACATATTTGCCATAAAAGGTGTATGGGGGTCCGGGTAGTGTCCTGGGGGACAGGAAACAAGGACAAAAAGTTAAAAAAAAAAACTTTTTTAAAGGGACAGTGAGTTTTCCATGAAATAAGGGTTAAAAATAAAAACGAAAAATTCCTTCAAATATCGTGCCTAGGAGGTCCCCATAACCTGCCTGTGAAGTGGCGGATTTCTAGGTTGTATAGAAACACTTAAAAACAAAAAAATTACGTTTCATATGACGGTAAATGCTTTTCCTTTAATCTATCCATAAACAACTGCTTGGGGTGGCAGTCTGTATGAAAAGAGGAGGCATTTTCGGACACGCAGAAAAAGTTTACTGATTTTTTGGCGGTGAAAAGCAGGAGAATGACTGGAGAATGGAAAATTCTAGACCAAATGGCCGATTTGGAAAGTGAGATAAATGGGAGAATTTTTCAGGTTTGGCTATTTTGACCTAGAATTTTCCATTCTCCAGTCATTCTCCTGAGTTTCACTTTCTCTGAATAACCCTGTCAGGGTTATTCAGAGAGCGGTGAAGAGCAGGAGAATGACTGGAGAATGGAAAATTCTAGGTCAAAATAGCCAAACCAGAAAAATTCTCCCATTTAGGCTAGGGTCAGACTAGCGAATTTTTATAGTGCGTTTAGGCGCACTTAATCACGGCCGCACTAGCAGCAAATGACAGGCAATGACGGCCAATATACGAAGTACGGTCGCACGAAAGTCCGGCTGCGCAACGCAAGTGGAAAATGAACGCATTTTTTCGAGAACGCAGAACCGCTAGTACGGACGTCCACTAGCGGCATGTGTGCGTGATTTGGAGACGTCAGACCCTGCTCATGTCCGGCCAACATAACGTCCAGACACCCAAAGTTTCCTGGTTTGGACCCGTAAAAAATCACGCACAAAAATGCGCATCGTATGACCGTTTTCGCACAATCCGTGAAAAAATACGGCAATGCGTTCGGACGCACTTTTTGACGGTCGCTGCGAAAAATGTGTTAGTCTGACCCTAGCCTTATCTCACTTTCCAAATCGGCTATTCGGTCCAGATTGTTCTCTTTTCCTGCCATTCTCCTGGTTTTCACCTTTCTCTGAACAACCCTGAGAGAGAGGTGAAAGCCAGGAGAACTGGCAGGAGAAGAGAACAATCTAGACCAAATAGCCGATTTGGAAAGTGAGATAAATGGGAGAATTTTTCTGGTTTGGCTATTTTGACCTAGAATTTTCACTTCTCCAGTTATTCTCCTGCTTTTCACTGCTCTCTGAATAACCCTGTGAATGTTTAATCCCGAGGTGAAAAATAACATTGCTTTAGATTTTTTCCAAACACCAGTTAACCACTTGGCTGCTATGGACGCGCTCAGCGCGTCCAGCCAAGTGGTTCTGGACGTGCTATGGACGCGCTGATCTTGGATGTCAGCCCAGCACTCCGGGACCCTGGCGGAGCAATTAGATGTCATCTTGGCGGCGCAATGACATCTAATTCAGGCACCCCCCCCACATGTGCGGAGGAAGCGCCTGAAAGGGAGGGGCGGAGGTCCTTCGGACCTCTCTCCCTTCCGATCGCCGGGGGGCAGAGGGTTAATCCAGGCACCGTTTGGAAGGGCACAGCCCGTCCTTCCAAACGGTGGCTGTGATTAACCCCTGGGGAGCCGATCACGAATCGGCGCTGAAAAGCGCCGGATCGTGATCCTCTCCTGGAGCTGGCCGACATCTTGGATGTCGGCCAAGCCTCCAGGAACTCCCCCTGAGGACTGGCGTCATCGTGCGTAGCACGATGACGCCAGTCCTGGAGTTAACCCCTAGCTGCCACCAATGGTGGAGATAGGGGGTTCCAATGAACCCCCTATCTCCCGATCCGTGGCAGCTAGGGGTTAATGTTTGATATCGTTGGATCGGCCAGAGCATGGCCTTTCCAATGATACTAAACATGAGCATGAAAAATGTTTTTTAAAAAAATAAAAAATAAAAATATTTAAAAAAAATTCTAAAAAAAAATAAACAAGTTTTTTGTTTGTTTTTGTTTTGTTAATGCAGCAATATTGTTCCCATTTCAATTATAATGTGAACAATAATGCTGCACTAACGATTTTTGTAAGCGGTGCGTTTGTTAAAAAAAGCGAAATTTCCCCCAAAAAAAAATGTAACGAGACCCCATTTCTAATTTTTTTAACAAGCGCACCCCATACAAAATATAACCGCAAACGATGCATGTTAAAATGTGAAAAAAACCACTTTACACACAATAAATTATTGAAAATTCTATTTTTATTGCATTTTTTGTTATAATATACAGACATGACATAACGTATACATATAATAATGACATATTATGAATCTGCCAAGTCTGCCGGAAAGAACGATATATAATATGTCTGGGTCTTATATCAAAATATGGCTACAAAACGCGGTTAAACATGATGAGCAAAAGAGGTAAAAATTACCTCAGCACAGAGGTGTGAAAAGCCTCAGCAGCGAAAGGGTTAAATGCAGCATATTAGGATGTTTTAGGGAAATTAATTCTCAAATCTCAATCAGAAGCAGACACCACCCCACCCTCACTATATTGTACAATGTATCAAATTGATTACCAGACTAAAAACACCTGGTGTTATGCCCGTTTGTGAACAGAGGTCATTTAGAGTTGATAATCTTTCCACGTACACATTAGTTTTTAATTCAATATCTAATAAACCGTTGCTTATAATATTCTGCAGTAAAGAGTCTCTTTACTTCTAGATTTTTTAGTATTTTTTTAAGCATTTTCTATACTTTTTTCAAAATTTCTTTTTTTTTTCGAACCCGAAACCGAACACGCCCAAAAAGTTCGAAATTCGCGATCTTTCGAACTGCCAAAGTTCGGGTCGAACTCCGAACCCGAACAGCTCATCCCTATTGGTCACATCAGCACCATTGTTACGCGGCTTTTTTGCTACATTTTATTAGCATTATTCGTTGCTTTGATATATGGTTGATCTGCCTTTGTGTTGCTGGTTATAGGGTTTTGTTGTCGGCTGGTTGCTGGGCAATGGGACACGTCCTTGGCACGATGTATACCGCTGTATAGCTGATACATAATGGGAGGTAATCTCTTCTAAAGTCTCAACTCGTCTGTTTCATCATATGATTTGGTGGTAATACAGTAAAGGTTATTCGATAAGCGATAAACTTGACACCGAACGGTGAATTTCACAGTACAGCACAATATCGGGGCTGTTAGTCTATTCAGAAAGTTGTTAATTTGTCTAATACTGGCGAATTGACACTGAAATATGGTGTAGTTCGCCGCAGATCGGTGACCTTCGGCATCAGCAAAATTGTCCCATGCCAAAAACCTAGTGTACCCCCACCTTTAAAGCTACAAAAGGTAAACTAATCCCTTTGGGTGCTGTCCACTACACTCCTGTAAGGCTGCCCCAGGCAACCTTTCCATTCTGGCTGGGACTATACAACACCCCATCTGTGCCTCCTGGAAGCCCAGTACAGAGCTTTCAAGAGGCACAGCACATCCTTTCCCTGCAGGACTAGGGCAGCCCCCATACTTCAGCCTTTATCTGGGCATCCATTTCAAGCTACTCAGCACAAACCCCCACTGTGCAGTCTGTGAGCCAAATCTTCCTTTATTCAAGACCTTTTTATTTCTTGTTCCCTCCACTTCCTAGTTTCCCTCCACAGTTTCCAACTTATCTAACACACCAGTCCCCCTTTCGGATCACCGCCTCATTTCCTGGAACCTTCTACCTCTAACCCAGACTCCTGCTTCTACCCTCACTTCTCTTTTACCCCGAAGGCACCTTGGTGCCTTGAATCCTACTCTCCACCACTATCCATCCTCTTCTCCTTCAGATCTCAACATCCGATTGCACTGACAAATAGGGATGAGCTGTTCGGTTCGATCAGTTTGGAGTTCGATTCGAACTTTGGTCATTTGAAAGTTCGCGAACTTCGAACTTTTTGGGTGTGTTCGGTTCCAGTTCGCAAAAAAAAGGAAATTTTGAAAAAAGTATAAAAAATGCTTAAAAAAATACTAAAAAAGCTAGAAATAAAGAGACACTTTACTGCAGATATTATAAGCAACCGTTTATTAGATATTGATTTAAAACTAATGTGTACGTGCAAAGATTCTCACCTCTAAGGCTAGGGTCAGACTGAGGCAGTGCGAAACGCGCGTTCTGGCGCACATAATCACGGCGCGCACTAGCAGCAGATGACAGGCAATGACAGCCAATATACGAAGTACGGTCGCACAAAAGTCCGGCCGCGCAACGCAAGTGGAAAATGAACGCATTTTTTCGAGAAACGTTAACCGCTGTTACTGACGTACAGAGTGCGCTGCGGCCGCATAGCAGCGTGTGTGCGTGATTAGGAGATGTCAGACGCTGCTAGTGTGCGGCCAACATAACGTTCAAACAGCCGGATTTCCCTAGACTTCTTTTCACCCCATCGTCATGAAATACGTCCAGAATTGCGCATCGTCTGACCACTTAAGCGTATTCCGTGAAAAAATGCGTGCGCACGCATCGACGTACATTTTGACGGTGGCCGCAGAAAATGCGCTCATCTGTCCCTAGCCTAAATGACCTGTGTTTTTCAAATGGCATAACAACAGGTGTTTTTAGTCTGGTGTAATGAATTTGATACATTGTATGTATGTATGTAGACTATACTGAGGGGTGGGTGTGTGTCTGCTTCTGAGTGAGAAGTGTTAATTTCCCTCCTAAAACTTCTTCTAATATGCTGCATTTCACGCTGTGTGCTCATGCTCAGCTCATTTTTACTGCTTTCGCTCATCATGTTTAAACGCGATTTTGAACCCACATTTTATTAAATGACGACATGTTAGATATCGTTCTTTCCGGCAGACTCCGCAGATT
Organism: Leptobrachium leishanense; assembly: GCA_009667805.1. Classification (NCBI taxonomy): domain Eukaryota; kingdom Metazoa; phylum Chordata; class Amphibia; order Anura; family Megophryidae; genus Leptobrachium; species Leptobrachium leishanense. The sequence continues at coordinate 144,873,235 of CM019068.1, read as the reverse complement.
CATAATATATCATTTTTATATGTATACGTCCTGTCCTGGCTGTATATTATGAAAAAAATGCAATAAAAATTGAATTTGTAATCATCTGCAGTGTGTAAAGGTTTTTTTTCACATTTTAACACATGAGCGTCTGCGGTTATGTTTTCTATAGGGTGCGCTTGTACAAAAATTAGAAATGGGGACTTGTTACATTTTGTCGGGGGAATTACCTGATTTATAGCAAACGCACCCCATAGAAAAAAATCATTTGTGCATCATCGTTCACATTATAATTGAAATGTGAACAATATTGCTGCATTAATAAAAATAACACACAAAAAAATACATGTTTTTTTTTTTTACTTTATACCTGGTCATGTTGGGTACCATTCGAAAGGCCATGCTCAGGCCTTTCGATTGACACCCTCCATGACCCACTAGATGCCTGGAGATATCAGGGTTCAAATGAACCCCCTATCTCCACCAGGGGATTGGCCTGGGCAATATATATACGCATGATGTGAGCTGGCCTGGGCAATATATATACGCATGATGGCCATAGGCGTGCGCACGGGGTGTGCCAGGTGTGCCTAGGCACACCCTAATCCCACCCACAGCACACTCTGGGTCCCGGCTGGCTGCATCCCACGGTGCATATAAGCATATCACAGAATCCACTGCCATGAAACTCTCTGTTATGTGCGGTGCATATAGGCGTATCACAGAATCCACTGCCATGAAACTCCCAGTAATGTGTGGTGCATATAAGCGTATCACAGAAACCACTGCCATGAAACTCTCTTTACACTCCACAATGTTAAGTTAGGTGTCATTGGAGAGGTCAGAGTCCGGCCTTTCTAATGAGACCAAACACGATCATGTAGAAAAAATACAAAGTTTCCTCATTGCCCGCTTTTAACATCTAAAGCAATGTTATTTCTCACCTCGGGATTAAACATTCACAGGGTTATTCAGAGAGCGGTGAAAAGCAGGAGAATAACTGGAGAAGTGAAAATTCTAGGTCAAAATATCCAAACCATAAAAATTCTCCCAGTTATCTCACTTTTCAAATTGGCTATTTGGTCTAGATTGTTCTCTTCTCTTTAAGGGTTGTTCAGAGAAAGGTGAAAACCAGGAGAATGGCAGGAAAAGAGAACAATCTGGACCAAATAGCCGATTTGGAAAGTGAGATAAATGGGAGAATTTTTCTGGTTTGGCCATTTTGACCTAGAATTTTCACTTCTCCAGTCATTCTCCTGAGTTTCACCTCTCTCTGAATAACCCTGATAGTCATAAAACACAATCGGCCACAATACTCAGCCACTAATTGGGTTAGTCGAGACTCATGGGAAATGTAGTTCAAAAACAACTGGATGGCCAAGGTTGCTGCACCTCTGAATTATAAACATACATGGTTATCCAAAGAGATCCGAATAGCTGGAGAAAGGTTACCTTTCCTGGCCATTCGGCTATCTAGAGAGCAGGCAATTCACCAAATCCTGGCGAATTGCCTGCACATACGGTGCCTGTTCGGTGCCTGTTCGAGGGCAGTGAAATCCCCATAAAAAAGCACTGCTTCAGCTATTCAGAGAACACAAACCAGCAGTGAAAGGTTCCAGAAATGCCCTGCTGTTCGGTGGTTTAATTCAGCAAGTTTATTCAGGCGAATCCCATAGGCTTCAATGTTAAAAATATTCCCGTTTTAATTCAATATCTAATAAACCGTTCATTATAAAATTCTTCAGTAAAAAGTCTCTATTTATAGATTTTTTTAGGATATTTTAAGCATTTTCCTGGTTTTTTGTTTTACTTATTTTTTCTGTAACAGCCCTTATTATTATCATTCCCTGGACCTCATATGTAAATTTCAGACATTTTCCCTCAGTAGTTTCTTTGCAAACAGCATTTCAATTTTCAAACAGTCAAGCAAACTGTTTTGCTAATTTATTCACTCCATTCGTCTGCGGTGTCGGCTTTTTCCGGCGACTTCGCTGCGTGTGATCGTCTCCTGCTCGGCTTTTTCCAGCGGTTAATCTAGATGTTTTTGCGGGTTTTCGGCGTGCATTCTCTGGGTTTTGCGGTTAGTTTTCGGCAGGTTTGCGGCGACCTTTCCCTGCAATTCGGGGACCCTGTGGTGCTTGCTGAATACACCGCAGGGTCGCCGACCTGGGAATCGTCAAAACAGACCGAATTGAAGAGAACGAAAAGTGACCGAACGTGCGGTGTCTTTTCGATTCTCTTTGAATTACCCTGATTGTAATGATATATTTAGGCTGAATGTGTGAGAGTGCGTGCGTGTGTATGTATGCATAAGGGTGCGTGTGTGTGTATATATATATATATATAACATAATTTTTTTTCATGTGTTTGAGCTTTTGGGTGCACACCCTAATGATGATGGCGCATCTGTGACTGTCTGTGAGCATGATGTGAGCTGGCCTGGGCAATATATATACGCATGATGGCGCATCTGTGACTGTCTGTGAGCTGGCCTGGGCAATATATATATATATATACGCATGATGGGAGTTGGCCTGGGCCTGAGCAATATATATACGCATGATGTGAGCTGGCCTGGGCAATATATACGCATGATGAAAATTTGCAAAGGATAAGGCACGCAAAGTGAAATTTTGATGTGTCTGAAATTGAAACTTACGTGACAACTCTTATTTATTTTTTTCGTTAATTTATATTTGTACAATACAGTTAATTTTAATTTGTTTAATAGAGTTATTTTAAAATGGTTTAATACAGTTTATATTTATTTTACCTTTACTATTGGTGCTTTTCAAACTTTATTCTTAAATAAAAAGAAATTTAGTAGTTTCATGTTGTGTCGTTTTTTTGGGGTTTTTTTGGGGGGGGGGGTGCAAGTAGCTGGTCTTGCCTAGGGCGCAAAATAGTCTAGCACCGGCCCTGACCACATGGTCCACCCCTGCACGCTTCCACAATACCACAGAGGGGTTACTGTATGATGGCACTTGCTGGCCTGGCACCAAAGGCACAATATTTGGGTGCACTGCCACTGACGCATATTGACTGACACTGACATATTTCTATACATCCTAGAAATCCACCACTTCACGGGCAGGTTATGGGGACCTCCTAGGCACGATATTTGAAGGAATTTTTCATTTTTATTTTTAACCTTTATTTCATGGAAAACTCACTGTCCCTTTAAAAACGTTTTTTTTTTACTTTTTGTCCTTGTTTCCTGTCCCCCAGGGCACTACCCGGACCTCCATACACCTTTTATAGCAAATATCTAGCATATATGCCCTCTTAGAGGGCATTCTAAAAATCGAATTTTCAGCCCCATTGACTTGTATTGAGTTCGAGTTCGAATTCGAACATTTGGAAAGTTCGAGTTCGAATGCGAACCGAACTCGGGGGTGTTCGGCTCATCCCTACTGACAAAGCCACTGATCTCTATAACTCTGCCCTCTCCTCATCACATGAGGAACTTGCTCTTACCTCTCTCCATGCTAAACGCAGGCTTAACCAGCAGCCATGGCACACTAAATGCACAAGATATCTCGGCAGTGCTCCAGAGCGGCTGAATGTGGCTGGAGAAAATCTCGCACTTCTGCTGACTTCCTGCATTAAAAATTCATGCTTCGTTCCAATGGTCTTGCTTTATCTCTCGCTAAACAGTCTTATTTCTGGTCTCTTATCTCTACCTTTTCTCATGATTCCAGACGTTGGTTTCATACTTTCAACCTGTTACTGCGCCCAGTGGTGTATTTAGGTTTTGTGCTGCCCTAGACCTGATTAACCATGCACCCCCTAATTTAAATTTGACACATCCCTTCCTGTCAAGGTCACACCTCTTCCTGGTTAAACCTCGCCCTTCCTATTTAGGCTCCACCTTTTTCTCTTAGAGCTCCGCCTTTTCCTCTCTTTATATTAAAAGTGGACACCAAGTGCCTACTTGTATATTTTGTATACCATTTCAAATGTATCTATTGAGACAAATAAAATTATGAAATGTTTAAATTCAAGCATTTTTACAAAGATCAGCCATGCGTGCCAAGTATACTGGATCACAGCCACTCTAATTGGTTGAACAATAAAATCCACAGAAATGTGCAGTGTGTATGAGCGTATCACAGAGCTGCACAGCAATGAAACCCACAGAAATGTGCAGTGTGTATGAGCGTATAAGAGCTGCACAGCAATAAAACCCACAGAAACGTGCATTGTGTATGAGCGTATCAGAGCTCCACAGCAATAAAACTCATAGAAATGTGCAGTGTGTATGAGCGTATAAGAGCTGCACAGCAATAAAACCCAAAGAAAGGTGCACTGTGTATGAGCATATCACAGAGCTGCACGGCAATAAAAACCACAGAAAGGTGCATTGTGTATGAGCGTATCACAGAGCTGCACAGCAATAAAACCCACAGAAATATGCAGTGTGTATGAGCGTATAATAGTTGCACAGCAATAAAACCCATAGAAACATGCGCTGTGTATGAGTGTATCACAGAGCTCCACAGCAATAAAACCCATAGAAACGTGCGCTGTGTATGAGCGTATCACAGAGCTGCACAGTAATATAACTCACAGTAATGTGCGGTGTGTATGAGCTCCACAGCAATAAAACTCACAGTAATGTGCAGTGTGTATGAGCGTATCACAGCTGCACAGCAATAAAACTCAAACTCATTTCATTTAGGCTAGGGTCAGACTAACGCATTTTTCACGTTGTCCGTGAAAATGTGCGTTCGAAGAATGGACGTATTTTTTCACGGAATACGCAATAGCGGCCATACTATGCGCAGTTTCATCCGTGATTTTGTACGGATCATCAATAAAACACTTCTTGTGTCTGGACGTTATGTTGGCCGGACATTAGCAGCGTCTGACGTCTCCTAATCACGCACACATGCCGCTAGCGGACGCAGCGCACTCTGTACGTCAGTACTAGTGGTTTAACGTTCTCGAAAAAATGCGTTCATTTTCCACTTGCGTTGCGCAGCCGGACTTTTGTGCGACCGTACTTCGTATATTGGCCGTCATTGCCCGGCATCTGCTGCTAGCACGGCCGTGATTAAGTGCGCCAGAACGCGCGTTCGCACTGCCTCAGTCTGACCCTAGCCTTAAACCCCCCACGCTTTTCAATTCATAACCCCCTCCTTTCATTACATTTAAACCCCCACTTCTTTCATTTAATCCCCCACCTCTTTCATTTAACCACCACCTATTTCATTTAACCCCCCCACCTCTTTCATTTCACCCCCTCCACCTAATTCATTTAACCCACCCCCTCACTTAACACCCCACCACCTCTTACATTTAATTGACCTGGCGACTAGGTTGGGAGCTGGGGGCTGGCGGCGGAGTCACCTCTCCTTCCCGGCATGGTGAGCCAGCATGGTGGAGCGCTTGGAGGAAGTGACATCATATGACCACTATCTCCCAACGTTTCGGTCGGCGGCCGTATTCGCGAACCGGCGGCCGCGGGCGGCAGGTCTCACGTCCGACGGGTCCCATGATCGAGCGGTGGGGCATTGGATCCCACCGAGCGGCGGGGCGCCACCCCCTGTAAATTGCCGCCCTAGGCCTTGTCGGCCTAGGCCAAGATACAGCGCTGAATGCGCCCCGCTTCCACTCAACCTTCCAGGAAGCTCACTGCTGTCAGCTTTGCTGACTACTTCACTGATAAGATTACTAATCTAACAATCAAAATCCTCCTGTAACCTTCTTCTCTCTGGCCTTAAGAGATCCCAGTTTCTCCCTCTGCAGTCTGTTATGAAAGCCTGTGCCAGGCTCATCCACCTCACCTCCCGCACCTTGCCCCTCTGTCATTCTCTACACTGGCTCCCTGTTTCCTTTTGAATCAAATTCAAGATATTGGTGCTCACGTAAAAAGCTCTCCTTAACCGCGCCCCTGCCTCCAACTCCTCCCTTATTAACAAGTGTATCCCCAGGGCCGGATTAATATAGGGTCTGATGGAGCAACAGCTCCGGGCCCATGCCCCACAATAGGCCCAGAGAAAGGATAACTACGTATGCCTGCATTGATGGGCATTTGGACCCCTAAATCTCCAACTCCATAACAGATAAAGACTCATCTGAGGTATAACTAGGAAGGCCAGAGCATGACCTTTCCAATGATACCAAGCATGACCAGGTTTTATCTAACAATAAAAATAAATATTTATTTATTTTTTCTGTCTTTCTAACACAGCCATATTTTTCACTTTTCAATTATAAAGTGAACAATGATTCTGCACTAACCGAACCATCTCATTTCTTATGTCACCAACAAGTGTGGAGGTGATGGTACAATCCGTTATGAATTGTTACATCAAAAACCTAAACTGCCACACTACAGCGAAGAGCACTGGGGGAAGGGGGACTTTGGAACCCTGCGTCACTAATCTTTACACCTCACAAGGTCAAGTGAGTTGTCATTGGACAGGTCAGAGCCTGGCCCTTGCATTGATACTAAACATGACCATGTAAAAGCTAAAAGAAACCAAAAACACTCTTATTTATTTTTAGTTCCAAAGCGATGGCATTGTCCATTTGTCACGTATAACATGAGCAATACCACTGCCATTACTCACCTGCTCATTTCCCACACTGGGAGCAAGGTCAGTGTTTTATACAGTCATATTATTCATAAAACATCATCCTCCAAAAAAAGGGAAATATTTCATTGTTTTTTTCTTTCTCATAATTGATTGAAATTGTGTATTTTCTCAGAAAAATGCAGTAACAGGTTCCTATTTCAATTTTAACAAAAACGCCCTATAGAACACATATCCACAAAGGTTTGGATGATAAAATGTGAAAAAATTATTTTACACGCTGTAAAATGTAAATGATTGAAATCTGAATGGAACTTTCCTAGCATGTATCTGCCTGGTTAGATATACCCGTATCTGCGTTATTAGATAACCTAAAATATGTTTTCATTTCACTGAATTCCAAAAAAAAGCCACCAAAATCTTCAGCTCCAGGCCCATATAGATCTTAATCCGACTCTGTATATCCCATCCCGACCACTTCGCTCTGCCAATCATCTGACGTTATAGTCTCCTCGTAACCCCAACCCTCGCCTTCAGGACTTCTCCCGAGCTGCCCCTTTCTATGAAACTCCCTCCCTGCAACGTTAGACTCTCTCCACATCTATCTAGTCCTTCAAGAAGTCTCAGAAAACACATTACTTTAAAGAAGCCTATCGGCTCACTCTATGATCTCCCCACTGTTCATTCCTTATGCCAACTTCCCACCCAGCACCCCAATACTTTATGTTATCTATTTAGCCTCAGCTAGTGTGCCACCCCGCTCCTTTTAGATTGTATGCGCTCGAGCAGGGTCCTCTCTCCTACTGTTCTGTGTGCGTTTAATTTATATATTTGTTACTCTGCCTCCCCCGTTGTACAGCACTACAGAACTTGTTAACGCTTTATAAAAACTTGTAACTGTAACTACTTGTACGTTTACCTGCTGTGTGTGCCATCTATGAGCCCAGTGTACCTGCTCTGTGCCCCCAGTGTACTTGCTCTGTGCCGTCTGTGAGCCCAGTGTACCTGCTGTGTGCCGTCTGTGAGCCCAGTGTACCTCCTCTGTGCCCCCCAGCCCCAGTGTACCTGCTCTGTGCCGTCTCGTCTGTGAGCCCAGTGTACCTGCTCTGTACAGTCTGTGAGCTCAAGTGTACCTGCTGTGTGCCATCTGTGAGCCCAGTGTACCTGCTGTGTGCCATCTGTGAGCCCAGCGTACCTGCCGTGTGCCATCTGTGAGCCCAGTGTACCTGCCGTGTGCCATCTGTGAGCCCAGTGTACCTGCTGTGTGCCATCTGTGAGCCCAGTGTACCTGCCGGGTGCCGTCTGTGAGCCCAGGGGTTTTGCTCTGTGCAGAGAGAGCTCAGCATTTCATTGCCAATTCACACTGACTTGTATATCCCGCGCTCTGCTTCCTCTGGCACTAATACCATGTGACGCTTCCTGTCACATGACTAGCATAACTAGGGTTGCCAGATCGGCCATGTTTTCCTGGACACATATACAGGATTATTCAAAGAGATCCGAATTGCTGGAGAAAGGTAACCGAATGCTGAAATTCAGCGTACGGTTACCTTTCTTGGCCATTTGGCTATTCAGAGAGCAAATCCTGGCGAATTGCCTGCACATACGGTGCCTTTTCGAGGGCAGTGAAATCCCCATAGAGAAGCAATGCTTCGTATATTCAGAGAATACAAACCAGCAGTGAAAAGTTACCGAAATGCCCTTTCATTCGGTGGTTTAATTCAGGCGAATCCCATAGGCTTCAATGTTAAAAATATTCCCGTTTTAATTCAATATCTAATAAACCGTTCATTATAATATTCTGCAGTAAAAAGTCTCTTTATTTGTACATTTTTTAGGATGATTTAGGCATTTTTCGGGATTTTGTAGCAAACCTTTTTTTCTGCTTTTTTTTTAAATCTTTTTTTCTGTACCAGCCCTTTTTATTATCATTCATTGGATCTTATATGCAAATTTCAGACATTTTCGCTCAGTAGTTTCTTTGCAAACAGCGTTTCACTTTTCAGTGTTTCACTTTTCCAGATGTTTTTGCGGGTTTCGGTGTGCATTCGCCTTCGTTTTGCGGTGAGTTTGCAGACCCCTGTTATAGACTATCACTCCCTGCCCAGAATGACTGATATGGAGCTTTCTGGCAGGGAATGGGTTATTTGTGTCCTATTAGTAAGTAAAGGGTTAAATGTTTTAGGAAAGAGCTGAATCTTTGCCAGACAAGAGGTTAAATGTCTGGAGTGCGTTATAGAGCACTAGTGATCCTCAAGCCTGAGGCACACTGAACGTGTAGCGACGCACAGCGAAGCAAATATTTTGCAGGATTGACTTCACGCCGCTCTGCCTCGCAGCGTGTCTACACTGCATTACGTTTGATTCTCTCCGCACTGGATAGGAATCCACTAACTAAATTAAAATATGCACACCAAAACCTACTTATTTTCACAAAGCACATGTCATATAGGCAAAAAAGTTTCTATTGAATAAAATACATCTAAATTACTGCCAATTTAATAGGAATAGTATAAAAAAATTAGAAAAAAAGTAACCCTAATCATACATTATAGGGACACAGGGAACGCTATGTATAGAGTAGGGATGCATTGATACCACACAGACATATACATACATATATTTTAACACGCAGACCTTATACATATATATATATTTTACTATTCCACACAGACCTCAGACCAGACCATATATACACACACACATTGGGCGGGGGGGTGGCATGTGGACAGCCTCAACTAAATGCTCTCCCCCCCCCCCATCCCTCCAGAAGAAATGTTGAACTTGACAGGGCAGTGAGTGAAAAAAAGGGGACGCTTCTCACATCCTGACCAGTGTGTAATTATATATATATACTGGTCAGGATGTGAGAAGTGTCCCCTTTTTTTCACGCACTGCTCTGTCAATTTTCTTCTGGAGGGATGGGGGTAGGGTTGCCACCTTTTCTTCAAGCCAAACCCGAACATTCTAGTGTTGGGCTTGGGTGGCCATTTTTATTGTAGCGTATACATTATGCGTATATTTACTTTATGCGTATATATAATGACACGTGGTATGCATGGCATGTCAGGCTGGTATTTAGGCACACTGGTAATATGGCTGGCAGACTGGTATTGTGCATGGCAGACTGGTATTTTGCATGGCAGACTGGTAATATGGCTGGCAGACTGGTATTGTGCATGGCAGACTGGTATTTTGCATGGCAGACTGGTATTGTGCATGGCAGGCTGGTATTTTGCATGGCAGACTCATATTATGCATGGCAGACTGGTATTATGCATGGCAGACTCATATTATGCATGGCAGACTGGTATTATGCATGGCAGACTGCCAGAGGGGGGGTCCCGGCGACACCTGGCCCAGGTCCGGCTGCGGGGAGGCTCTCCTCTCCTCATGCTGCTGCACCGAGGCGAAGAACAGACGGAGGGATGTCTGCAGATCAGCGCCGGTGGGAGGGATTTACAGAACACAGTGCAGGCGCCGTGTGCTGCAGATCCAGCCCCTCCCCTCAGCGCGCAGCTCCACCAAGGGCCGGCGCTAATGTAAGGCGGCACAGGCGGCTGCCTTACTGTCTGGCTTCCTGCGAGTTTGAGGGGGCGCCGGCCCGGGTGGACTTCAGGTGCGGTAGGAAAGGGGGGCGGGGGGCAATCACTGGCGTTCTCACACTGACTCAGTCAGCACAGTCCCTACGAGGCGTGCGAGCGGCTGCTGGCATGCACGTGCAGCATGGCCGCTCGCCTGGGATGGCACAAGCAACCACGGGACCTGACCAGCCCGCGAGAATGTGGCTGGTCAGGTGGTTCCCGAATCCCATCTCAGGCGAGCGGCAAAGGTGCACGTGCATCACATGCCAGCGGCCGTTCGCAGTTGCCTCGAGACGAGTAGCCTAGCCGCCTGAGTAGCAGAACGCCGGCGGGGCCTGCAAGCAACACGCAGCAGAGCAGAGCTGAGACTCGCTGGGGGCAAATTTATACCCATATATGAGCTGGGGCCGCAAATATACCCATATAAATATGAGCTGGGGGAGCTGGGGCAAATATACCCATATATAAGCTGGGGGCAAATATACCCATATATGAGCTAGGGGCAAATATACCCATGTATGAGCTAGGGACAAATATACCCATATATAAGCTGGGGCAAATATACCCATATGAGCTAGGGGCAAATATACCCATATATAAGCTGGGGCAAATATACCCATATATGAGCTAGGGGCAAATAAACCCATGTATGAGCTAGGGGCAAATATACCCATATATAAGCTGGGGGCAAATATACCCATATGAGCTAGGGGCAAATATACCCGTATATAAGCTGGGGCAAATATACCCATATATGAGCTGGGGCAAATATACCCACATATAAGCTAGGGGCAAATATACCCATATATGAGCTGGGGCAAATATACCCATATATGAGCTGGGGCAAATAAATCAATTTGAGCTGGGGCAAATATACCCATATATGAGCTGGGGCAAATAAATCCATGTGAGCTGGGGCAAATATACCCATGTGAGCTGGGGGCAAATATACCCATATATGAGCTGGGGCAAATAAATCAATTTGAGCTGGGGCAAATATACCCATATATAAGCTGGGGCAAATATACCCATATACGAGCTGGGGCAAATATACCCATATATGAGCTGGGGCAAATAAATCCATGTGAGCTGGGGGCAAATATACCCATATATGAGCTGGGGCAAATATACCCACATATAAGCTAGGGGCAAATATACCCATATATGAGCTGGGGCAAATATACCCATATATGAGCTAGGGGCAAATAAATCCATGTGTGCTGGGGGCAAATAAATCCATGTGAGTTGGGGCAAATATACCCATATATGAGCTGGGGCAAATATACCCATATATGAACTGGGGCAAATATACCCATATATGAGCTGGGGGCAAATATACCCATATATAAACTGGAGGCAAATATACCCATATATAAGCTGTGGGCAAATATACCCATATATGAGCTGGGGCAAATATACCCATATATGAGCTGGGGCAAATAAATCCTTATGAGCTGGGGGCAAATAAACCCATGTGAGCTGGGGCAAATATACCCATATATAAGCTGGGGGCAAATATACCCTTATATGAGCTGGGGGCAAATATACCCATATATGAGCTGGGGGCAAATAAATCCATGTGAGCTGAGGCAAATATACCCATGTGAGCTGGGGCAAATATACCCATATACGAGCTGGGGCAAATATACCCATATATGAGCTGGGAGCAAATATACCCATGTGAGCTGGGGCAAATAAATCAATTTGAGCTGGGGCAAATATACCCATATATAAGCTGGGGCAAATATACCCATATACGAGCTGGGGCAAATATACCCATATATGAGCTGGGGCAAATAAATCCATGTGAGCTGGGGGCAAATATACCCATATATGAGCTGGGGCAAATAAATCCATGTGAGCTGGGGCAAATATACCGATGTGAGCTGGGGCAAATATACCCATATATGAGCTGGGGCAAATAAATCAATTTGAGCTGGGGCAAATATACCCATATACGAGCTGGGGCAAATATACCCATATATGAGCTGGGAGCAAATATACCCATATATGAGCTGGGGCAAATAAATCAATTTGAGCTGGGGCAAATATACCCATTTGAGCTGGGGCAAATATATACCCATTTGAGCTGGGGCAAATATACCCATATATAAGCTGGGTCAAATATACCCATATACGAGCTGGGGCAAATATACCCATATATGAGCTGGGGCAAATAAATCCATGTGAGCTGGGGGCAAATATACCCATATATGAGCTGGGGCAAATAAATCAATTTGAGCTGGGGAAAATATATACCTATGTGAGCTGGGGGCAAATATATACTCATCTGAGCTGGGGGCAAATATACCCATGTGAGCTGGGGGAAATATATCCATGTGAGCCGGGGGCAAATATATCCATGTGAGCTGGGGCAAAAATATCCTTGAGAGCTGGAGCAAATATATCAATACGAGCTGGGGGCAATATATCTATGCGAGTTGGGGGCAAATATATCCATTTGAGCTGGGGGCAATATATACCCATGTGAGCTGGGGCAATATATACTCATGTGAGCTGGGGGCAATATATCCATGAGAGCTGGGAGCAATATATACCCATGAGAGCAATATATACCCATGAGAGCTGGGGCAAATATATATACCCATGTGAGCTGTGGGCAAATATATATAAATTTCAATTATATATAAGACCAACGTTAAGCATCCTTTACTCTCTGCGTGAAGACACCAAACACTCGCGATAGAGATTATTATGCATCTCTATCCTGATTGGCTTGACATGACACGGATGGGGGGCACCAAATCGCACCTTCACCTGACTAGACAAAAAAGCTTGCACCGGCCCTGGCTCCGCCGAGGGGAAAGTTGCATATTTCCAACTCCCTTCGCTCAGCACCGCATCGTGACGCGGCCTGAGTGTGGGAGATGGAAGAATCTGGACACACTGAGCACATCTCACCGCGCGGCGCTGCTTACAGGCGCCGCACGGCGCTTCGCGCTCAGTGTGCCTCAGGCTTCAGGCAATTGAGACAAATTGGAAACCATAGGCGTGTACAGGGGGTGTGCCTAGTGTGCCCAAGCACACCCTAATGGTGGATGAAGAGGTCAGCTTTCGTCTCCTCCATTGACATTTTATATTTCCCTTTATCTGGTTCATGATGAACAACATAAAATATGACTGTATCTCTGTATTACAGGTTTGTTATTTCTAATGAAAAATCTGCATTTTGTGCAAAATCTTCTAAATCATGATTTTCAATTAATAAATGTTCCATGGGTGCACATTCCAGCGCAACGGGCTGCACACACTAATGTAAAAAATTCTGAAGGTCTCATCCCTTTGAAACACAGAGCCAAAATAGATTAAAAGGAGAGGCTTTTTCTCCGGTACCTGTTGGAGCCAATTAAATTTGCATTGGCATCTACAGGGAACGTGTTGTCTTTGTCACCTCCATTACTGCCATTCTCCTTAATTGTTTATGCCCCTCCACCTTTTTTTCCTTCTTTCTGTGGCTGCCTGACACTACTGGAATTGAGAGGGGAGATACATCAGCAGAATGACCAAACCTGCCCTACCCTCAAGTTATTACACAATGTCTATACTGCTACTAAAAACTGTAATCTTTTGCAGGAGAACCGCATGAGTCTGAAAATGTCTACAGGAATAAATAATGAGGAATCGGTATCATATGTTGAAGAAAATCTCATAAAGCCTCTGTCAGTAAAGCAAGAGGAAATAATCAAACATGAAACTCTGGAGTGCCAAGAAAACCAAAAAGAACAAGAGAATTACGAGCGGTCACATGGGACTGGCCAAAACAATTATCCTTATTCAGACATGTTGGTTCATTCTGAATTTACAAATTCTGTGTCTAGTGGGTCAGAACTTCCCCAAACTCACACAGCTCATATTGGAACAAATACATTTCAATGCCCTGAAAGTGAGAAATGTTTACGCATGAATGCAAGTCCTGGCAAACCGAGAGTTCACATAGGAGAGAAACCATTTGCATGTTCTGAATGTGAGAAATGTTTTAGAAAAAAGTATGAGCTTACTATACATGAGGGAATTCATACAGGAGAGAAACCATTTACTTGTTCTGAATGTGGGAAATGTTTTAGATCAAAGAGTGATCTTACTCCACATGAGAGAATTCATACAGGGAAGAAGCCATTTGTATGTTCTGAATGTCAGAAATGTTTTAGAAAAAAGGGTAATCTTATAACACATGAAAGAATTCATACAGGAGAGAGGCCGTTTCTATGTTCTGAATGTGGGAAATGTTTTACATTAACCCCTTAGTGACCGGGCGGTTTTACACGAATCCGTCCGTTCGTGACCGCTGCTGTTTTTACGTTTCTGCGCTCTTAGTGTTTACGTCAAATTTTCCTCTTAACCCACACATATTTTACACTGTTTTTCTCGTCACTAAATGGACTTTATAAAGATACCATTTTTTTCATCATTTCATATAATTTACTATAAAAAATATTGTGAAATATGACACAAAAATTGAAAAAACACCACTTTTTCGAACTTTGACCCCCAAAATTTCTTATGTATCAACAACCGTCAAAAAAAATTAATTCCTTAGTAGTTTCTAAATTTAGTACTGAGTTTAGCAATACCCAATGTTTACATATTCCTCGCTTTTTTCCTTATTTTATGCAACAATAAGTGCAAGTAGCACTTTGCCATTTCCAAAGAGTTTATTTTCAAAACTAGTGATAGTGACATTGTAACACTGATATCTGTCACTAATTCCTGAATAACCCTCCACATATACATATTTTTTTAAAGTACACAAATCAAGGTATTAAACTTGGGGTATTTTGACTCTTTCCATGCAAACCATTTTACCACAAATCTATGCCAAAGTTTGAGAAAAAAAAAATTTGGTGATTTTTTTTTTTGAACGCAATTTAAGAATACATGTACTGTGAACTTTAAGGTTTACTGCCAAAAAGCACCCCAAAATATGTTCAGCAACATCTTCTGAGTAAATTGATACCACCCAAGTATAGGTATGTCGGGTCATTTGGGGGCTAAAAGGCCTTATTTGGGGGGTGCGCATTTCAGTTTTCCAACTTGGAATTTTCACATTTCGTCATCATGCACCCATGTCCTATTTGGGACATTTTTGAAGCCGGCCAAAGTAATTTACCCCCATCAAACCATATATTTTTAGAAAGGGCACACCCTGGGGTGCTTCAAAGAGTTGTATTTTAACACTTTCCATGCACTAGCTCTATGTCAAACTTTCAGGTAGTCACTTTTTGTGTTATTTTTTTACACACATTGTACTTTAGGCATGAATTGTCAAATCCAGTTATGGGTTACTGCCAAAAAACACCCCAAAATATGTTCAGCAACATCTTCTGAGTAAATTGATACCACCCATGTATAGGTATGTCGGGTCATTTGGGGCTAATAGGCCTTATTTGGGGGGTGCGCATTTCAGTTTTCCAACTTGAAATTTTCACATTTCGTCATCATGCACCCATGTCCTATTTGGGACATTTTTGAAGCCGGCCAAAGTAATTTACCCCCATCAAACCATATATTTTTAGAAAGGGCACACCCTAGGGTGCTTCAAAGAGTTGTATTTTAACACTTTCCATGCACTAGCTCTATGTCAAACTTTCAGGTAGTCACTTTTTGTGTTATTTTTTCACACACATTGTACTTTAGGCATGAATTGTCAAATCCAGTTATGGGTTACTGCCAAAAAACACCCCAAAATATGTTCAGCAACATCTTCTGAGTAAATTGATACCACCCATGTATAGGTATGTCGGGTCATTTGGGGCTAATAGGCCTTATTTGGGGGGTGCGCATTTCAGTTTTCCAACTTGGAATTTTCACATTTTCGTCTCATGCACCCATATCCTATTTGGGACATTTTTGAAGCCGGCCAAAGTAATTTACCCCCATCAAACCATATATTTTTAGAAAGGGCACACCCTAGGGTGCTTCAAAGAGTTGTATTTTAACACTTTCCATGCACTAGCTCTATGTCAAACTTTCAGGTAGTCACTTTTTGTGTTATTTTTTCACACACATTGTACTTTAGGCATGAATTGTCAAATCCAGTTATGGGTTACTGCCAAAAAACACCCCAAAATATGTTCAGCAACATCTTCTGAGTAAATTGATACCACCCATGTATAGGTATGTCGGGTCATTTGGGGCTAATAGGCCTTATTTGGGGGGTGCGCATTTCAGTTTTCCAACTTGGAATTTTCACATTTCGTCATCATGCACCCATGTCCTATTTGGGACATTTTTGAAGCCGGCCAAAGTAATTTACCCCCATCAAACCATATATTTTTAGAAAGGGCACACCCTAGGGTGCTTCAAAGAGTTGTATTTTAACACTGTCCATGCACTAGCTCTATGTCAAACTTTCAGGTAGTCACTTTTTGTGTTATTTTTTCACACACATTGTACTTTAGGCATGAATTGTCAAATCCAGTTATGGGTTACTGCCAAAAAACACCCCAAAATATGTTCAGCAACATCTTCTGAGTAAATTGATACCACCCATATATAGATTTGTTCTGTTGTTTTTGGGGTGCTACGCCAATCTTTGACATGTGCTTGTCAATTTTCTAATTTGACATACAGTATCTTCTTTGCTTATCTTCTTTTTAGGGGCCTTTTTACATACCCCAGTTTTATGAACGTGCATATATTTGGTAAGCTAACACCCCAAAGTATTGTAAATGGAGTGTTTTTATGCTATGGATGCATCCGTTTGCTCCAAACAAATTGGATACAGTTTGGTGGTCATTTTTCATTTTCACACCCACATCAGTTTTGGACTGTGATTTAGGAGACACTGTTGTTTGTTACTGCATGAAAACTCTCCAGGTTGTTTTCTGCAAGGTCTCCTGAGTACACCCATGCCCCCCATGCATAGGTTTGCCAGGATTTTGGGAAGGTTCAAATACAATTTTTATGACTTTGTCATTGGAGTTGAAATTGAGATTATTTCTTCAACTAGGCCTATCTTTGGTTTTGGGTCTACCGCATACCCCAGTTTGAATTATTGCCAGAAAATTGTTTATATTTGTTATGTTGGCACCCTAAGGTATTGCATATGGAGTGCTTTGATGCCATGGATGCAACGGTTTTAGCCCAAAACATTTGAGAAGGTGTGTGGTGTAATTTTTCAATTTTCAGATTTTTACGCCCACAGTAGTTTTGGACTGTGATTTAGGAGACACTGTTGTTTGTTACTGCATGAAAACTCTCCAGGTTGTTTTCTGCAAGATCTCCTGAGTACACCCATGCCCCCCATGCATAGGTTTGCCAGGATTTTGGGAAGGTTCAAATACAATTTTTATGACTTTGTCATTGGAGTTGAAATTGAGATTATTTCTTCAGCTAGGCCTATCTTTGGTTTTGGGTCTACCGCATACCCCAGTTTGAATTATTGCCAGAAAATTGTTTATATTTGTTATGTTGACACCCCAAGGTATTGCATATGGAGTGCTTTGATGCCATGGATGCAACGGTTTTAGCCCAAAACATTTGAGAAGGTGTGTGGTGTAATTTTTCAATTTTCAGATTTTTACGCCCACAGTAGTTTTGGACTGTGATTTAGGAGACACTGTTGTTTGTTACTGCATGAAAACTCTCCAGGTTGTTTTCTGCAAGATCTCCTGAGTACACCCATGCCCCCCATGCATAGGTTTGCCAGGATTTTGGGAAGGTTCAAATACAATTTTTATGACTTTGTCATTAGAGTTGAAATTGAGATTATTTCTTCAGCTAGGCCTATCTTTGGTTTTGGGTCTACCGCATACCCCAGTTTGAATTATTGCCAGAAAATTGTTTATATTTGTTATGTTGACACCCCAAGGTATTGCATATGGAGTGCTTTGATGCCATGGATGCAACGGTTTTAGCCCAAAACATTTGAGAAGGTGTGTGGTGTAATTTTTCAATTTTCAGATTTTTACGCCCACAGTAGTTTTGGACTGTGATTTAGGAGATACTGTTGTTTGTTACTGCATGAAAACTCTCCAGGTTGTTTTCTGCAAGATCTCCTGAGTACACCCATGCCCCCCATGCATAGGTGTGCAAAGATTTTGGCAAAATACAGCACCAATTGTAGAACATAAAAATGTACGAATAAAATGTAAAAGTCTGGTGCCTGTCAAACTGGGGATGCTCTCTAGGGGGGCACAGGCTGTTGTCACTGAAGTGCATGAAACGCAAAATGTTTTCATACCTTCTACGTGACATTGATTGGGGGTAAATGGGGGTAGAGCAGATGGGGCTACTGCTCCAGTAGGAGCGAATTGAGGGCTTCTTTATGATGCCCTCAGCATAGTAAGTGCCCAGAATTTCAGAAATTCTGGCACATCTAGCGGGGTCCATCGCTGCCTTGCCAAGTAGGAGTCTGGCTTCGCAGCACAATGCTGATGGGCATACAGATTTGATTGGGCCACGATGTGGCCCAACAAATCATCCCCCATAAACACCTGCAAAAACTGTGTGGCGGTAAATCCTGCAACATCAATATTGATGCCAGGATTTGCCGTGAAAGGAGGGATATCTGGCCTCTGGCGATGAGGCACTACCCACTCCTCAGCTGGAGCTGTGCGTCTCCTGCTGGCAGGTGGTGACCCAGGATCTGCATCAGAAACATCACTAGATACATCAGCCAGCGTAGATAATGTATCTAGCGACGTCTCTGAGCAGTTAGCGGGGTCGAAATGAGGGTCTGAGTCTGACGCAGATGCCTCAGATTCTAACGCCAGGATGGCATATGCCTCCTCGGCGCTGTACACCCTCTCAGACATTATATATAATAGATTATAAAATTTTATAATTATTATATATATATAAGCGGATTGTTGGTTCTTAGAACAACTGTTGGGTTTCACAAGAAAATACAAATAAACACCTAAATCTCTCTAAATCCCTCTAAACCTGCCTCAATTCTTCTAAATCTCCCTAAAATCTCTCTAAATCTGCCTAAATTTTTCTAATCTCACTAAATCTCACTAAAATCTCTAACCTGTCAAATCTGATCTCTCTCTCTCGCTCACCAAAACACAAGTGAGGAGAGGGAGGGAGAATCACAGAGGTCAGAGCCAATATTTACAAAATATTGACCTGACCTGACAAATTAGAAATTTTATTTAGATTTTTTCTAACTTCTGATTGGATGTTGCTAGCCTGCCTCTCTGATGAGGCAGGCTAGGAACATCCCACTCAGCCCCAAGATGACCCTGCCCTTAGAACCCTAACCCTAGCCCTAACCCTAGCCCTACCCCTAACCCTAACCCTACCCCTAACCCTAACCCTAACCCTACCCCTAACCCTACCCCTAACCCTACCCCTAACCCTACCCCTAACCCTACCCCTACCCCTAACCCTAACCCTACCCCTAACCCTACCCCTAACCCTACCCCTAACCCTACCCCTAACCGTCAGTTTATTTTATTTATTTTTATTTTACTTTTTATTTTACTTTTTTTTACACTTTTTTTTACACTTTTTTTTACACTTTTTTTTACTCTGCTGGGTGCCTTGATCCCTCGAGGCACCCAGCAGAGCACCTGATCACTGATGTGATCGTTTTTGTACTGAGTGCCACGATACCTCGTGGCACTCAGTACTTCCTGCCGCTACCGGAAGTGATCGCTCGGGGGAGCGATCACGGACGGACCGGCGGCAGGTAAGCATATTGCAAGGATGCCTCGATGTCGAGGCATCCTTGTAATATACTCAGAGCAGCTGGAAGCGATACCGATCGCTTCCAGCGCTCTCTAGAAGTGCCGGCACCTCTCCGGTGAAACCGGATGTTGATCGCTCCCGGGGAGCGATCACATGGTGCCCCGGCACTTCTAACCGCCATTGCACGGCTGCCTGGAGTCCCAGGCAGCCTGCAATGGCGTTTGAGCTGCTGGAAGCGATCCGATCGCTTCCAGCGCTCAAAAAACGGCAGGACGTAACATGTACGTCAGCGGGTCTAAGAGAGACCCGCTGCAATGACGTACATGGTACGTCCTCGGTCCTTAAGGGGTTAAAGAGTAATCTTACTAAACATGAGAGGATTCATAGCGGAGAGAAGCCGTTTGCATGTTCCGAATGTGAGAAATGTTTTAGAGCAAAGGGTAAGCTTATTGAACATGAGAGAATTCATACAGGAGAGAAGCCGTTTGCATGTTTTGAATGTGAGAAATGCTTTAGAAATAAGTATGAGCTTACTATACATGAGAGAATTCATACAGGAGAGAAGCCATTTCTATGTTCTGAATGTGGGAAATGTTATAAAACAATTTGTGAGCTTATTGTACATGACAGAATTCATACAGGAGAGAAGCCGTTTGCTTGTTCTGAATGTGAGAAATGTTTTAAAACAAAGAGTGAGCTAACTATACATGAGAAAATTCATACAGGAGAGAAGCCGTTTGCTTGTTTTGAATGTGGAAAATTTTTTAGAACAAAGGGTGAGCTTACTGCACATGAGAGACTTCATACAGGAGAGAAGCCGTTTGCTTGTTCTGAATGTGAGAAATGTTTTAGAACAAAGGGTGAGCTTACTGCTCATGAGAGAATTCATATAGGAGAGAAGCCATTTGTTTGTTCTGAATGTGGGAAATGTTTAGAACAAAGTGTGGTCTTACTGCACATGAGAGAATTCATACAGGAGAGAAGCCGTTTGCATGTTCTGAATGTGAGAAATGTTTTAGTACAAAAGGTAAGCTTATTATACATGAAAGAATTCATTCATCTATCCATTCACATTGATGTAAACTCATTTTAATGGCATGAATGTGGGAAGGGTTTTGGAACAAAGTAGCAGAGTTACACACCTGAATGTGGAAAGAGAAGAGTATTTACTCCTATATCCACTAAATGGACAAACGTATCTGGATACACAGATTATCCTTGTGAGTTGACTGTACTCTCTTTAGACTCAAGGTACATGGACCTAAAGATGCATTTGGGAGTTGTTTCGCTGATATGTTGTTTTCCAGCCCACTCCTACAGGGCTAAACCAAGACCTTGTGCTGCCTGGAGCCAAGGATGAAATGCTGCCCCGCACCACCCAAGATACACCTGCACCCAGGCGCGGGAACGGCGTTCCCACAGGAACGTGCGGCAACGGCGTTACCGCACTTCTCCCACAGCGGGAACGCTGCAGGAATGCAGGTTCCTGCTGTGGCCCGAGCCCGAAACGATTAAGCTGGCAACACATTGCCGCTGCGTGTTTTCCTGCTAGGAGCAGCCGCTGGCAGGAATGCAGCCGCTCGCTTGGGATCCAACAGCCAGCCACGATCTCGTGAGATTGCAGCTGGCTGTTTGATCGATCCCAGGCGAGCTGCTGCACTTCCTGCCAGCGGCTGCTCATAGCAGGATAAAAAAGTGGCCGCCGGCAATGTGCGGACCCACCACACCCATTGCAGAGAGGAGAGGTGAGCTGCTGGGGCAAAAAAATTCCATGTGTAAGCTGGGGGCAATAATATCCATGTGAACTGGAGGCAATAATATCCATGTGAACTGGGGGCAATAATATCCATGTGAACTGGGGGCAATTATATCCATGTGAGCTGAGGGCAATAATATCCATGTAAACTGGGGGCAATCATATCCATGTGTAAGCTGGGGGCAATAATATCCATGTGTGAGCTGGGGCAATAATATCCATGTGAACTGAGGGCAATAATATCCATGTGAACTGAGGGCAATAATATCCATGTGAACTGGGGCAATAATATCCATTTGAGCTGGGGGCAATATATACCCATATGAGCTGGGGGCAATATATACCCATATGAGCTGGGGCAATAATATCCATATGAGCTGGGGCAATAATATCCATGTGAGCTGGGGGCAATAATATCCATGTGAGCTGGGGACAATATATACCCATGTGAGCTGGGGCAAATATATCCATATAACCAGTGCTGGGTATATAATTTTGGGGCTCACTGCTGTGTATATTATTTTGGGGCTCAGTGCTGTGCATATTATTTTTGGGGCTCAGTGCTGTGCATATTATTCTGGGGGCTCAGTGCTGTGTATATAATTCTGGGGGCTCAGTGCTGTGTATATAATTTTTGGGGCTCATTGCTGTGCATAATATTCTGGGGTCCAGTGCTGTGCATATTATTCTGGGGGGTCCAGTGCTGTGTATATTATTCTGGGGGTCCAGTGCTGGGTATATTATTCTGGGGGTCCAGTGCTGTGTATATTATTCTGGGGGCTCAGTGCTATGTATATTATTCTGGGGGTCCAGTGCTGTGTATATTATTCTGGGGGTCCAGTGCTGGGTATATTATTCTGGGGGCTCAGTGCTGTGTATATTATTCTGGGGGTCCAGTGCTGTGTATATTATTCTGGGGGCTCAGTGCTGTGCATATTATTCTGGGGGCTCAGTGCTGTGTATATTATTTTGCGGTTCAGTGCTGGGTATATTATTCTGGGGGTCCAGTGCTGTGTATATTATT
The DNA here is from genome assembly GCA_009667805.1 of Leptobrachium leishanense. Classification (NCBI taxonomy): domain Eukaryota; kingdom Metazoa; phylum Chordata; class Amphibia; order Anura; family Megophryidae; genus Leptobrachium; species Leptobrachium leishanense. The sequence continues at coordinate 144,850,693 of CM019068.1, read as the reverse complement.
CTGGGGGCTCAGTGCTGTGTATATTATTCTGGGGGTTCAGTGCTGGGTATATTATTCTGGGGGCTCAGTGCTGTGTATATTATTCTGGGGGCTCAGTGCTGTGCATATTTTTCTGGGGACTCATTGCTGTGTATATTATTTTGGGGGTTCAGTGCTGGGTATATTATTCTGGGGGTCCAGTGCCTGTGTATATAATTCTGGGGGGGTCTGTGCCTGTGTATATAATTCTGGGGGTATGTGCCTGGATATATATATATATACTCTGCTCAAAAAAATAAAGGGAACACTTAGGCTAGGGACAGATGAGCGCATTTTCTGCGGCCACCGTCAAAATGTACGTCGATGCGTGTGCACGCATTTTTTCACGGAATACGCTTAAGTGGTCAGACGATGCGCAATTCTGGACGTATTTCATGACGGTGGGGTAAAAAAAAGAGAAAAATCAGATGAATCTAATCAATTGAGAAATGAAAAAATAAGGGCAAGGGTTATAAAAAGCCATTTTGGGGATGGTGGCGTTTTTCAAAGATGGATCCTGCACACGTCTTTGTGTTTGGTGCGATGGGGTACCTGTACCTTAAGAGGAAGAGAAAGCGGCGAACCTGGGTTCATGAAATCAACGCTGCCAGACCGACGCATGGACACTTTGTGACGCTGTACAGGCCACTGCGAGAGAGGGACCCCGTGAAGTTCTTCAACTACATGCGGATGTCCATCGCCTCCTTTGATGAACTGTTGTCGCGGGTACGGGAGCCGCTGACCAAGAGGGACACCAACATGCGGGCCGCCATACCACCGGAGGAGATGATAGTCATCACTTTGAGGTACGTACTGTCACACACCTGCATACATGACATCGCTGCCAGTCACCTGACATGAGTGCATCATGTCTGTAGTCACATGCCCACTGTTACATGCACACACACACGGGCATCACATCACACGTACATAATCATAAATGACTCCGACAACAATGTAGAAAAATAATAATATAATATGAAATAAAATAACAGTAATATATTCTGGACATATATTAAAACTCGTTAACTCAAGGTCAGGATATATAAAACATCAAAACAAATAACACATAACAAACAAAAATAAAACATATTTATGACATGTATCACAGTTGCTGATACCGCCGAGCATCTGGGTCATGAGGGCCGGTGGTGTGGCTACAGCTGGACCCCGACTCTGTGTGTGGCCTGGCTCCGGGGGCATGGCTGGGCGGGTGGACAGCACCTCACTGGAGACGGAAGATCCACTGGCATTGGTGGATTGTGGCACAGCATGGTAGGCGGCTGCGTGATGGGGACGGGAAAGGATGTCCTCCAATATTGCCAGAGATCTGTGCCGGTACTCCATCTTCTCAGCCTCGCTCATCTTGTTGAGGAGGAGCATACATGCATTGAAGAAAGACATGTCCACGGAGTCCGCAATCATGCAGCGTTGGTGGTGATGGTTGGTCTGAGCCTCCATGAAGGTGACCATGGCCTGCTCCAGGTCTGCAGCTTGTGCCCTTCTCTTCTGGCCCGGTCTGGTGCTGACCGTTGTTGCGGTACTTGCCACCTGTGGTGTCTCCGAATCCTCCTCCATTTGCGACTCAGCACCACCCCGGTTCTCCTCCTCCTGGCAGCTGGCAGAACCTCCTGGCACCATTTGTTGTACCTGTGTGCCGGAGGTCGATGGCTGGTCCATGCTGCTGACACTCCTGCGCGGCTCCTGGGTCCTGCGGAGGAACGATAGTTGCTCGGCATATATGTACCCACGGACCTTTTTCGCACCAGCTCCAGAGTGCGCAGCCATGGCCTGCTTCTTCTGGACGCGCATGTAGTTGTCGCGTACTGTGCGCCATTTGTTCATCGCCTCTTGTGCTGAAAAACATGATGAGAGTGACATTAGCTTGTGTTCATGGTATGTGATCATATTCAAACATTTTTGTTTTGTCTTCTAGGTATCTCGCTAGTGGGTGCAGTTTGAAGGATCTGCATTATAGCTTCCGCGTTGGCAGATCACAGCTGGTGAGATCGTCCGCAAGGTGTGCCAAACCATATGGGAGACCATGAAGGGCGAATGTTTGCCAAGACCGACACATACGGCATGTCTGGAAATTGCAGCAGGATTCTGGGAGAGAGCCAACTTTCCAAACTGCCTGGGAGCCGTGGATGGCAAACATGTCCGCATAGTGAAGCCACCGCACAGTGGCTCACTGTATCAGAATTATAAACATTACTTTTCTATAGGCCTACTGGCGGTGGCAGATGCCAACTATAATTTTGTGTATGTGGATGTCGGTTCATACGGCAAGGACTCTGACTCCACATTGTTCAGGAACTCCACACTGTGGAATGAAATTGAGAGTGGGTCCCTGAACATCCCCAGACCCGCACCATTGCCTGGCAGTGACGTGGCAGTCCCCTATGCCTTCGTGGGTGACGAAGCATTCGGCCTATCCACACACCTCCTACGACCCTACTCAGGGACACACCTGACTGGGAAGAAGCGGGTGTTTAATTATAGGCTGTCGCGGGCGAGACGGTATGTGGAGTGTACCTTTGGCATACTGACCAACAAGTGGAGGATTCTACATAGACCGCTGGATGTAATGTGGACTTCTGTGTGGACATAGTGAAATGCTGTTGCATTCTACATAATTATGTGCGGGCCAGGGATGGTTTTAATTTTGACGATACCCTCACAGTTGTCGGTCTTGAGGATGATGTGAACTATGACATCATAGCTGTGAATAGATACAGCAACAGGTATCGCGATGCTCTATCTAATTATTTCATCAGTGATGCAGGTGAGGTGCCCTGGCAGCTGGGGAGCATTTGAGTTTCACATCAATGATTACATTTGTTTGTTTATTATTATTATTGTGATTTACATTTATGGGATTATGAATTAAATAATATTATACTCACTCTGTATGTGCTGCTCTTTCTCGGACCACGTATCATAATCCGGGTACACCTGACGGGACACCTCGACCCATGCGCTCGCCTTCTTCCCCTTGTCCTTATACCTCTCGCAGGCCGTATCCCAGATCCCTGGATGCTCCCCCACAGCGCTGATGAGCCTCTCGACGTCCATCTCTGGTCCAGACATCTTTCACAGTCGCAGGTACTCACCAACGCAATTCTAGGGAAATCCGGCTGTTTGAACGTTATGTAGGCCGCACACTAGCAGCGTCTGACGTCTCCTAATCATGCACACACGCTGCCATGCGGCCGCAGCGCACTCTGTACGTCTGTAGCAGCGGTTTCACGTTCTGAGAAAAATGCGTTCATTTGCCGGTTGCGTGGTGTCGGCGCACTTTTGTACGCACGTACTGCGTATATTGGCCGTCATTGGCCGTTATGTGCTGCTACTGCCGCCGTGATTTAGTGCGCCTGCACGCGCATTCCGACTGCCCCACTCTGACCCTAGCCTTAAACAACACAATGTAACTCCAAGTCAATCACACGTCTGTGAAGTCAAACTGTCCACTTTAGCAACACTGACTGACAGTCAAGTCCACATGCTGTTGTGCAAATGGAATAGAGAAAAGGAGGGAAGCATATGGTAGCAAGACATCCCCAATAAAGTGGCTCTGCAGGTGGTGACCATGTTCCTATGCTTTCTGGCTGATGGTTTGGTCACTTTTGAATGCTGGCGGTGCTGTCACTCTAGTGGTAGCATGAGACGAAGCGAAGTCTACAACCCACACAAGTGGCTCAGGTATTGCAGCTCATCCAGGATGGCACATCAATGCGAGCTGTGGCAAGAAGGTTTGCTGTGTCTGTCAGCATATTGTCCAGAGCATGGAGGCGCTACCAGGAGACAGTCCAGTACATCAGGAGATGTGGAGGAGGCCATAGGAGGGCAACAACCCAGCAGCAGGAACGCTACCTCCGCCTTTGTGCAAGAAGGGACAGGAGGAGCACTGCCAGAGCCCTGCAAAATGACCTCCAGCGGGGCACAAATGTGCATGTGGCTGCTCAAACGGGTCAGAAACAGACTCCATGAGCGTGGTATGAGGTGTTCTTACAGCCCAACACCATGCAGGACGTTTGGCATTTGCCAGAGTACACAAATATTGGCAGCTTCGCCACTGGCGCCCTGTGCTTTTCACAGATGAAAGCAGGTTCACACTAGGGATGGGCCGAACACCCCCGTGTTCGGTTTGCATTCGAACTCGAACATTTGAAAAAGTTTGAATTCGAACACGATTCGAACACAATGCAAGTCAATGGGGCTCAAAAGTTCGAAAATGAAGGACCCCTCCACAGGGCATATATGCAAGATATTGGTCATAAAAGGTGTATGGGGGTCCAGGTACTGCCCTGGGGGACAGCAAACAATGAAAACCAAATTTTACAAATATGAGCGTTTTTAACCAAAAAACCTTTTTTTGAGCCATTTCACCGCTGTGCGCTGAGCTAATTTTTACCGCTTTTGCTCATGTTTAAACGCGATTTGAAGCCATGGAAAAATGTTTGAGCAACAACGAGTGGGAAAAATGCGATCTTAACGCAAACGTTAACACTCACTTGCGTGAGCATTAACGTTTGCAGCAGTGTTCACCTCTTATTTGTAACAATTCCCCAGAACAGACCTGGTAGGATCCCTGGTAACAGACCTCTAACCATCCGATCCTTAGGATGGTCGGGACTCGGGACCACTAAACCTAACCTCTAGCAGCCACACAGGCCAGGGAGACAGCACCAGCAATATACACCACAGACTGAGATCAATATAAGTTTGTACTGCGCTATAGTGTATGGCAGGATGGAATCGCACCAGCAGTAACAAGCAGCAGATATACCAGACAGGAGCACAGAGCGAGAGTAGTCATTATAACAAAACCGGGTCAGCAACATTTAGGCACTTTGCAGTACTGCACTACTGTATATGGTGAGAATCGGCACACACCAGTAGCTACAGGAGGCAAACAGAGCAAGCAGGGAGTACACAGAGAGAGTAGTCAAATGGCAGGCAAAGTCGGCAACAGATCGGGTCCTCAGAACAAGCAGGGTCAGTAACAAGTATACAAACTGATTTGGTAAGCTAGCGATGCGGGAATGAAACTCCAAGGCAAGGTGTACAGCGCGCGCTCCTGATTTAAAGGTCCCGGCGTCTCCGCGTCATCACGCCGCACCCTGCCCCCTGATCACTCACAGCTGCACCGGGTGCTGCCTGAGCTCCCGGCATTCGGCCAGCTGGTGGCACCATGCGTCTGGGGACCCCCCCAATCGCCACCCGGGGCCCTGGATGTCACAATATTACAATCCAAACGCAAAGAGGTTAAGTAACCAAATTTGTAAGAAGAAAAATTAATGCAGCATATGAATCCTCACACTGCTGCACATTTTGCATCGCTCCTTCTACACTAATAGCGTATCTTCTCAGAAGCTGCACACAGTGCGCCGGCGTATGCAGCTTCTAACAGCCTGGGAGACGGGAGGCTGCGCTTGTTGGTGGATCCAGGAATCAGGTGAGTATTAGAAAGAAAAAATATATATATTTTATGTTCCTGGGGACATTAAAAATGTCCCCAGATGTATTTATTTTTTTAAAAAAAATGTGCCTTAGCCTGGTGGTCAGTGGGGGCTCCCTGGATCTTGGTTGTGGGGGGGGGGAGTCTGCTGTGGCCACAGGTGCAGTGGCTCCCTCCCTGCGCCACCTCTCTGCCACATGTACCCGGCCAGCCCGCACAGCCGCAGCTCTGTCATCCGGCGGCCGCTCGCTCCTCGAGGGATCCTTGGGAGGCCCCGGCGGGCAGCCCTTTACAGTGCCTGATTAGAGGGCCACGTCTGCCTGATGTTTAAGCAACAAGATAGAATCCCCTGCACCTTTAAGGAAGGGGGACATGACTGATGGCCTGGGCCGGATGGTCAGATAAGGAAATATGGAGCCATTGGTTATGTGTGTGCAACATTGTTTCACTTACCTATATATGCATCTGTGGTGGGTGTGTTCTGTCTCTTGTTCCTGGCCAGCTTCAACGGTGCATCAAGGAGATTCTGTGAGGGACAAGGAAACGTGGTGATTGAAATGGCTGTTATTTATTTTCTTTGTTTGCTGGGTCAGTTTAGGGAGTGTGTCCCACATATCAGCTTATGGGATGCTTTTTATCTCACACATATCAGCTTATGGGATGCTTTTTATCTCACACATATCAGCTTATGGGATGCTTTTTATCTCACACATATCAGCTTATGAGATGCTTTTTATGTTCCACATATCAGTTTGAGATGCTTTTTGTGTCCCACATATCCGTTTATGGGGTGCTTTTTATCTCACACATATCATCTTAGGAGATGCTTTTTGTGTCCCACATATCAGGAAATGAGCTGCTTTTTGTTGATCAGTCCATTTGCTGTATCTAGGCCTGTAAACACAAGTTTTATCAGCTCCTTTTATTTTGATTAATTTTCTGATATGTTCCCTGATTCTAAATCCAGGGAAGGAATGCTCTTTGTGTTTCTGTTTGCTCATGTCTCTCTGACTCCTGGTACCATGTGATGAATCCACTGAAGTATTTGCAGAATAACAAGGAGTTTGATAAGAAAAGATTTTACTCAGCAGCATCATCTTACAATGGCTGCCACTCCCCGCCTCCGGATCACATGACTGTTAACTGTTTCCTAACATGCAGAATGAACTAGGCATAATTATGATATATTTAATATATAATATGAAGCATACACATCATTACAGGGAGCATTCTGCTGCTCGAGGTTTCATTTTGCAGGACTTGCTGTACGAGACTTTGGTGCGGCCCATGAACAGTCTCCTGAGGACGCTGAGGAGCCCCACCAGTGCAGGGGGAACGGCACTCTAAGCCCCCAGTTCGGTTAAGCCCGAGGCCTCGGAGTTCAGAGGCGTGATGGTGGAGCTGAGGTGCAGGACGCCGTTTCCCGGGTCATCTGAGGGGTTTATCGTCTTGGATGCGCCGCCTCGTGAGCTGCGTTCTGGATTGTGGCGGATGGTGAGCATGGTGCGTGCTGCTGCTGCTGCAGGTTTTTCCGCTCTGGTTTTAGGTGCAGTGGTTGGTAGGGAGCAACAAGTGGATGGTGCTGGCCATGCTGGTGAGGACCGCTGACATACCGTAATTGGCTGTGGACAGATCGGCGCCCCTTACCTAGCACTTCGGTTGGTGGCTTTATGGGTCGGAATGGTCATTTACAGCACTCTCTTCCGAGGGGTGGCTTGGATTCTGGATCTGGAGGTTTGCGGTGGATGCCTAATATCAGTGGAGGTGCTGTTTCTGGGCGACCATCGCTGGATCCACCTTTGACTGCTGTCCCAAGGGCTGCTGGAGGATCATCCATGCTGGCGGCTGGTGAGTCGGGTTTTGAGGGTGCGGTGTTTGGATCGCTGGGCCTTTCGGGCACTGATGCGTCTGGCTGGGCTAGTGGGGTGACGACGGGGTTAATAGAGACCCTGGTTGCGGCTATTAGGCACTGGCAGGATGGGTCGGTTGCTGCGTCACGTGCGCAAGCGTCGCTGGGTTCAGCTGGGCATGCTGTTGCTGGGGGCGCGGCGTCTGTGTATTTTGCGCCTGGTTCCGCTGTGATGGGAGCCCCTGAGTCTGCTCTTTCACAATGTTTGGGGCCTGCTTCTGCTCCTGTGCAGGATCCGGCTGTGCTCGGTGGAGCGGCGCTTGCAGCTGGGTTTTTCCCGTTGGACGCGGTGGTTGGACCTTCGGTACCTGCTGCGGTAAATGTTCCTGCGCCACTCGCTAGTGGTATTCCTGTGCCTGGTGCAGTTGGTCCTGCGGTAGGCTCTTATGGGGCTTGTGATTTATGTCCAATGGGCCTACAGGTCTTTAATGACATTAAGGAGAACATTTGGAAAGGTTAATATGTTGATTTTGTTTTGTTACGACCAACAGTTTGGGCAGAAGATGGCGGTGCGTCCTGGGCTCCGCTTGTTTTGCAGGACGCCAATCTGTGGCTATTACTCATGATGCCAAACTGCCCAGTGGTGTCACCCTTTCCTGCATCCACAGTGCCCGGAGCCACTGAAGTGCCCGCGGGTGCAGAGAGGGTGATGCTGGCTCTTTAATGAGTCCCATTGCCGTTGGTCCTCATATTGCAGGTTCAAGCATGAATGTTCTTCCTGTGGGGGTCCCAACCGGCATTTCGATGTTTCAGAAAGGGCCATGGCTCGGCCTTTAGGGCTTCGGGTCAGACCGCCTGATAGAAGGGATCACCCCGGTGATCGTGCGGGCCATGGCTCCTTGGCTAGACCGGTACCCCAATAGGCGATGCGCTGCGTTGTTATTGTGGGTTTTCGTGAGGGTTTTGTTATTCCACATGTGCCTTCTGACTTTTCTCGCTTTGGTGGCTGGACCTGGTTGTTATTGGCAAAAGCGGACATGGAGTCGGCATTTCGGTTGTTACCGATTCGACCGGATTGCTATCACTTGCTGGGGTGTTCCTTTCGTGGAGGTTTTTATTACGGCCGTTGTCTTCCGATGGGCTGCTTGATCTTTTGCTACTATTTTGAGTTGTTCTCTTCCTGTTTGCACTGGGTGGTGTGTCGGCACGCTGGACGGAGTTCGGTGGTCCATTATAGGATTATTTCCTATTTGTGGGGCTGGCGGATTCCGGCGATTGCGTTGCGCTGCTGCAGTTTTTCGGGAGGTTGCCGAGGAATTCGGTGGGCCCAGTTTAATCGCTTGCCTTTTTTGGGCATTGAGATCTGTACTGTCCGTGTTTTCCATTTGTCTGTAGAGAAATTCAGACCTTGTGCGTTTGGTGGGGAGGGCGCGGGGAGTTGCGAAGTTGCGGCTTTCTGATATTTACTCTTTACCACCGGGGTACGCGCACCTCGCCACTTTGTTCGCGTCACCAGTTCCTTGAAGGCAGACCTTGTGGTGTGTCAATCCTTCTTGCTGCATTATGATGGGCTGACGTATTGGCAAGAGGCGGACGTGAACAATCAGTCCCTCGAGTTTTTGCTGATGCGTCTGGGGCTCCTGGCTTTGGTGTGTACTTTCAGGGTGCTTGGTGTGCCGAAGCGTGGCACCCGCGCTGGTGGCGTCTGAGTTGGTGAGGAATCTCAAGTCGGGAATTTTTTCCTTTTGCTTGTGGCCCTGGAGCTGTGGGGGGAGCGTCTGGCTAATAGGCGGGTGGTGTTCTGGACGGACAACCTGGGCGTGGTGCAGGTGGTAAATCGGTCGTTGTCCAGTTCCCCTCCCGTCTTGGCTCTTTTGCGACACCTGGTACTGCGCTGTCTAGAGCGAAATGTATGGTTGCGGGCTCGACATGTGCCGGGTGTTCGGAACGTGATTGCTGACTCTCTCTCCCGGTTCCAGTGGGACCGTTTTTGGCAGGTGGCTCCGAGGGCTGCGACACCCTTTCCTCTGTGGCTCTGGACCCTCGCTTCGCCGGGCTGAGAATGTTGCTGGAGGACTCTTTGTCGGGTGCATCGTGGACTGCCTACTCTCAGGTCTGGCGGAGGTGGTGGTTGGTGGCACGGGAGGAACGGGGGTGGTTTACGGCGGCGGACCGGAGGTGGGCCACCTTGATTTATTTTAATTCCCTCCGGGAGAGAGGGGGCTCTGGTTCAGGAGCGGCCAAGGTTCTGACTGCCCTGTCTTTTTTGTGCAAGGCGCTGGGGTGGGAAGATGTGGGTCGGGATTTCCTGCCTCGCAGAATTGTTTCGGGTTGGAGACGGACGACGCTGCCTGATGTTCGGCGCCCGGTTTCTGGCTCTATGTTTTTGGATTTGATGGAGGTTCTGAGTGGGGTCTGTCGCGATCTTTTTGAAGCGCGATTATTTCGGGTGGCATTTGCCTTTTGCTTTTTATGGTGCCTTTAGGGTGGGGGAGTTGGTTGCTCCGAACTCTCGGACCCATTCGGCATTGCGTTTTTTCCCATGTCTCGGTGGCTGCCGCACAAGTACGGGTTTTTTAATTGCCAGGTCGAAAACGGATCAGTTGGGTAGGGGTGTACTGGTTACGTTGGAGGCGGTTGGGGGACCTGGGTGTCCGTTGAGCCTCACGCGGGAGTATTTAGCGGTGCGTCCGGAGTTGGCTGACTCCTTTTTGGTTCACCTTAATGGTGTTCCTCTGACCCGGTATCAATTTTCGGCTGTGTTTAAACAATGCGTGCGAGTGTTGGGTTTCGACCCGGGATTGTTTGCTTCTCATTCGTTTCAAATTGGCGCGGCGACGGTGGCTGCGAGCGCGGGCGCATCGGACGGCATGATTCGGCGGTTGGCCCGGTGGCGCTCGGATCGCTTTCGCTCGTATGTTCGTCCTAACTTTTTGTAATTGCAGGTACTTCCCCGCGGTTGGTCTGGATATTGGGTCATTCCTTCGTACATTGGGCGGCCGTGCGGGCTGAACAACGGCCGCATGGCAGGAACCTTTGTTTTTTCGAAGGAAGCGGTGGAGATTTGCTGGTTGGGTATCCGGGGTTTGCGTTGGGCTCGGGTGTCGAGGGAATGTGAGATTTTGGCGGGGATGGTCCCCAGGGAGATTATTTTAGTGGTTCATGCGGGGGGAATGATTTGGGGATTGTTAGTTCAGTGGCCCTGATTCGGGCTATGAAGCTGGATCTGGCCCGCTGTTTTGCTAGATTTTGGGGTTTGTCGCTGGTGTGGTCCGATATTATTTCTCGTCCTCGTTGGGAGGAGATGGCGGCTCCAAGGGCAATTGACAGGGCCAGGAGGAGGGTAAACAGGGAGGTTTCCAAGTTTGTCAGGCATTTGGGGGGGGTTGCGATCCGGCACAGGGAATTGGAAGGCGACAACCGGAATGTGATTCGGGGTGATGGTGTCCATTTGACGGACATTGGTCTGGATATCTTTTTGCTTGGTTTGATGTCTGGAATCGAGGAGGCGCTGTCTGCGGTGGGGCGCAGGGGCAGCCAGTAGGAGGCCATGGTGCCCCTGGCGTTGGCATGGTTCCTGGACAGCGGTGCTTTAAATTGGCTAAGCCGCCTTCGGGTGTGGCATTAACGAGACGAGCCCCGCTTGATCTCGGTCAGGCGGGGTGACGAGCTCCTGGTTTTTGGATCGTGAACTGCCTATTACAGGAGTAATAGGGCGGATATCGGAGGATAAGCACTGCTGGATTACATGGTGTAAATATTTAATAAAGCTGTGGCCCATGCCCTTTCCAGTTAAGAAGTTGTTGTGTCTTCTTTATAATTAAGGGTTATGGGTCAAGGAGGTCCCAGGTTTAAGCAGTCAAGAATCCCCTGCACCTTTAAGGAAGGGGGACATGACTGATGGCCTGGGCCGGATGGTCAGATAAGGAAATATGGAGCCATTGGTTATGTGTGTGCAACATTGTTTCACTTACCTATATATGCATCTGTGGTGGGTGTGTTCTGTCTCTTGTTCCTGGCCAGCTTCAACGGTGCATCAAGGAGATTCCCGCCCGCCCACCCGGCTGAAGTTCGTCTTCTTCGTGTCACAGCTTTGGCATGGTTCCTGGACAGCGGTGCTTTAAATTGGCTAAGCCGCCTTCGGGTGTGGCATTAACGAGACGAGCCCCGCTTGATCTCGGTCAGGCGGGGTGACGAGCTCCTGGTTTTTGGATCGTGAACTGCCTATTACAGGAGTAATAGGGCGGATATCGGAGGATAAGCACTGCTGGATTACATGGTGTAAATATTTAATAAAGCTGTGGCCCATGCCCTTTCCAGTTAAGAAGTTGTTGTGTCTTCTTTATAATTAAGGGTTATGGGTCAAGGAGGTCCCAGGTTTAAGCAGTCATGTTTTATCCCATAGGCTTCAATGTTAAAAATATTCCCGTTTTAATTTAATATCTAATAAACCGTTGCTTATAATATTCTGCAGTAAAGAGTCTCTTTATTTATAGATTCTTATGGATTTTTTAAGCATTTTTAAAAAAAAAAATCATTTTTTTTTAAAACTTTTTGCGAACGGCCTGAAAAGTTCGAAGTTCGCGAACTTTCGAACAGCCGATTTTCGATGCGAACATCGAACCGATTTGAACCGGCAGCCCATCCCTAGTTCACACTGAGCACATGTGACAGACGTGACAGGGTCTGGAGAAGCCATGGAGAATGTTCTGCTGCCTGCAATATCCTCCAGCATGACCGGTTTGGCAGTGGATCAGTAATGGTGTGGGGTGGCATTTCTTTAGGGGGCCGCACAGCCCTCCATGTGCTCGCCAGAGGTAGCCTGACTGCCATTAGGTACCGAGATGAGATCCTCAGACCCCTTGTGAGACCATAGGCTGGTGCAGTTGGCCCTGGGTCTCTCCTAATGCAAGACAATGCTAGACCTCATGTGGCTGGAGTGTGTCAGCAGTTCCTGCAAGATGAAGGCATTGATGCTATGGACTGGCCCGCCCGTTCCCCAGGCTTGAATCCAATTGAGCACATCTGGGACATAATGTCTCGTTCCATCCACCAACTAGACTTGTGCACCGATTTTTTTTCGGTTCGGTTCGTTCGGATTTTGTAAATTTTAGTTTCGGCTCGTTTCGGCCGATTTCCGTTTTGGTTCGTTTCGTTTTTCGTATCGACTTTTTTTTTCGTAATTTCGGAAATTTTCGTGTTTTTTGGAGCGTCTGTTCTCCTCGTTTCAAAGTGTCTATTCGTTTTGACGTAAACTAATGGTTTTTCGGATCCGATATTTCTGTCGATACGATAATTCTGTCGATACGATAATTCTGCCATTGAGATTTCTCATGTTTTACAAGAAGGATACATTGAGATTTCTCATGTTTTACAAGAAGGATACATTGAGATTTTTCTGGTTTCCCGGGAAGGATACATTGAGATTTCTCTGGTTTTACAAGAAGGATACATTGAGATTTCTCTGGTTTCACAAGAAGGATACATTGAGATTTCTCTGGTTTTCCAGGAAGGATACATTGAGATTTCTCTGGTTTTACAAGAAGGATACATTGAGATTTCTCTGGTTTTCCAGGAAGGATACATTGAGATTTCTCTGGTTTTACAAGAAGGATACACTGAGATTTCTCTGGTTTTCCAGGAAGGATACATTGAGATGGGAATGATACAAAATTACAGAATCAGCGATATAACCAAAAAATACGTTGTCCGAAATTACTGAAATGGAACCGAGATCAGGGATGGAGCCGAAATTACGAATGGAACGAAAATGATTTTCGATTTTACACATTTCTAGTCCATTCAAAAACTCCGAACAAATTTTCGTTTCGGAAATTTTTTCGGATCTGCCGTTTTCGGATCTGAAAATTTTCGGAAAATCGGCTGAATCCGAATGCACGAATCGGGAAATTTCGTGAAAATTCCGAAACCCGAAACGCAAATCCCTACCACCAACGCCACGTTGCAACACAGACTGTCCAGGAGTTGGGGGATGCTTTAGTCCAGGTGTGGGAGGAGATCCCTCAGGAGACCATCCGCAACCTCACCCAGGCGTTGCCCAGGGTGAGGGTGCCCAGGCGTTGTAGGGAGGTCATACAGGCACGTGGAGGCCACACACATTACTGGGCCTCATTTTGACTTGTTTGAAGGACATTACCAGGGCCGGTGCTGCCGCTAGGCGAGCTAGGCGGCCGCCTAGAGCGCAGTACCCGCCTAGGGCGCAGTCGGGCCCGACCACCGAAGAAATCAATGTGTCCGCGCGGTGCTGCAGCTCTCCCGATCTGTCCGATCATTGTGTCTGCAAATGGTCTCGGCAGAGTCTCACATCGGGAGGGGATTTCAGGCAGGTTTTCTGTCCCCCTAGAACCCCACCCACTGCCATTAACCCCCTGCAGCTGCAGAAAACAGACTTAAAGCTTTCATTTGCACAATGCAGTCTGTGCTCGATTGTAGACTGCACTGTGTAAATTAAAGCATTAAGTCTGCTTCCAGCAGCTGCAGGGGTTAATGGCAGTGGGGGGGGGGGTTCTAGGGGACAGAAAACCTGCCTGAAATCCCCTCCCGATGTGAGACTCTGCCAGGACCATTTGCAGAGCAGGGAGCCTGGCTGCGTCTTAGAAACTGGCTGCCTCCCCCCTCCTCTGGCCACCAGTGTGTGTGCAGGGCAGCCTTAACCCTATGTGTGCCATACTTACCTTCCTGAACGACGCCGGGAAAGTTTCCGCGCGTGCACTCATTGGAAGGCCCCCAGCCGCGATCACATGGTCCCACGTGATCGCGGCTGGGGACATTCCAAGGAGCGCGTGCGCAAAGACTTTCCCGGCGTTGCTCAGGAAGGTAAGTATGAGCGGAAAGTGCCAGGTGAGCTGGGGGGGGCAAATCCATGAGCTGGGGGGGCATTATCCATGAGCGGAGGGGGAGCAAATCCATGTGCTGGGGCATATCCATGAGCTGGGGGGCATATTCATGAGCTGGGGGGCATATCCATGAGCTGGGGGCAGTATCCACGAGCTGGGGGCAGTATCCATGGGCTGGGGGCATTATCCATGAGTTGGGGGGGCATTATCCATGAGCTGGGGGGCATTATCCATGAGCTGGGGGGCCATTATCCATGAGTTGGGGGGGCATTATCCATGAGCTGGGGGGCATTATCCATGAGCTGGGGGGCCATTATCCATGAGCTGGGGGGCATTATCCATGAGCTGGGGGCAAATCCATGAGCTGGGGCGATATCCATGAGCTGGGGGGCATATCCATGAGCTGGGGGGCAATATCCATGAGCTGGGGGCAAATCCATGAGCTGGGGCAATATCCATGAGCTGGGGGGCAGTATCCATGAGCTGGGGGCAGTATCCATTAGCTGGGGGGCAGTATCCATGAGCTGGGGGCAGTATCCATGAGCTGGGGGGCATTATCCATGAGCTGGGGGGCAGTATCCATGAGCTGGGGGGCAGTAATCAGCTGGGGGCAGTATCCATGAGCTGGGGCAGTATATCCATGAGCTGGGGGGCATATCCATGAGCTGTGGGGCATATCCATGAGCTGGGGGGCAAATCCATGAGCTGGGGGGCATATCCATGAGCTGGGGGGCATATCTATGAGACCTGGGGGCTTTATATGAGGTCTGTTCTTATTGGAAAGTGGTCACATGACATAAAATAAAAGTATCGGTACTCGGTATCGGTGAGTACTTGAACAAAAGTATCGGTACTCGTACTCGGTCTTAAAAAAGTGGTATCGGTGCATCCCTAGTAGTAATTGGAAATTCCTCTGATAAGTTAAACACAATTTTTATAAATTGAAACTCGCGATTCTCTTATGAATATAATACATGGAAATACCCATAAAACAACTAACATTAAAATCATACTACTGTCTCTTCCTTTTCTATTGCGCACTAACTTTTCTTATCGATAAAATTATGGCGCGCCAAAACCCAAAGATCAGAAGACGATAAGTACGAATAAGACCCCAGAGATATTGTGTATTATTGTGATATCTTACATACACACACTTTATTGCTGTGGATTCTATGTTACTTTCATACGCATTGCATATTACTGTGAGTTTTACTGCTGTAGATTCTGTGATACACTCATACACACCGCACATTACTGTGAGTTGTATTGCTGTGGTTCTCTGTGATACGGTCATACACATTGCACATTACTGTGAGTTTTATTGCTGTGGAACTCTGTGATACGCTCATACACACTGCACATTACTGTGAGTTTTATTGCTGTGGATTCTGTGATATGCTCATACACACCGCACATCAGTGTAAGTAACAGGGATACAAATACACAATAAACTCGTGAAGGGAGAATACTTTATGGCTGAGCTCCTCAGTATTGGGTGATGTTTCACGCAGTTTGAATACTTGCAACTGTAACTGTGTTTGAGACAAACCTCTTCCTGCACACAAAGAACTACTAGAGTGGAGTTCAAAACACAGAAGACAATGCCTAACATTAAAGTGTCTCCAGCTCCGGTCACTGTATCCATTCACTTACTGCTGAAGACAATATAATGGTCACAGAGTTAGGCTTTAGTGTTTGGAACTCTACTAGAGTGTTTCCTGTGGAGGATTGGTTTGCACAGACAGGAAGTTCCCTGGGAGAGAAGCCTGTGTTTATAGCAGAGAGCTCAATGCTGAAAGGAGGATCCAGGCGGCAGGTCAGAGCTGGCTTTATGGGTCTTAATATACAAATATTAGGGGGAATTTGGGTTTAATAAACATCAATTAGGAAGATCCATAAGATGCCTCCTGCAGAGCAAACACATTGTAAAGCTGCTCTGTCTCTTGTGTTTATAACTCTGGTTCTGGCTGTATAGATATATTATTTATAAATATAGAAAGAGCTCAGGAAGGATCCGCTAATTCCCCTTATACTCATATATAGAGCTTAGGATCCACTAATTCACCGTATACTCCTATATAGAGCTCAGGATCCACTAATTCCCCGTATACTCATATATAGAGCTCAGGATCCGCTAATTCCCGTATACTCGTATATAGAGCTCAGGATCCCCTAATTCCCCGTATACTGATATATAGAGCTCAGGATCCGCTAACTCCCCTAATACTCCTATATAGAGCTCAGGATAGGCTAATTTGCGTGGAGAGAGCCTGTGGAGCCATAGGTTCGATCCTGACGAGCACCTCTCCAGTAAGTCTCCTTGGACAAGACACCTAACGGTACATACTCGCCACCCAGGACATACTTGAAAACGAGAGAAATCTCAATGTATCCTTCCTGGTAAAATCCTTTCTCAAATTCCCTGTATACTCCTATATAGAGCTCAGGATCCGCTAATTCCCCGCATACTCATATATAGAGAAGAGTGGGGGTTGTCTGTGGAGGCGCTAATTTATATATATATAGAATTTGGGGTTGCGGCCTACAAGGTGTTACACATAATCTCAACAAAATGTGCAAATACGATAAAGGAAACAGAAACAGTCCTAGTGGCGCAATGGTAAATCTGTAAATCTTATACAGTCAGGTCCAGAAATATCGGGACAGCGACAAAATTCTAACATCTTTGGCTCGATACACCACCACAACGGAGTTGGAATGAAACAAACACAATATGCTTTAACTGCAGACTGTCAGCTTTAATTTGAGGGTATGTACATCCAACTCAGGTGAACGGTGTAGGACTTACAGCAGTTTGCAGATGTGCCTCCCACTTGTTAAGGGACCAAAAGTAATGGGACAATTGGCTTCTCAGCTGTTCCATGGCCAGGTGTGTGATATTCCCTTATTACCCCAATTACAATGTGCAGATAAAAGGCCCAGAGTTAATTTCAAGTGTGCTATTTGCATTTGGAATCTGTTGCTGTCAACTCTCAAAATGAGATCCAAAGAGCCTTCACTATCAGTGAAGCAAACCATCATTAGGCTGAAGAAAGAAACAAAACAAACCCATCAGAGAGATAGCAAGAACATTAGGCGTGGCCAAAACAACTGTTTGGAACATTCTCAAAAAGAAGGAACGCACCGGTGAGCTCAGCAACACCAAAAGACCTGGGAGACCACAGAAAACAACTGTGGTGGATGAATGAAGAATTCTTTTCCTGGTGAAGAAAACACCCTTCACAACAGTTGGCCAGATTTATTTATTTATTTATTAAGGATTTTACCAGGAAGGATACATTGAGATTTCTCTCGTTTTCAAGTATGTAGATCAAGAACACTCTCCAGGAGGTAGGTGTATGTGTGTCAAAGTCAAAAATCAAGAGAAGACTTCACCAGAGTAAATACAGAGGGCTCACCACAAGATGTAAACCATTGGTGAGCCTCAAAAACAGGAAGGCCAGATTAGAGTTTGCCAAACAACACCTAACGAAGCCTTCACAGTTCTGGAACAAGATCCTATGGACAGATGAGACCAAGATCAACTTGTACCAGAGTGATGGGAAGAGAAGAGTATGGAGAAGGAAAGGAACTGCTCATGATCCTAAGAATACCACCTCATCAGTGAAGCATGGTGGTGGTAGTGTCATGGCGTGGGCATGTATGGCTGCCAATGGAACTGTTTCTCTTGTATTTATTGATGATGTGACTGCTGACAAAAGCAGCAGGATGAATTCTGAAGTGTTTCGGGCAATATTATCTGCTCACATTCAGCCAAATGCTGCAGAACTCATTGGACGGCGCTTCACAGTGCAGATGGACAATGACCCAAAGCATACTGCAAAAGCAACCAAAGAGTTTTTGAAGGGACAGAAGTGGAATGTTATGCAATGGCCAAGTCAATCACCTGATCTGAAACCCATTGAGCATGCATTTCACTTGCTGTAGACAAAACTGAAGGGACAATGCCCTAAGAACAAGCAGGAACTGAAGACCGTTGCAGTAGAGGCCTGGCAGAGCATCACCAGGGATGAAACCCAGCGTCCGGTGATGTCTATGCGTTCCAGACTTCAGGCTGTGATTGACTGCAAAGGATTTGCAACCAAGTATTAAGAAGGGAAAGTTTGATTTATGATTATTATTCTGTCCCATTATTTTTGGTCCCTTAACAAGTGGGAGGCACATCTGCAAACTACTGTAAGTCCTACACCGGTCACCTGAGTTGGATGTACATACCCTCAAATTAAAGCTGACAGTCTGCAGTTAAAGCACATTGTGCTTGTTTCATTCCAACTCCATTGTGGTGGTGTATAGAGCCAAAGATGTTAGAATTGTGTCGATGTGCCAATATTTCTGGACCTGACTGTATACCCTGGCCTAAATGGCCCTTCAGGTACTCGTACGGGAGCCTAAAATCTAAAATATCTATGTGTCGCAAAGAACCATCAGGTCCCAAGAGACGTGCAAATGGCAATAGAAGTGCAAATAGCAGTCAAAATGTGCAAAATCACAATACGCAGTTCAGTTGGTAGCAACAAAACCTTAGAACATCCAAAAAAATGGTGTATAGTAATAAAGTGCATGTGCTTATAAAATCCACTTATCAGTAAAGTGCATACCCAAAATGTGCGCTGGAACACAGCGTGCTAATAGTTCTCTAGCAGGCTAAAAAATGGATGAGTCCTAGACCACAGTAAAGTGCACGTTCAAATGTGCAAAGTATAAATGAAACCGAGTTCTGTGGTCACGAGTAGTTGCACAGCATATGAGCCATGTTGTAGAGATGAACGGTCCACTTTCTCAGCTCCTCTCCTCAGTGGATAATTTATAAAAGGGAAAAAAAGGAAAAAGAAAAAACAATAGTGCAGACTGTTTCGTATATTTCAGGTGAGTATATAAAAGAATCTCACTCACAGATTACAGAGCCTAATGAATCCCTGGCTCTGGGTTGAAGCACCTCACATCAGATATAGGGTGGCGTATCCCTTCTTTGTCCTCCAGTTGGCCTCAAATAAGATACAAGCAGAGAGACAGCGCTCCCATAGCGTAACACAGTAAATAAAAGTGGCAGTCAGAAATGGCTTTTCAGTCTAACTCACCAATGGTGGAGCCTCGGTTGTCTCATGTTCAGCTTGTAAGCAGATGGTACCACTTGATTCGGTGTGTACCTCCCCTCTCTCTCCTGGAACACCTTTCACTTCCCACTTCTGCGTTTGTGTTCAGCCAAGAAAAAATAGGGGAGGAAGGAGGGGAGGAGGGAAGGAGTGTATAAAGGAAGGTAAAAAACTCTTGATGTTGCTGTGAAGTGCCTTCCACAGTCTGGAAGGTCTTCTATGTTATGAGTAAAACTGAGAATCGGGGTAAAAGTTTCATAAAAATTTATTAACAAACATGTATAAAGTGTTATAAATCAGGGGGGGGGGGTTCACTGGACGCGTTTCGGCACTTGATCTGTGCCTTCTTCTAACAGTGTGGTGTATGGGGTAAGGGAAGAGTGCATTTGTGGGCCTCTTTTTATAATAAAACGTTATTGAGTCCACCTGGATCAGAGTCTCTGAAATTAGTTGTATACTTCCGATTTCGTGGTGAGTACGGTCATGTGACTACCACCGCGTCATTGGTGTGCATCGCGGCCATCTTGTTTTTGCGTTCCAGCGTGGAAGTTCCGCATTTTCACTCGGTTTTCATCTGCTATCGTCCGTTGTAACAGAGCAATGGCAGATCGGTGGCATATATGGAGGCAGTATCCCTATTACAATGGTGCCTACTGAACAGTGAGCCCATGGAGGCCTGGTGTCAACATATAATAAAGTGCATATCGTAAAGTGCATATGGCTACACCTGAAAGCATTTTGATAAAACCAACACATACATAAACGTTCTTAAACTTGTTCATGTGTGAAAACGCCTTTAATATAATGGAAACCTACTTTAAATCTCATGAGAGGGTTAGGTTATATGTGTACTTAATTAAAAGACCTTTGGGACACCTTTACAATGGGAATTCGCTATTCAATAGGATGGCAGCAGGTTCTACAGCTCATATGAGGGTTGAATAAAATTAAAAAATGGATGTTAAAATTAGAAGAATTAAAACACTAGAAAAAATAAATAAAAAATAGAAAATATAAAACCAGAAAGAACTTCTAAAAACATTTCAGCAGACAAGGCCTTTTTTATAATAATCATGGGTGCGTGCAATTGATTTAGTTGGCGGTGAGTCGTTGCTAATTTATCGACTTACTCTTAGAATACAGTACATAAGATACTGATTCCATACTAAATAAAATGGGGGATTCTCAGCAGGTTTGGAAAGATTTCGATTTTAGTGATGATATATCACAGGAAGAAAAGGAGGGTGTATGTTTTAATACTGGTAGGGGAGATGATGTTATACAGGATATAATGGCACATTTTATAGGTAGGTGGTAAGTTCTACCATATGCGTCCGTGAGGTGTTAGTTCAGAAAATGACACAATTCGAAGTCTGCGTTTAGACCTTGAGGCTGGAGTGATCCCATCTTGAAAATCAGGCTCATTTTCCCACCCACTGCCCCCCCTTGTGATGCCACTGTGTCGAGGTCAGGATCCGTTAATTCCCCCTATACTCCTATATAGAGCTCAGGATCCGCTAATTCCCCGTATCCTCATTTATAGAGCTCAGGATCCACTAATTCCACGTATACTCATATATAGAGCTCAGGATCCGCTAATTCCTTGTATACTCCTATATAGAGCTCAGGATCCGCTAATTCCCCCTATATTCACAGGGGTGTGGAAATTTTAAAAAAATCTACTTGTCCAACGGACTAAGTAGTAGTCCAATCTACTTGTCCCTCAGGACGATCTACTTATCCTGATAATTTCAACAAAATAGTGTTTAAATAAAGGTCTTTATTCATAACAGCCTATAGAGGCAGCGTTAGATACATGTGATGAATAAAGACCTTTATTTAAACACTATTTTGTTGTATCTATGTATATGTATGTATATATGTGTGAGTGTATGTATATATGTGTATATGTATGTAAATATGTGTGTGTTTGTATAATATAAATATATATATATATACACATTGCAGCCCTGTGTGTGTGTATTTACATATATACACATGTATGTACCGTGTGTGTATACATAGAAACATAGAAAAAATGTCGGCAGATAAGAACCTTTCGGCCCATCTAGTCTGCCCAATTACATGGATACTTTACCTGGATTTATCTTTTGTTTAGGATAGCCTTATGCCTATCCCATGCTTGCTTAAATTCAATTACTGTTTTGGCCTCTACCACTTCTACTGGAAGACTGTTCCATGTATCCACCACCCGCTCAGTAAAATAATGCTTCCTGATGTTACTTTTAAACCTTTGCCCCTCTAATCTAAGACTATGTCCTCTTGTTTTGCTATTTTGTTTCCTTTTAAATATACTCCCTTCCTCTACCTTGTGGCTGCAATGTGTATGTATGTAAATACACACGCAGGGCTGCAGTGTGTGTATACATATATATTAGGGCTGTGCAATTAATTGCAATCGCAATCGAATCGCGATTTCAGACCCTGCGATTTCTAAATCGCATAAGGCTGCGATTTTCGGCTGTTAACTTCCGGCGGCGGCATGGTGCTTTGAGCGATCGCAGGGGGAACCACGTGACGAGCCGCGTTCTCGCAACTCGTCACATGGTTCCCCCAGGCGAGCGCCCAAGCTCCATGTGCCGCCGGAAGTTAACAGGGAGCCGAACACGCGGTGCACAGAACACAGTGGCGCACAGAGGTGAGCTGTGGCGCAGTATCCATGTGCTGGGGCAGTATCCACGAGCTGGGGCAGTATCCATGTACTGGGGCAATATCCATGTGCTGGGGCAGTATCCACGAGCTGGGGCAGTATCCATGTACTGGGGCAGTATCCATGTACTGGGGCAATATCCATGTGCTGGGGCAATATCCATGAGCTGGGGCAGTATATCCATGAGCTTGGGCAGTATCCATGTGCTGGGGCAATATCCATGTACTGGGGCAATATCCATGTGCTGGGGCAATATCCATGTGCTGGGGCAGTATCCATGTACTGGGGCAATATCCATGAGCTTGGGCAGTATCCATGAGCTTTGGGCAGTATCCATGTGCTGGGGCAATATCCATGAGCTGGGACAGTATCCATATGCTGGGGCAGTATCCATGAGCTTGGGCAGTATCCATGTGCTGGGGCAATATCCATGTACTGGGGCAATATCCATGTGCTGGGGCAGTATCCATGTACTGGGGCAATATCCATGTGCTGGGGCAGTATCCATGTACTGGGGCAGTATCCATGAGCTTGGGCAGTATCCATGTGCTGGGGCAGTATATCCATGTACTGGGGCAATATCCATGAGCTGGGGCAATATCCATGTGCTGGGGCAGTATCCATGAGCTGGGGCAGTATCCATGTGTTGGGGCAGTATCCATGAGCTGGGGCAGTATCCATGTGTTAGGGCAGTATCCATGAGCTGGGGCATATCCATCAGCTGGGGCAGTATATCCATGTGCTGGGGCAGTATATCCATGTGCTGGGGCAGTATATCCATGTGCTGGGGCAGTATCCATGTGCTGGGGCAGTATTTCCATGTGCTGGGGGCTGGCAGTATATCCATGTGCTGGGGCAGTATATCCATGTGCTGGGGCAGTATATCCATGTGCTTGGGCAGTATATCCATGTGCTTGGGCAGTATGTCCATGTGCTGGGGCAGTATCCATGTGCTGGGGCAGTATTTCCATGTGCTGGGGGCTGGCAGTATATCCATGTGCTGGGGCAGTATTTCCATGTGCTGGGGCAGTATTTCCATGTGCTGGGGCAGTATTTCCATGTGCTGGGGCAGTATATCCATGTGCTGGGGCAGTATTTCCATATGCTGGGGCAGTATTTCCATGTGCTGGGGCAGTATTTCCATGTGCTGGGGCAGTATATCATGTGCTGGGGCAGTATTTCCATGTGCTGGGGCAGTATTTCCATGTGCTGGGGCAGTATATCCATGTGCTGGGGCAGTATATCCATGTGCTGGGGCAGTATATCCATGTGCTGGGGCAGTATATCCATGTGCTGGGGCAGTATTTCCATGTGCTGGGGCAGTATATCCATGTGCTGGGGCAGTATTTCCATGTGCTGGGGCAGTATTTCCATGTGCTGGGGCAGTATATCCATGTGCTGAATACTGAATACATTTAGAATATATTTAGCATGTTTGAAAAAGCAAAAACAATTGGCTAAATCGCAAATAAAATCGCAATCGCAATATTCATTCAAGAAATCGCAATATGATTATTTTGTCAATATTGCACAGCCCTAATATATATGTATATAAATGCTTACATACACACTGAGGGTTGCAGTGTGTGTATACATACTGAGTTTTGAAGTGTGTGTATATATATATATACACACACACATTTCAGAATTCTGTATATATATAAACATTGCAGGTGTGTGTGTGTGTGTGTACACACACACACACAGCTGCAATGTGTTTGTATATAAACAGTTCTGAAATGTGTGTGTATATATATATATATATACACACACACTGCAACCCTGCGTGTGTGTGTATTTACATACACATACATTGCAGCCCTCAGCGTGTGTATATACATACATTGCAGCCCTCAGTGTATATAATTATACACACTGAGGGCTGAAATGTGTGTGTGTATATATATATATATAGACCGAAGAGAAGATGGCGGCACTCAGTCGAAAATAAAACATAAAAAAGTTTATTAAATCATTTAAAATAAGACCGACGTTTCGGCCCGCACAGGAGCCATTCTCAAGGTGATACAAACAAGAAGTAAGTGTGTTTAAATAATAAGCAATGTTAATTGGAAAACCAATCCAAGTAAGCTCATTAGAGACGTTATCACGTGATGTATCTGGCTGATAGGTGCGCCGCTCTATGAGCTACGCACGTTTACACCTGTGGCCACTCTCTAATGAGCTTACTTGGATTGGTTTTCCAATTAACATTGCTTATTATTTAAACACACTTACTTCTTGTTTGTATCACCTTGAGAATGGCTCCTGTGCGGGCCGAAACGTCGGTCTTATTTTAAATGATTTAATAAACTTTTTTATGTTTTATTTTCGACTGAGTGCCGCCATCTTCTCTTCGGTCTATATTGCTTTTGGCTGAGCACCAACTATTGATCGTATGAAGATATTCTAAGGTGTTGCAGGACTTGTGGTGACGTGTATATATATATATATATCAGCCCTGTGTGTGTATTTACATACATACACATTGCAGCCCTGTGTGTATACATACAATGTGTGTGTATACACACAGGGCTGCAATGTATATGTATGTAAATACACACACACAGGGCTGATAGATAGATATCTATTTATCTATCTAACACTTGAGGGCAGCCGTGTGTGTGTGTATATACACACACACAGGCATGCTTCAGACCTCAGACCAGATATGGGGCGCTGTCCGAACACTCTATCGGTGTTCGGACAGGCCCCTGCAGTTTACCGCATTTCGTACCTTCTAATGAGTGCCGCATGCAAAGTCTCCCAGCGGCCGCTCATTGCTAAGCCCCCAGCCGCGATCCCGCAAAATTGCTCCCAGCGCGATCTCGCGAACTCCGAGATCGCGCCTGGGGGCTTCCCAATGAGCGGCCGTTGGAAGACTTTGCCCGCGGGGCTCGTTAGACGTTACGAAGCGCGGTAAACTGCTGGGGCCTGATGCTGTTAGAGCGTTCGGACAGCCGCCCCAGCCCCTCAGATGCCGGCAAGCCAGCTCAATGCTGGCTTCCGGTATTGGGGGCGTCCCAGGAATTAAGTCCGCAGTCCAGCGGGCTTCTGGCCCGCCGGACTGCATCTAAAAAAAAACTACTCGCCCGGCGCCCGGATCTTCATGTCCCGGGCGTCGGGCGATACAATTCCCACACCCCTGATTCATATATAGAGCTCAGAATCCGCTAACTCCCCGTATACTCATATATAGATCTAAAGATCCGTCTAATTCCCTGTATACTCATATATAGAGCTGAGGATCTGCTAATTCCTCATATACTCGTATATATAGAGCTGAGGATCCGCTAATTCCCCGTATACTCATATATAAAGCTCAGGATCTGCTAATTCCCCATATACTCATATATAGAGCTCAGATCTGCTAATTCCCCGTATACTCATATATAGAGCTCAGGATCCGCTAATTCCCTGTATACTCATATATAGAGCTCAGGATCCGCTAATTCCCCGTATACTCATATATAGAGCTCAGGATCCGCTAATTCACTGTATACTTATATATAGAGCTCAGGATCCGCTAATTCACCGTATACTCCTCTAGACTGTAAGCTCCTATGAGCAGGGCCCTCTACACCTCTTGTTTCCATCCTATGTCCGTTTATCTGTATTTCGTTCCCTTTGGTTATTCTAAAGCGCTGCGGAAACTGTTGGCGCTATATAAATGATGACAATAATATTAATAATAATAGAGCTCAGGATCCACTAATTCCCTGTATACTCATATATAGAGCTCAGGATCCGCTAATTCCCCGTATACTCATATATAGAGCTCAGGATCCGCTAATTCCCGTATACTCATATATAGAGCTCAGGATCCGCTAATTCCCCGTATACTCATATATAGAGCTCAGGATCCGCTAATTCCCCGTATACTCATATATAGAGCTCAGGATCCGCTAATTCCCCGTATACTCATATATAGAGCTCAGGATCCGCTAATTCCCCGTATACTCATATATAGAGCTCAGGATCCGCTAATTCCCCGTATACTCATATATAGAGCGCAGGATCCGCTAATTCCCCGTATACTCCTATATAGAGCTCAGGATCCGCTAATTCCCCGTATACTCATATATAGAGCTCAGGATCCGCTAATTCCCCGTATACTCCTATATAGAGCTCAGGATCCGCTAATTCCCCGTATACTCATATATAGAGCGCAGGATCCGCTAATTCCCCGTATATAGAGCTCAAGATCCGCTAATTCCCCGTATACTCATATATAGAGCTCAATATCCGCTATTTCCCCGTATCCTCGTATATAGAGCTCAGGATCCGCTAATTCCCCGTATACTCATACAGTCAGGTCCAGAAATATTGGGACATCGACACAATTCTAACATCTTTGGAGCTATACACTGCCACAATGGAGTTGGAATGAAACAAACACAATGTGCTTTAACTGCAGACTGTCAGCTTTAATTTGAGGGTATGTACATCCAACTCAGGTGAACGGTGTAGGACTTACAGCAGTTTGCAGATTAAGTCATTCTCCAGTCTGTTCAGAGTATAAAATGGAGAATAAAATAATAGCTATAAATTACTTACACTTAGCCTGCCGGCCACATAAGGCGGCAAATATACCTAATTTATGGCTTATTTATTTAAAAATCAGACCGCTGTCTCATTCAGGTACAATGCTACCAATGAGACAGCTTTCTAGGTAATTTAAGGGGTGCCTGTCCCTTTAAAACCGAAGATTTAACACTTCAAGTTGCTGGGGCTAAAAAAAATTATTGTGTGTCTGTTGTAATGTATGACATGATGTGTGAGCTAAACTCTGCTCACCTCCCTGCTGGTCCCCAGAACCACTTGCAGGGACTAGCAGGGAGGAGGAAAGCACAGACGACTAAGGCTAGGGTCAGACTAATGCGTTTTTTGCGTTGTCCGTGAAAAAGTGTGATGGAACGAATGGACGTATTTTTTCACGGAATACGCGATAGCGGTCATACGATGCGCATTTTCGTCCGTGATTTTGTACAGATCATCAATAAAACCCTTTTTACGTCTGGACGTTATGTTGGCCGGACATTAGCAGCGTCTGACGTCTCCTAATCACACACACACGCCGCTAGCGGACGCAGCGCACTCTGTATGTCAGTACTAGCGGTATCACGTTCTCGAAAAAATGCATTTGTTTGCCACTTGCGTTGCGCGACCGCACTTTCGTATATTGCCCGTCATTGGACGTCATTTGCTGCTAGCACGGCCGTGATTAAGTGCGGCTAAACGCACATTAATACTGTGCTCGTCTGACCCTAGCCTTAGGCCGGGGTCAGACAAGCGTTTTTAAGAACAGAAGGAATGTCCGTGTGAGTGAATGTTCCTTCCACTCTGACGCCCGTCTGGCCATCTCGCTGAGTGCAGTTAGTGTGATCAGTGCTGCAAGGCTCGATTCTCCAATGGAGAAATGCACTTTGCAGCCCTGTCATACGCGCCTCCTAGCGCTTCGACAGAGAGGCTTGCAAGATGGTCACAGCACGGCCGCTGTCACGTGCGCAACAGCGTGTGGCTGGCCCCGTCGCAGCATCACAACGCTGCGACAGAAGCCAGAGGGCACCTCAGTACAGGCACACAGTGCGCTCGTCTGACACCAGCCTTAAGCGTACGCACTCACTCTGCCAGCCACACTCACTCACTCACTCTGCCAGCCATACTCACTCTGTCAGCCATACTCACTATGCAGCCACTCACACTCACTATGCAGCCACTCACTCTGCCAGCCACACTCACTCACTCTGCCAGCCACACTCACTCACTCTGCCAGCCACACACACTGACTCTGCCAGCCACACACACTGACTATGCCAGCCACACACTGACTATGCCAGCCACACACAGACTATGCCAGCCACACACAGACTATGCCAGCCACACTCACTCTGCCAGCCACACACAGACTATGCCAGCCACACTCACTCTGCCAGCCACACAAACTGACTCTTCCAGCCACACACTCTGCCAGCCACACACACACTCACTCTGCCAGCCACACACACACTCACTCTGCCAGCCACACACACTCAATCACTCACTCTGCTAGCTACACACACTCAATCACTCTGCCAGCCACACTCACTCACTCTGCCAGCCACACACTCACTCTACTAGCCACACACACGCACACTCACTCACTCTGCCAGCCACACACTCACTCTGCCAGCCACACACTCAATCACTCACTCTGCTAGCCATACACACACTCACTCTGCCAGCCACACACTCTCACTCACTTTGCCAGCCACACACTCACTCACTCTGCCAGACACACACTCACTCACTCTGCCAGACACACACACACACTCACTCACTCACTCACTCTGCCAGACACACAGTCACTCACTCACTCACTCATTCATTCTGGCAGCCACACAGTCACTCACTCACTCACTCATTCATTCTGGCAGCCACACAGTTCCAGGCTCCAGTCTCACTTCTCCCTGCCGAGTATCAGACATGCGGCTGCGGGGGGAGGGACTTCCTGCCATCACTGCAGCCCGATGATTGGCTGTGAAGGCAGCCTATCCATCTCATGTTTGCACAATGAGCAAACAAGGCAGAGCTCCCCCCCCCGCCCCGCACGGATTGGCTAATGCAGGAGAATCCTCACAGCAGCCTTTCTACTGGGGGCGGAGAATACACGGAGGTGCTGGTATGGGAAGAGAGAAAAAACTTTAGCCCAGCAGTTTACCCGCGGCAGCACTAATGTTTTTTTTCTCTTTAAATGATCCAATAAATCTGCTGCCCGGCCAATTTTTAATGCCTGCTGCCTAAAGTGAGTGGGCTATTTATAGTCGCCATTGCGACCTGGCTCCTGGATTTTGTCGAGCCCTGTCATACATGATCATGTAATGTGTAAAAATAAAAATCTGAAAACATATTTACTTTTTTCTCTGTTCTAGGGCAGTGACATTAGATGATATTACTTATAAAGCAAACCATGCCACTGCCCTAACTCACCTTCCACGTCGGGAGCAAATGTGAAGGTGATTTTATTTTTCTCTTTTGAGAAAGTATTTTACCAAAATGGATACATTGAGATTTCTCTTGTTTTCCCGTATGTCCTGGATGGCGAGTATGTACCATTAGGTGTCTTGCCCAAGGACACTTACTGGAGAGGTGCTCTTGCTAGGATTGAACCTGTGTCTCCGTGGTTATAGAGCTGTGATGTTACCTCCACTCCACCCAGCCAGTTCAACGTGTTCTTACACTTTGGTTCATCTAAAACACAAGCTCTGCTGTGAGGAGAGTGGGGGTCCTTTGGACACCTGCATCTCCATTATTTACACCCCACAATTCAAGTTAAGTGTCATTGGACGGGTAAGAGTCTGGCCTTTCTAATGATATCAGATATAACCATGAAATTGAAAAGATAAAATGTAACCCCACTCCCCTATTTTTCTTTTGCAAAGCAATGTCCATTTGTCAGGTATAAAACGATCAAAATGTTACGACTTGAAAGCCGTACCGGTAATTTGAGGCCCAGAATTTTAGTTGCTCCGGACTGAAATAGAGCATTATTTTCCACAGCTAGGGTTAGATTTAGAAATTACGGTTAGATTAATATTTGTGCTTTTTAGGGTTAACCCTTACCCTAACAATCTGGTCCATTTTCACTTCATTTTAAGGCAACAGATTCTGCCCCTAC
Source organism: Leptobrachium leishanense (assembly GCA_009667805.1). Classification (NCBI taxonomy): domain Eukaryota; kingdom Metazoa; phylum Chordata; class Amphibia; order Anura; family Megophryidae; genus Leptobrachium; species Leptobrachium leishanense. The sequence continues at coordinate 144,821,063 of CM019068.1, read as the reverse complement.
CTTCGCTTCGGGCAGAGCGAGAAACTGCTTTTAATTTTTTTAAGATGTTATTTATTTTTTTGTTTCCCCCCCCAAAAAATTAACAAAGTATTATTGTGGGGGAGGGGGGTTAGGGCCGCTCCAGATTTCTGTGCCTGCAGGCTCCTGAGATGTAAATCTGTCTCTGATCAGGAGGTGCTGTGGCTATTCTCTTCTTGCTCGTTGTTCTCTCGTGTTAGTGATGTTTTCTCTTTTTCACACTTGTTTGTATTAATGTGGGATTATATGTAACACCTGCATCTCCTTTATCCCCAGTAGCTCCGCCCCCTTTGTGCCCTGTGAGGCTGCAGATCCACCTGGTGAATCCAGAGGGGAGATCCAGCCTGAGGGTCCTGGGAGTGAGCGGCCTTCTTGTAAGTAAATCCATATATTGCTGATTATAACCTGTATCCGCTGTATAATGATGTGTGTGAATTCAGACATGTCTCCCAGCCATAGTTGCTAACTGTCCCTAATTTTCTAGGACAGGCCACCTGGGTTTTTGCTTGGTGTCCCAGGGGTTAATGTTTCATGGTTTAGCTCCTGGTTGTCTACGCAAAAGCAGCCCCCAAACTGAATGAGCACAACCTCCCCCCTCCAGATTTTTGAACCCCTTCACTGCTGAACTTTTTCACACACACCCCTTGTGTGCTGAGCTCATTTTGACAATTTATGTTTAAATACGATTAATTTTTTTTTTTATTACAGGATCCAGACAAATTCTATATAGTTTTTTTCAGCAGATTCAGCACATATCATTACTATGGAGTTAAATTTTGGTGCATTTCAGCTCAATTCAGCGATTTGCGTTTCTTTGAAATCTCAGTGAATATTCACCATTTAACAAATGTTCACCGTATTTAGTCGAAAATGGAGTCGCAGAAGCAGTTATCGGACAACGACGAATAGCGACGAATTGGCCTTGGCGAATTCTGCCAAATGGGGAAAAATATTAGTCGGTCTCCTGTTAATAGAGGATTAAGGCTGGGCGTCCACTGGATCCGTATTTGTGCAACAACGTCATCGCACAAAGTCGTCCGTGTCGTCAGACCAATCCAACAACACTATTGTTAATGTACCTTCGTCCATTACGTCAGACTTGCGACTTCCAGCGACATTTGAAGTCTGCTGCAGACTAGTGAGCAGACCAAAAATTTTGGAAATATCGCACAAGCAACGCAGACAGCCAGACGATCAGGGAAGGAGAGGGATGCAGAGAAATTGATTAGGGGAGTTAAAAACACTATTCTATTCAATTGTTTGATATTTAAATGTATATTTTGTCTATTGGAGATGGTTGAGACTCGCCATGTTTGGGTAGTGTACAGGGTGAATTATTATTATTAATCTTTATTTATATAGCGCCAGCATATTCCACAGCACTGTACAAAAGGCACAGCATAGACAGGGTTACAATACAATGAACAACATTTTGACAAACCAGTACAGGAGGAAACTAGGGCCCTATTCCCGTGGAAACTCACAATCTTGAAGGGTTGGGGGTGGAAACAGGTTGAGAGGACTGCAAGGTGAGAGTGATGGACTGCAAGGTGAGAGTGATGGGCTGCGAGGTGAGCGTGATGGGCTGCGAGGTGAGAGTGATGGGCTGCGAGGTGAGAGTGAAGGGCTGCGAGGTGAGTGAAGGGCTGCGAGGTGAGTGAAGGGCTGCGAGGTGAGAGTGACGGGCTGCGAGGTGAGAGTGACGAGGGGGGTGTTTCAGGGGGTGTTAAATGATTTGGCAAACGCAGAATCAGTTATCGTCAGTTTTTAGTTGTCGTTAATATTTTTCCTTTGTATCATATTGTTCAGTTTATTTTCTGGCTCCTAGTTTCCCTTTTCTGTTTGTCCCTCCAGTCGCCTTGTGTTTTGTTTTATTTTGGTTTATCTTGATCTATTTGGTTTCTATGTGTGATATTAATATTCCTGTGTATGTCTCTGGCCTGACTCTTTGATTTTTCTATTCGTGTTAACACTTGTGCTCCTTGCTCTTGATATTTTCCTTTCTACCGACCTTGGCTTCTATATTTTGACTTCCCTTTTGGATTCTCCATCCTGTCCTGTATTCTTCTTGGTCGTGTACTGTACCTGGCTTTTCTACTGACTACGTCTCTGGATTTGCCCTCTTGTTCTATCTTTGGTTCTGTGTTTCACCCAGCAGTATTGTACTCACCCTTAGAATAGACGGCCATTTAAGGACCGTTTAATAGATAAGGGTTCCCTTTTGTGGGATGCTGGGTGCCAGTGTATTGTGGTTCTCCCCCTTAACCCTTGCCCTTCCTGTTGTTGGGTTCTGCCCATCTTGTCTCCCTGCCCAGCTGTCTCCCTTCACCTTCTATTCAGCGTGTTATGCAGCCAGCAGCACTCCTACCTAAAGGGCAATCCACCCTGAATAGGGGCTCCACCTCGGCTCACGCCCTGTGCTCCCGTGACAGGTGAATACTGAATGCACCACAGAGTCAGCGAAATGGAATCACTGAAGTGCGCCAAACGAGAAAGCACCGAAATTTCAATGCTTTCTGAATGTCTGCTCATCTTTAATGTCCTACCAATTAGGACATCGCATTGTTTTTATTGTATGTAAGAGGAGTAGTGAGAAGGTGGAATATGCATGACTAAGGCCTAGAGCCGAAACATCGCTATTTTAGCCCCCATCGCCAGGGAATAAAGATGGTTTATGGTTATGTAGCGCTGCTTTAAAGACTGTGTTCTGCCGCATTTAATTATTATGGCCACCAGAGGGAGATAGAGACGTAATGGACTATGTTGGACAAACACTGAACTACATTTTCCATCATGCTTTGCGTGAGGACAGGAAGTGGGTGGGGTAGGAAGAGGAAAGACATCGGCAGCCTCGTGCAGGGGAGAGGCAGAGTGAGCTGAGCGGTGAAAGGTGGAGGACGCATGTGAGAATTGTCAATGATCGTGACCAGGCCGGAGTACAGGCGCTGCCTCACTGGTGCTGGAGATCGGGACAGTGACCGTGCTGAGACCTACCTACGCAGCGCTGAGCGGTCTGAAAGACAAGCTGGTTCCGGCTGGACCCTGAGTTTAGGAGCCCGCGCTGATTGATTGGGAGTGCAGGCGGTGGATCGTTGTTCCAGCTGCGGAGATTCGACAAGCAGGGAGCGGATCTGGTGGCACAGAGTCCCAGTACACCGGGAAGAAGATCCTTGATCGGGTGCTGGACAGTTTGTCTATCGGATGGATGAGAGGCCTCCCAGGCCGCAGCTCCAAAAAGAAGAAACGCACGCTGCAGTATTGTTTAAATCCACAGGGCCCCAACGTGACAAGTTGAAGATTGTTTTGTTTCATTCACTGGCCAGTTGAATACAGTACCCGGGTACCCGAGACAATACATATACACATTTCTGAGCTATTATTCACGGGACTTACACTCCAGAACTGAGGGGGTTAATCTTTTGCTTTTGCAGCCGCGTGTTTTTCCCACGTTACGAAATCCTGTCATTTAAATACCGTATCTACGTAATATATGCTGCTTTATTGGGATCAGTAAAGAATATTAATATAAAAATCCACAACAGTGCTGGTGTATAGTTATTTCCTAGTGCGGTGAGACTAACCCGAGGTTTATTCAGCGGCTCCTCCAGGAGTGAGCGCTACAGTTACTTTAGTGTGGCCCATTGTTTTTGTGAAAATGCTGAATAATCACTGTAGAGTTTCTGGGTTTTTGCCGTTAAATAGTTTGGCAGGTCCTGCTGACAGCCTCTGCACAAATATTTTTTATTATTTTTTTATTTTTTAATGATTTTACTCCCCTGTTGTCCCTCCCTGTGCGGTGCTGCTCCTCTTCGGCTCAGGAACTCCCGGACCCTGAATACCTGAAGCTTTTCCAAGCAATTTACACTCCTATACAACTTGTGTAGCATAGGAATCACAAATTGGGCAGTGTTATGGACTTACACACTTTACTTACACATGTTTTAAAGCGCCTGTGCAGAGCAATGGATCAAAGCTGCACGCGCATGCACAGATCTGATCCATCGCTGCTTTTCTGAGATCGCTCGCTACAATGATTGGTCCCATAGGGTGACGTTGACCGCTCTCTGTATGTGACCTTACTAATTGACTGATCTGATGCCTCGCTGTCTGAAGATTCAAAATCCCGAATTCTGGTGACACTGGATGGGGTGGAGGAAACTGGAGCATGACGTATACATATAATAATGATATTTAATGAATCTGCCGAAAAAAAGGATACGTAATATGTCTGGGTCCTACACACATTTTTTACTACATTTTTTTGCTTTAAATTGAAAGGAATAGGGGACCCAGTGCAACAGGGACCCACGAATGAACAATCACCTGTCTCTCACCATCAAGTGAGAGCAGCACACCCTCTCACTCAGGATTAAACCTGACCTATGTATTAATGTACATCAAAAAACCGCTTGGCAGCTCTGAAAGAACTGAAAATTGGTACTAGAGGAGTGGCTACAGAAAAGTAATATCTTTATTATTGCAGAAATTAGACACTCTCAGATGCAAGGAAAAAATTAAAAACATAAACGTAGACAACAGGCATCGCAGGGTGTAATGGAACTGAAGCCAGTGTATAGTGGCTGTGCACAAAATAGTATGAAAAGGGATTGCAATCAACGTTTTGACACTAAAATAGAGTCCCACAATTGACCAGAGGGATTAACATCAAAATTGCAAACCATAGATAAGCTTCACAATCAGCACGCCAACACTGACCCTAAACTGATAGAGCTCATGCTCAAAGATTCTGTCCTCGCCCTACGAATGCAAGACACACGACTTACAACTTAAAATCAAAGTTGGTACATGAGCTCAACATATGTTTCGCCGACTGCGCGTCGGCTTTGTCTGGAGCAAAAATAGTTAATGCTGTTGTATGTACCTCCCTCTTTTTATTCCATATTTGGTCTAGGATTGAACCAATCTGTTAACATCAACTGGTCACGTGTCCCTCCTAACAATGAAGCCGATTGATTGGATCCATGTGACATGCAGGGACCTATTGTATGAATGAAAGGTCATGTGACTCCCTAAGTCATATCGAATGAACGGAGGTTCACATGGTACTCCAAACGGCGAGGCTGGGAAGTAAATATTAGCGTAAATGTGGAGTCAAACGGCAGACCCACCACACCGGATAGGAGTGTTGACTTCTATTAGGCTCAAGTGATTGTGATGTCACGTGTGCTCCGTGTTGGAAAAAGAGAACCATAATATAATCAGAGAGGCCGATCCTGGATGGTATATCATAGCCTTCTCCTAAGAGGGGAGGCCACCATTCCAGGAGCCTATACACATATAATAAATACGATGGTCACTTGTGAATCCAATACAAAGTGAATCATCTTCTGCAGCGATCCCTAGATCAATAGCACGCATGTCCTAACAGCGGTATGTGTCTCCACCCTCCGAAATGCTTGTGGATTGGTGGATATTAGGCGAGTAAATGATTGCATAACGAAGTCGACTACCTATCGCATGAATGAAAGATCACGTGACTCCCTAAGTCCTATCAGATGAATGGAGGATCACATGGTACTCCAAACAGCCAGGCGGCGAGGCTGGGAGATAAATATTAGCGTAAATATAGAGTCAGACGACGGACCCATCACACCGGATTGGAATATTGACTTCTATTGGACACAAGTGGTTATACTGTCACATGTAATCCGTATTAAAGAGAGAAACCAAAAACATAATCAAAGAGACCGATCCTGAATGGTGTACAATAGCTTTCTCCTATAAATATCAGGGGAGGCCACCATTCCAGGAGCCTATAGACATGTGATAAGTATGTATGATGGTCACATAAGATCCTGAAACAAAGTCAATCATCTTGTTCAGCGATCCCTAGATAAATGAATCCTAACTGCGATATATATCTCCGCCATCCAAAGTACTTTTTGCTGGATATTGGGCATATAAATGGTTACATAACGAGGTCGGCTATATCGTAATGGTCAGCTGCACAAAAACTAGTAGGCTGGAAGGACCACAATAATAAATAATGATATCGCCTGACGCAATCACATTCGATCTAGTCTAAAATAAACGTATAATGATCTCAAGTCAGTGCTATGGATCGTGATGGTTGAACAACTGTATCTTAACAAATATACCCACCTTTTGACAGAGGATGGAATAAGATCCACTCCATTCTAGACAGGTTTTGGCCCTTACTAACTTAATTTTTTCCTTGCATCTGAGAGTGTCTAATTTCTGCAATAATAAAGATATTACATTTCTGTAGCCACTCCTCTAGTACCAATTGTCAGTTCTTTCAGAGCTGCCACGTGGTTTTTTGATGTGCATTTTTTTGCTTTAACCTCATATCGGTTAATTTTTTTCAGTTTGGCAAAACTCAACGAGGCTTTTCACCAACGTCTGATAACTGCTTCGGTGACTTAATTTTCGCAAAATACAGTGAATAGTGAATGCACCGTATTTTCAGTGAAATGGGCTGAAATGAAAAGCACTTGTGTATAGGGTTATACAGGGTGTTTTGTTGTTTTATATTTTGCAGATTTAAATAGACATTCATTTGGTTCTGTTGATAGAAAAGGATTTTGTTCCTGTGGAATGTATCATTAAAACCAAAAAAGGTATTTTGTGCAGCGTTATCGGATTTATATTTAATAGATACGGATTGTCAGACCGGGTGATATTGCATATTAAATATATCCTGATTTTTATCATCCAACTTTATACTATCTGCTAAATCAGAACAACCTCTTTAGACAGAGAATTCACCTGGTGTAGGTTAAAATCTCATTTTATTTCATTTGTACCTTTTAGTATGAGGTGAGGGACTCTGGCGTCAAGAAGTATTTAGTTTTAATCATAAAGAAATATCTGGCAACCCATGCCAGTATAAAGGGAGTTTTGTCATGGTTTTGTTTTGTTTGGTTTGGTGACAGTGTAAATTATTGTATCCCCCCCCCCTCCAGACGTCAACAAAAAGTCCTAAAATGTCTTCAGGAACTGCTTTTGAAGAACCAGTGCCATTTGTTGAGGAAAACATCATGAAGACTCTGTCAGAAGAGCAAGAAGCAATTATGATCAAAGATGAAGCTTTACACTCCTCAGAAAATCCAAAAGAACCAGAGAATCCAGGACTGTCACCTGGGACATTTCTGTGCCCTGTCAGTGAGAAATGTTTAAGCACAAATGCAAGTCTTGGTAAACACAGGAGAGTTCACATAGGAGAGAAGCCTTTTGCATGTTCTGAATGTGGGAAATGTTTTGGAAGAAAGGGTAAACTTACTCTACATGAGAGAATTCATACAGGAGAGAAGCCGTTTGCATGTTCTGAATGTGAAAAATGTTTTAAAACAAAGGGTGAGCTTACTGTACATGAGAGAATTCATACAGGAGAAAAGCCATTTGAATGTTCTGAATGTGGGAAATGGTTTAGAAGAAAGAGTGAGCTTACTGTACATGAGAGAAATCATACAGGAGAGAAACCGTTTGCATGTTCTGAATGTGGGAAATGTTTTAAAACAAAGGGTGAGCTTACTGTACATGAGAGAATTCATACAGGAGAAAAGCCGTTTGCATGTTCTGAATGTGGGAAATGTTTTAAAACAAAGGGTGAGCTTACTGTACACGAGAGAATTCATACAAGAGAAACGCCATTTGAATGTTCTGAATGTGGGAAGTGTTTTAGAAGAAAGAAGGAGCTTACTGTACATGAGAGAATTCATACAGGAGAGAAGCCATTTGCATGTTCTGAATGCGGAAAATGTTTTAAAACAAAGGGTGAGCTTAATAAACATGAGAGAATTCATACAGGAGAGAAGCCGTTTGCATGTTCTGAATGTGAGAAATGTTTTAGAACAAAGGATGAGCTTACTGTACATGAGAGAATTCATACAGGAGAGAAGCCGTTTGCATGCTCTGAATGTGAGAAATGTTTTAAATCAAAGAGTAATCTTTTTGTACATGAGAAAATTCATACAGGAGAGAAGCCGTTTGCTTGTTCTGAATGTAAGAAATGTTATAGAACAAACAGTGACTTTACTGTACATCAGAGAATTCATACAGGAGAGAAGCCGTTTGCTTGTTCTGAATGTGAGAAATGTTTTAAATCAAATGGTGAGCTTACTAAACATGAGAAAATTCATGTAGGAGAAAAGCCGATTGCATGTTCTGAATGTGGGAAATGCTTTAGAACAAAGTGTAATCTTACTTTACATAAGAGAATTCATACAGGAGAGAAACCGTTTGCTTGTACTGAATGTGAGAAATGTTTTAGATCAAAGGGTGAACTTACTGTACATGAGAGGATTCACACAGGAGAAAAGCCGTTTGCTTGTACTGAATGTGAGAAATGTTTTAGATCAAATGGTGAGCTTACTAAACATGAGAGTATTCATACAGGAGAGAAGCCGTTTGCTTGTTCTGAATGTAGGAAATGTTTTAGAACAAAGAGTAATCTTACTACACATGAGAGGACTCACAAAGGAGTGTAGCCGTTCAATTTTTAAAACAGTTCTCCGGATAATCAAAGTAGAGTGTTTATGTACAATATAGTTTATATGGCAGAGAAGCTGTTTGAATGGTCTGATAGTGGGAAGGTGTTTTAGAGCAATAGATGGTTACATTACTTGATATACATGAGAGCATTCATACATGAGATAAATTGGTAGAGGTATGTATATTTAAGCTCATCTCATGGTATCATTCAGGAGAGAAACCATTTGCGTGTCCTAAGAGACACACAAGAATATACATAGCTGAAAAGCAGTTTGTTTGTCCTGAGAGGGTGAAATGTTTGAGCCAATGGTGGACATTATCTCCATATGAGGTCATACCTGAATGGTATTTGCTGAATGTGGGAAATACATTTGCACAACGTCAATGCGTTTTTAAATGTGAATGAACTCGCCCCAACAAGAGACAACGTGAAAATCCATTTACCTCTTAATCAAATCTGTATCAGCACGCTATCTCACCGGGGAGCAAAGCCAGTTTCATGTCATGAATGGGGGTTAGGTTTCAGAACATAGAAATAAAGTAATATTGTATAGTGCTAAGGCAAGATAGGTGAATGAGAGCAATAATGATGTCCCCAATGGATATTTTTGCAATCAGTATCCGGCACTGGAAAAGAAAAGGGGGTAACCCTGAAATATGAATATAAACAATAGGATACTGTAATGCTCTGGCAATAGTAAAGAGTAACTTTTATTAGTAACCAAGTAAAAACCAATGAACAAACAACACAACAAAGGGTTAAAAGGTCTCTGGCCTATGTACTTGTTTGTGTGTACCATACTTAGATGTACTTAGAGGCACTTTCTTAATACCCAATCGCAGAAAGCAAAAAAGGGCCTATTAGGGTCCTTAAATGGAGAGGACACTTTAAAGGGGACTTCACCCAGGTACTACAGATCCAAAATGAGGACTCAGTCATAGCACAGGGAGGAAACGGTCCTTTGTGGTTCCATGGTGATAGGAAAGCAGAGGAGAGTTCCTCAAACCAGTATCGCACCAGGAGATGACAGGGTTTGATGAATTGGGGGCTGAAAATTCAATGGCCAGTGCTGGGAGCACTCACAACAGGGATTATAAAAATGGTATGGTTTACCGCAAATTCAGTAGAAGTCTGAGGAGAAATTCTGATCAGACACCTCAGAATATCAGACTCCGAACATGAACCCCCCTCAAACAAGGGACATTTTGAAAAGAATGGAGGCTTCTTTTTTAGACCAGGGCCCCCAGATAGAAACATCCCAAACGAGAGGCCGTACAAACCTTACTCGGAGAGGGGGGAGGGGCAAACAAATGATACAGAGATAGACATGAAGATTGTTAACGTAACCTATTTTCCCTTGACTAAACATCACAAGACCCTTCTGAGCAAAGGTTTGTCCTTTGTCCCAACACCCCCCACTCAACAAGTTTCAATGGTCTAAGGACATCAATTTCTGTGCTAGGAAGTTGGCCTTACATAAGTTTCATCAGAAAAAAGCAAACCAGATGAATTTAACTGAACAAGAATATAATGTTCCTGAAGATATGGTGTCATTATTGGAAGAAAATGGATCTACTCTTTCTTCTATGCCTAGATGCTCCTTGAAGAGCACTTTTACCCCCACTATTAGAGAATATCACCACATTGAAACATTTGTCAATGTGGTGACTGATGCCGTTGAAGCGATCCATCCATTTGACTCCCACCCCCCCCCACCTCATCAGAACAACAACATGTCAAGTTCTGATAAACATGCTTTAAGAGATTTGGCTGAAATAAAGATCTCCTCATTAAACCCTCAGATCAGTGGCGGAAGTACCAGGGATGCAGCAGTCAGACTTGCGACCGGGCCCTGGCATTCCGCCACTGGAGGGGGGCCCAGGCAACCGCCAGATTCCGGCAATCAGCGCTGGAATCTGGGAGCAGTGCAACCAGCCATTCCTCTCCCTATGAACGGCCTCTGGCTTGCAGCTTGGCCGCTCACGTGGGATGGGAACCACCTGACCAGCGCACAAGATCCTCTCGCGAGAACGTGGCTGCGCTGGTCAGGTGGTTCCTGGCAAGCTGGGGGCAATGTAAGCCCGTGTGAGCTGGGGGCAATATATATCCATGTGAGCTGGGGGCAATATATATCCATGTAAGCTGGGGGCAATATATATATATGCCCATGTGAGCTGGGGGCAATATATATATATATACCCATGTGAGCTGGGGCAATATATATATGCCCATGTGAGCTGGGGGCAATATATATATGCCCATGTGAGCTGGGGGCCAATATATATATCCAGGTGAGCTGGGGGCAATATATCCATGTGAACTGGGTACTATATATATCCATGTGAGCTGTGGGAAAATATATCCATGTGAGCTGGGGGCAATATATATCCATGTAAGCTGGGGGCAATATATATATATATATGCCCATGTGAGCTGGGGGCAATATATATATATACCCATGTGAGCTGGGGCAATATATATATGCCCATGTGAGCTGGGGGCAATATATATATGCCTATGTGAGCTGGGGGCCAATATATATATCCAGGTGAGCTGGGGGGCAATATATCCATGTGAACTGGGTACTATATATATCCATGTGAGCTGTGGGCAAATATATCCATGTGAGCTGGGGCAATATATATATGCCCATGTGAGCTGGGGGCCAATATATATATCCAGGTGAGCTGGGGGGCAATATATCCATGTGAACTGGGTACTATATATATCTATGTGAGCTGTGGGCAAATATATCCATGTGAGCTGGGGCAATATATCCATGTGTGAGCTGGGGCAATATATCCATGTGTGAGCTGGGTGCAATATATCCACGTGTGAGCTGGGGCAATATATCCATGTGTGAGCTGGTGCAATATACCCATGTGAAAGCTGGGGGCAATATACCCATGTGAGAGCTGGGGCAAATATATCCATGTGAACTTGGGGCAATATATATCCATGTGAGCTGGGGGCAATATACCCATGTGAGAGCTGGGGCAAATATATCCATGTGAACTTGGGGCAATATATATCCATGTGAGCTGGGGGAAATATATACCCATGTAAGCTGGGGGCATTATATACCCATGTGAGCTGGGGGCAATATATACCCATGTGAGCTGGGGCAAATATATCCATGTGCGCTGGGGGCAATATATCCATGTGTGAGCTGGGGCAATATATCCATGTGTGAGCTCGGGGCAATATATTCATGTGTGAGCTGGGGGCAATATACCCATGTGTGAGCTGGGGGCAATATACCCATGTGAGAGCTGACGGCAATATACCCATGTGAGAGCTAAGGGCTTACATATATCCATGTAAGCTGGGGGCAATATATATGCCCATGTGAGCTGGGGGCAATATATATATATATGCCCATGTGAGCTGGGGCAATATATATATGCCCATGTGAGCTGGGGGCAATATATATATGCCCATGTGAGCTGGGGGGGCAATATATATATCCAAGTGAGCTGGGGGCCAATATATATATCCAAGTGAGCTGGGGGCAATATATCCATGTGAACTGGGTACTATATATATATATATCCATGTGAGCTGGGGCAATATATCCATGTGTGAGCTGGTGCAATATATCCATGTGTGAGCTGGGGGCAATATACCCATGTGTGAGCTGGGGCATTATACCCATGTGAAAGCTGGGGGCAATATACCCATGTGAGAGCTGATGGCAATATACCCATGTGAGAGCTGGGGCAAATATATCCATGTGCGCGGGGGCAATATATCCATGTGTGAGCTCGGGGCAATATATCCATGTGTGGGCTGGGGCAATATACCCATGTGTGAGCTGGGGGCAATATACCCATGTGAGAGCTGACGGCAATATACCCATGTGAGAGCTGACGGCAATATACCCATGTGAGAGCTGGGGCAAATATATCCATGTGAGCTGGGTGCAAATATATCCATGTCAGCTGGGGGCAATATATCCATGTCAGCTGGGGGCAATACTATCTTTTTAATATTGCAGGGGAAAAAAAGTAAAAATATAGATCTTTTTTTTGGGGGGGGCCTTCATGGATTCTTGCACCTGGGCCCTCAGGTTTCTAGTTACGTCACTGCCTCAGATAAAGGTGGAAATGTAGTGGCGATGGACCGCACACATTTTAGAAGATGGCACTACATACCTGCGACTACCCAGTAATCCCTTGACTATATTCTCTGAAGAATTGCAAGCTTTGCTCCAGAGAGGCCGAGACTTGGGTGTGATCAGTGAAAAAGAAAGGAAAGCACTATTACCAACAGCACTAGTAGCGGCGACTTTTTACTGTCTGCCCAAGATCCACAAAAACAGCACAAACCCTCCCGGTAGAGCATTACAATATCCTATTGTTTATATTTAGGTTTCAGAACATCGTATAAACTTAACCCCTTCCATCCTGAATAGTTTCTAACGACTGAAAAATAAATTTATACAGGTGTATAATGTTGTTGCCATTTTGTAAGTTCACAATTATGGACGTTACAACTGAGAGAGAAAACTCATTGTGACGTGTGTCACTTTGGACTTGGGGTACATGGGCATAGAAATGTATTTGGGAGGTGCAGGCCTCATGTTCTATATTATTTCCCTGCCCTCTCTTATGTTGAAATCACCCTTTGCCTGTAGGGGGTGTGGGGTGTTTGTGTAATCTGTGTTATATATTAGGGATGCACCGATACCACTTTTTTTAAGACCGAGTACGAGTACCGATACTTTTTAAAAGTACTCACCGATACCGAGTACCGATACTTTTCTTTAATGTCTTGTGACGCTTTCCAATAAGAACAGACCATATAAAAATGCCCCCAGCTCACATGTATATATCCCCCCCAAGATATATATATATTCATACTGCCCCAGCTCATGGGATTTGCCCCAGCTCATGGATTTGCCCCAGCTCATGGATTTGCCCCAGCTCACACATGGATTTGCCCCAGCTCATGGATTTGCCCCAGCTCATGGATTTGCCCCAGCTCACACATGGATTTGCCCCAGCTCACACATGGATATGCCCCAGCTCACACATGGATATGCCCCAGCTCACACATGGATTTGCCCCAGCTCATGGATATGCCCCAGCTCACACATGGATTTGCCCCAGCTCACACATAGATTTGCACCAGCTCACACATGGATATTGCCCCCAGCTCATGGATATGCCCCAGCTCACACATGAATATTGCCCCCAGCTCATGGATATGCCCCAGCTCACACATGGATATGCCCCAGCTCACACATGGATTTGCCACCAGCTAATGGATATGCCCCAGCTCACACATGGATTTGCCCCAACTCACACATGGATATTGCCCCCCAGCTCACACATGGATATTGCCCCCAGCTCACACATGGATATGCCCCAGCTCATGGATATGCCCCAGCTCACACATGGATTTGCCCCAGCTCACACATGGATTTGCCCCAGCTCACACATGGATATGCCCCAGCTCACACATGGATTTGCCCCAGCTCATGGATATGCCCCAGCTCACACATGGATTTGCCCCAGCTCACACATAGATTTGCACCAGCTCACACATGGATATTGCCCCCAGCTCATGGATATGCCCCAGCTCACACATGGATATTGCCCCCAGCTCATGGATATGCCCCAGCTCACACATGGATATGCCCCAGCTCACACATGGATTTGCCACAGCTCACACATGGATATTGCCCCCAGCTAATGGATATGCCCCAACTCACACATGGATATTGCCCCCAGCTCACACATGGATATTGCCCCCAGCTCACACATGGATATTCCCCAGCTCATGGATATGCCCCAGCTCACACATGGATTTGCCCCAGCTCACACATGGATTTGCCCCAGCTCATGGATATGCCCCAGCTCACACATGGATATGCCCCAGCTCACACATGGATTTGCCACCAGCTAATGGATATGCCCCAGCTCACACATGGATTTGCCCCAACTCACACATGGATATTGCCCCCAGCTCACACATGGATATTGCCCCCAGCTCACACATGGATATGCCCCAGCTCATGGATATGCCCCAGCTCACACATGGATTTGCCCCAGCTCACACATGGATTTGCCCCAGCTCACACATGGATATGCCCCAGCTCACACATGGATTTGCCCCAGCTCATGGATATGCCCCAGCTCACACATGGATGCCCCAGCTCACACATAGATTTGCACCAGCTCACACATGGATATTGCCCCCAGCTCATGGATATGCCCCAGCTCACACATGATATTGCCCCCAGCTCATGGATATGCCCCAGCTCACACATGGATATGCCCCAGCTCACACATGGATTTGCCACAGCTCACACATGGATATTGCCCCCAGCTAATGGATATGCCCCAACTCACACATGGATATTGCCCCCAGCTCACACATGGATATTGCCCCCAGCTCACACATGGATATTCCCCAGCTCATGGATATGCCCCAGCTCACACATGGATTTGCCCCAGCTCACACATGGATTTGCCCCAGCTCATGGATATGCCCCAGCTCACACATGGATATGCCCCCCCCACGTGGTCCCACGTCGTCGTGGCTGGGGTCCTTCCAACGAGCGCACGCGCGGAGATATTCCCGGCGTCGCTCAGTAAGGAAAGTATCGTCGCGGAGAGCTTCAGGGGCGGCTGTCCGAATGCCGATAGCGCATTCGGACAGCCGCCGCAGCCCCTCGGATGCCGGCAAGCCGGCTCAATGCCGGCTTCCGGTATCGGGAAAAATATCGGGGGGGTACTACACGAGTACCAAGTACTGCTGCAGTACCCAGTATTGGCCCCGATACCGATACTAGTATCGGTATCGGTGCAACCCTATTATATATGAATAAAGTTATTGTCGATCGTTATGGTCCATGTGTCCTAGTCTAATTATGTCCCAAATGCCATGAAGCAGAAGGAGCAGTAACATCAGAAACCCTCACAACATTTTCTAGGGAGGTTTTGTATTTGTAAATAACCCGTGTTTGACTGCATAAATATCTGTGCCTGTCCCCAATTAAACCAGTTCCATTTTGACTCTGAAAACCTCCAGATCTTCAGCCTCATTTTATTTCTGAGGGATGCTGGCTAACGTCTAACGTACTGGAGGAAGACACGAGAGTTTGCTGGAAGAACACGGGGGTCCGGCAAGGAAGTGGTATTGATAGATGTGACCCAGTCAGGGTACTGAGATCTGTTACACTCATTAAACCTAACGTGTGTTTCCTTTACTTAAAGGGGCACTAAAAACACCCTGACCACTTTAACTTGTTAAAGTGGTCAGACTGCATGGAGCACCTCCTCCCTTTCTCCCACCTCCTTCCAGTCCCTTTCGCTCCATATTCTTGTGTGAAGCAGAGCAGTATACTCTGCCTGACAAAGCAGCCAGGGACCAGTCGGAGACCCATGATGTCTACACTTTCTCTCCGCATGTACCCCTTGTGCCTCTCTATCTCGCTCTCTTTAAATGGACACTGTACGCACCCTGATCACTTCAGCTTTCTGAACGTTTGCATTTAGTGCACCCCATCTCATTGTTCTTTTTTCCTGTCCCATTTTTTCCAAAATCACTGTGTGAAGTAGAGGAGTTTCGTTGCCCACACAAGCATCACCGGGAGGTGGGATTTGAATATCCTGCCCTCCGGTCACAAAATTGGTCACTTATGATATCCGCACGCTCTACATGCTGACATCATCACAGTAACAAGCATTGTGGGAGACAGGAGCCAAATATTGCTGAGCACAAATGCACAAAACCAACTCATCTGTCATTCTGCGCAGGCGCTAGGGAAATTGAGTACAATAATGCGTCATTCCGAGTGATATTCAATCTGCGCCATGTACACAATGTACATATGCTAATTGCGTAAAAACCTGCAGGGACTTCTGTGTTTCGGGAGCCCTGAGCTGAAGGGGCGGAGTTACACACCGAGGAGAAAATGTCAGTATTTTGACCCAAATTTTAAAAAAATTCCTCAGCACATCAGCCTAATTATTTAAGGGAGAGGGGTATATGTTACATTTAGTGTATTTTTAAAGGCACAGCACTGCTTACATACACTGTAGCTAGATTACTTCTGCATTACAAATAAAACCATTATAAAACACACGCTGCTGGTTTTTCTCTTTACTCGTAGTAATCACATGTGAAAAGGAAAATTAACGTTTTTTTATCACTGATTTCCATTTTGTGGATTTTTCCCAATGTACATTTACCAAAATCTTATGGTAAGTTTTACTTTGTGTCTGTGCTTTATCTTATACTGTATTTAACAGTTAAGGCAGCAGGGGGTGTGTTGTGTTGTCCAGGCTATCCGAGATAAGAGCTGGCAGCTGAATGAGATAAAACAGGGAGCTTAAAGACTTCTAAGCTACCCCTTGGTGATGTCCTTTGAATCCCACACAATACAATGATGTGAGTCGGTGACTGACCCATTCACTCCATTCTATGGTCAAAGCTGCACAGTGAGGAGCAAGTGATGGAAAGATACTGTGAGGGGGCAGTTTACAACTCAAAATATCACACAATGGATGCACCCAGTGACACATATAGAGGAAAATATTAACTAAATATACAAGAGAAAAACAAATCACATGTAAGATATCAACAACATAAACACAATAAGGGCATGTCAGTTTTTGGTGGTAGTGGCCCCTTTATATGTTCGACCTTGTTTAATCTCAGAATTATACACATCTCTGTATAGCAATTTGTTTATGTATAGTTGCCTTTTAATGAAAAATGATATCAGAGAGTTCTGCTTTAATGTATTTATGTCAGATTTATCAGGAAACGCTGTCACTGCTAGAACATGTCATTAAACATAAATCTATTTCCTACATTTTTCTGCATCTATTAAAGTGGAACAAGATGATATACATGTGGATTATTTTGCTACGGTCTGAAATAAAATACATCTTATTTCTGATTGATCTTGTTTTTCGTGGCCTCCAAAGCATTTCCTATGGCCTGTAATACCTGAACGCTCCCACTCTGAGCTGGGAGGTTCTCCTTACAGATGTCGCTATTCTCATGGACAGCTTCTGTTCACAATCAGCCGTTTCAACGCAGCTTCTGCCCGGTACCAAGCGTGGTTAATGTTGCATTTGTCACATTAGTCACAGGGCCAGATTTACTATTAGTAAAAGTAGGCATGTGCCTACAGGTGTCCATCGTAGGGGGTGCCTTGCTTTTGAAAATAGATTATTTATTTATTTTACACAGCAAGGTGCCGCCTTTATTGGACACTGTTCTCCGTAAAAGTAGATATAATGAAAAAAAAATGTAAGAATTAAATTGTTATTGGTAGAGTTATTATTATTTTCTTTTTTAGTTTTGGAGAGCAAGGCACCCCACCCTCTGGTGGACCCCTTTTCTCTGTAAAAAATAAATGTAAAACCAAACAAACAAATTTATTTTAAATTTATTTTACATAATCTGTTAAATCTTATATAGTCGATATGAATCTGGGCTGGAATAGGTATGAATGAGATTTGAGTGACAGAGCTCAGCGCGTCCTGCCGCATGTGCACTTCGCTGCGGAGGACGCGCTGAGCACGCCCTACTTTTGCAGCGACGATCACCGTGCCCCCCGGCCGATCGCCATGCCCCCCGGTGCGGGCTGACATCTTGATGTCAGCCCAGCATCCGGGACTGCCGCGGGCACTAATAGATATCATCACAGTGTCGCGATGACATCTATTTCAGGCCTTCCAAACGGTTGGCTTTGACCCCTTGGGGGCCGGATCCCGATTCGGCGCCAAAAAACGCCAGATCGGGATCCTCTCCCGGAGCTGGCCAACATCTTGGATGTCAATCAAGCTTCCGTGATCTCCCCCTGAAGACTGGCGTCATCGTGCATAGCGCAATGACGTCAGTTTTAGAGATAACCTAAAGCTGCCACCAATGGTGGAGATAGGGGGTTGCAATGAACCCACTATCTCCCGATCTGTGGCAGCTAGGAGTTAATGTTTGGTATCGTTGGATCGACCAGAGCATGGCCTTTTCAACGACACCAAACATGACTAGGTTACAAGTTAACCCATTAATGACCGCTGACATATCATGTACGTCCTGCCCACGGGTCTCCCTTAGACCCACAGACGTTCATAGTACGTCAGCGGCTCCTAACCTCCCTCCAGCCCGATACTTACCTACCTCGCTGGCTCCAATGGAGTTCTGGCAGGGAGGAAGCCTGCCCCTCTGCTTTAGAGGGGCTGGTGAGCACGATGACGTCACCACGCTGCGTGGTGACGTCATCGGCAGGCGCCCCCCACCCCCGGCGCCTGCATTTTAAACCAGGAAGTGGAGGGAGGGCTCATTTGGAGCCCTTTATCTCTCCAACTATGGCAGCTAGAAACTTACTTTTTACACCACTGGGAAGGGGAGAGTCTTAAAGTTAACAGGTTTGCTGCCGGATCGCGACTGCGCAAATCGGCACAGAGTCGCGATTTAAACATGGAGGTGGCTGACATCTTGATTGTCAGCCAGGCCGCCTGGTCACTTCACACCCACTGACATCCCCACCATATGTGTGAGAATATCAGTGGGCCAGTTAACCCCCTAGCTGCCAAGGGGAGATAGGGGGATCCAAAGGATCCCCCTATCTCCCGATCTCAATCCGATCAGCTAGAGCAGTGGTCCCCAACCCAGGCCCTCAGGGCCCACTAACAGGCCAGGTTTGCCAGATATCTGAACCACAGCACAGGTGTTATGATTTGCTGCTCAGTGATTGCAGGATTCAGTCTACATTTCCCCAAGGTGATCTGCAAAATCTGGCCTGTTAGTGGGCCCTGAGGGCCTGGGTTGGGGACCACTGCGCTAGAGGGTCGTGTTGGATATCATTTGAAAGGCCTGATCATGGCCTTTCCAATGATACCAAACATGACTAGGTTTGGTGTAAAAAAAAAGCTAAAACAAAAAAAAAATATTTTATTTTTTTGTCTGGGGGGGTTTAGTTAAATAGGACCTAGGCTATCATCTAAAAATAATCAGCACAAAATGGTCAGAATGAGCTCAGCGCACGTAGATGAACTGGCTCAGCAGTGAAGGGGTTAAAAACCAAAAACATGTAAAAATTGGGTATTTCTATTCTTGAGACAAAATTTTGAAACTGTTTAGCTGGTTTCATTTTTGGCGGTTGTAGATTTTGGGGATTAAATTATGAAAAAGTGTGTTTTTACCATTTTTTCATCATATTTTTTTATAGTAATCTATAGGATATGATGGAAATAATAGTATTTTTAGAAAGTCCATTTAATGGGAAAAACGGTGTATAATATGTGTGGGTTGCATAAACAAGTAAGAGGAAAATTTGACCTAAACACGAACAGCGCAGAAACGTAAAAACAGCAGCGTGCACTAAAGGATGGATTTGTGTAAAACCGCCTGGACACTTAGGGGTTAAGAAAAACATGAAAATAAAAAAAATATTAAAAAATAAACAGTTGTTTTTTTTTTGTTTTGTTAATGCAGCAATATTGTTCCCATTTCAATTATAATGTGAACAATGATGCTACACTATAGATTTTTGTATGGGGTGCGTTTGTTAAAAATCGCATAATTTTCCCCCAAAAAAAAGTAACGAGTCCCCATTTCAAATATTTTTAACAAGCGCAACTCATAGAAAATATAACCGCGGGGGGCGTGGTCTGCTGCTCAACAAAGATGGCTGCGCAGTGTCTGAGCTCCTCACAATCCCGCACCTAATACGCATTTTTAGCAGGGTAAACCCGGTATGGTTCGCGGCAAACGGCTCCAACCTGGTGAACCTCGCCCCGGGACTCCGCACAGATCGGTTACGGGACGTCTGGAATCCTATTTTGGGCCCCAGCCTTCGGCAATGCAGGGTGGAGATGAATCCCCTGACATGGCTTCCTCGGCCTCCTCCCAGGAATACTCGTACGGCCACTCAAAGAATCAAGCGGCTGCTCGCGGACATGCCTACGCGGCGGACCTCCAGTCGCTGGTGGCGGAGGTGCAGGAGACGCTGCAGCAGGACATCGCTGAGGTGAGGGTGGAGGTGTCAGCGTTAGACACGTGGCTAACTCGCTTGGAACAGGCCGCTAATGCGCCCCCAGAGGTGGCTGTTTATGGCTCTCTGCAGTATTCAGAGGTCTGGCGCCGCATTGATGACCTGGATAACAGGTCTCAAAGGCAAAACCTCTGCATCCGTGGAGTACTGGAGGAGGTGTCTGAAGTGCACGTCTACTTACCAGGCCTCTTCAATCACTTGCTGGGCTCCGAACGAGTGGCGGCTGCGGATCTTCCATGCGCTCACCGCGCGCTGTGGCCACCCCCTATGTCGTCCACGATGCCACCAAGTGACCTGATCTGCTACATCGCTGATTTCGCATTGAAGGAAGCTGTAAGGTCCTGGAGGCCCTCACCCCCTGGCGCCCCCTTTTGGTTTCACATCCTGCATGTCCCCTGCAGATTTCAAGGCTCTGGTATGAACAATGCACCTTCCTCATTTTGACATCCTGGCCCTGGATCCAAACCTGCCCTTTATCCTCCTTGATTAGCCCTTCATATAAGGGAGTCCCACCCTCAACCCTTGACTTCCACATTCAATGAAGTTCCTGTCTGCTAGACCAATCTGCCAAAGCTCCCTGAGACCTCCTGAAACTCTCTACCAAAGACTCCAAGGATCCTCTGCTTTATTCTGGACATTCATTACTTCATACACCGGTACCCTTCCATCCTGCTCCTCCTCTGCCTCCCCCCATCTAAGACTCCCCGTGTACCAGACCCCGTGCTGAACCCTGACGTCTCTATTTCTGTTACCTTGTCTGATCCCATGCCACGGTGTTTATTTATAATAAACACTCTTTGTTTATCCTGAAACCTGCCTCATCACTGCATCCTGGGCTCACAACCTCAACCTGCTACACAACCCGTAGTACGGTCGTTACAGAAGCAATCTACATGAAGGCTTACACCCGCCGCACCTGGTCCTACGACGGAGGTACTATTGAGATTTTTTAAGGATCTCTCCCACTACGCTACAAGCCAGGCGTGCGTTGTGGCCCGTGACCCAGGCCTTATCAGAAGCTCAGGTCCCATATAGATGGGGCTATCCGTTTTCGTTATACCTGATATGTACCCCCCTCTGATGTTCCGCGTTTTATCGCCGCACTGGACCTTCGAGATGTGGTGGTGCCTGATTGGGAACTGTTCCCCCTCCCTGGCCAGGGTAGGTCAATGGCACCTAGGCCGCAGAGATCTCAAAGCCGTCGTCGACATGTAGCTGCCCCTGTTTCGCATGAAGACAGGGTACCGTGAGCCACCTGGGATGGCAGGCCTTCCTGGCCGTTGACTCTCCCTATTATCAATCACGAGGGTGGGCTGCAGTAGGCCTGCAGTGAGGCCTGACACTGGATTTGGGCGACCGGCTCAAATGATACTTTCTTTACAGGACGCAGGCTCTGGGCATTTTTTTATTGTTTCTGCTCGCTTTACCCCGTCCCTTCCCTGTGACCCACTATACCTGACATGCAATACTGGACAGGTTGCAGGTCTCGATGCCGGAGCATGTAATCTGTCATGTGCGGATGATATGTGCGCCCTCAGCTTCTAGTAACTTTGACTCTTTCTTCCTATGCTCACAACTCCTGCCCACATATGTATGGAGTGATACTTACTGTTTTGGTTGTGTGCTGGACAATGGTTTTGTGTAAATTGGTCTGGGGAGGTTGTTTTCAGCAGTTCTTTATTTCTGCATCGGGGGGATAGTAGGTGGGGGGGGGTTTCCCGGGGAGGGGGGGGCTAATGTTATTAAAAACGCGCCAGACAAATACATATATGGGGTGATATATAGATGTAACGAACTCATGGTTTTTTTATTTTTTTTTTACTGAGCTTCCAGGACTTTTAGAGCTTTGTTTTACTGAGCTTCCAGGACCTTTTGAACTTAGTTTTTTTTCTGGCATGTGGGGAGGAGGGACCAAAGGTGGAGAGGAGAACCAGGAAGGAGCAGAGGAGCAGCAGCCATGGTCTACTGGTCCAGAGAATAAATCTCTTCAGGAGTCTGCAAGAGATACTCCTGCTGGGAGAAAGTTAAAGCAAGATAAACCAGTGCTGACTACATGTGCAAGAAGCTGGGAAGCTGCCATTTGTTGCTGCAGGCTTTTCCTCCCTGATTTACTTACACTTCAATCTCTTTAGGAAGAGTATGAGCACCCTAGTTACACAAGAGGAGTGATCTACATCCAGACAAGTAGGGTTGCACCGATACCGATACTAGTATCGGTGCCGATACCGGGTACTGCAGGAGTACTTGGTACTTGTGCAGTACCCCCGATATTTTTTTCCGATACCGGAAGCCGGCATTGAGCCGGCTTGCCGGCATCCGAGGCGCTGGGGCGGTTGTCCGAATGCTCTATCGGCATTCGAACAGGCCCTGCAGCTGCTCTCCTCACTTTGTTTATAATTACCTTCCTTTAGCAACGCTGGAAAAGTCTTCGCGCGCGCACTTCTTGGAAGGTCCCCAGCCGCGACCACGTGGGACCATGTGATCGCGGCTGAGGTCCTTCCAACGAGCGCACGCGCGGAAACTTTCCCGGCGTCGCTAAAGGAAGGTAAGTATAAACAAAGTGAGGAGAGCAGCTGCAGGGCCTGTCCGAATGCCGATAGAGCATTCGGACAGGCCCTGCAGCTGCTCTCCGCTCATTCTTACCTTCCTGAGCGATGCCGGGAAAGTTTCCGCGCGTGCGCTCATTGGAAGGACCCCAGCCACGATCACGTGGTCGCGGCTGGGGTCCTTCCAAGGAGCGCGCGCGCGCGAAGACTTTCCCGGCGTTGCTAAAGGAAGATAAGTATGAGTGGAGAGTGCCAGGTGAGCTGGGGGGGCATTATCCATGAGCTGGGGGGCATTATCCATGAGCTGTGGGCAAATCCATGAGCTGGGGGGCATTATCCACGAGCTGGGGCATTATCCACGAGCTGGGGGGCATTATCCACGAGCTGGGGGGCATATCCATGAGCTGGGGGGCATTATCCATGAGCTGGGGGGCATTATCCATGAGCTGGGGGCATTATCCATGAGCTGGGGGGCATTATCCACGAGCTGGGGCATATCCATGAGCTGGGGGGCATTATCCATGAGCTGGGGGGCATATCCATGAGCTGGGGGGCATATCCATGAGCTGGGGGCATTATCCATGAGCTGGGGGCATTATCCATGAGCTGGGGGGCATTATCCACGAGCTGGGGCATATCATGAGCTGGGGGGCATTATCCATGAGCTGGGGGGCATATCCATGAGCTGGGGGGCATATCCATGAGCTGGGGGGCAGTATCCATGAGCTGGGGGGCAGTATCCATGAGCTGGGGGGCATATCCATGAGCTGGGGGGCAGTATCCATGAGCTGGGGGGCATTATCCATGAGCTGGGGGGCATATCCATGAGCTGGGGGGCAGTATCCATGAGCTGGGGGGCATTATCCATGAGCTGGGGGGCAGTACCATGAGCTGGGGGGCAAATCCATGAGCTGGGGGCATGAGGGGGCAATATCCATGAGCTGGGGGGCATATCATGAGCTGGGGGCATTATCCATGAGCTGGGGGCATTATGCATGAGCTGGGGGGCAGTATCCATGAGCTGGGGGGCAGTATCCATGAGCTGGGGGGCATTATCCATGAGCTGGGTGGCAAATCCATGAGCTGGGGGGCAAATCCATGAGCTGGGGGGCATATCTATGAGACCTGGGGGCTTTATATGAGGTCTGTTCTTATTGGAAAGCGGTCACATGACATAAAATAAAAGTATCGGTACTCGGTATCGGTGAGTACTTGAACAAAAGTATTGGTACTCGGTCTTAAAAAAGTGGTATCGGTGCATCCCTACAGACAAGCATTCTTTTCTCTATATATGAAGAAACTACAATCACAGGAGTTATATAAAGGTACTGTTTCCAGAGACTGTTTCAGGATTATCCAGTTTAATGCAGTTGAATGAGAGACTTTATCCAGATAGCGCTATATACTAAAGGGCCCCAACATTGTGCACGAATTACCCATGGGACTTTGCTAGGGACAGCCCTGCTGCAATAAAGGAATGGTGTGACTGTTATACTCACAACAGGACTTTACAACCAAATGAGAATTATCCAGGAGCTGCATTGTTATTGCTGTGTTTATATGTTGAAATCCCTTTAATCCGTATACAGCTGCATTACACGTTTTAAATATGTTTCTGGTTTCTGAGTGTTATTAAGTGAAGGATACTCATCTACTCAGTGGGGTGAGTTCCCTATAAAAAAGAGACTACGGGGGGCGTGACCGGCTACCAGCGGAGATGGACGTGCATTGAAGGAGCTCCACATATCTGTGCTATTAAGGACCTTTAGAAGACTAATCTGGGCTTTCTTCTTTCTCTGACGGTATCGGGGTGGCTGGCCAACGGAGTAGTGCAGTCCGGAGGCCGCTTGGACCCCCCTCCGGACCAGAGACACCCCGTTTCGGGCCTTAAGCACTTGCGGAGCATGTTCTGCCGGCGGCCATCTTGGGGCCTAGGCTTCGGCGCCTGCACCTTCGGTCCTTCCTCCGACCCCCTTTCCAGAGGTCCAGATTGCGGCGAGCTGGGAGGATGGAGGGCCCCTGTCCTCCGGCTGCTGCTGTTGGACCCGCAGCAGAGTTACCGGGGGTGAAAGCGGACCGGCGACAGCTGATCTGCCCGCCCCCCACCAGAACTTTGGGGGTGATGCTGGAGGACCTGGAGGCTTGCCTGGCACTGATGCCCGGGGACGATGAGAGCCCGATCACGCGTGGCATGTGGCATACGCTCATGGAGGTGCTGGGGACCGAACAGAAGACAGCGGTGGAGGACATGGCGTCGCCGGTGGCTGAACCCTCGGCTTGCGTGGTGGAGGAAGTCTCCGGGTCGGAGGCTGTGTTCCCGCAGCGAGAAGGTGAAGTGGAGTCTACCCTGGAGGACGAGACTGGGGTGGACATACTCACCGAGGATGTGGTGGATTTGGAGGACGCGGTGGTGGTCAGAGGCAGGGAACCGGGAAGCCTTGGAGAAGAACGGATGCTGATTCCCCTGTGTGCAGTGGTGATGTCTGATCCAGGTGTCGAGGTGCCTCAATGTGTTGTGAAGAAGCGGCCGGGGGCTGGGGAACCCCATCCTGGGGGGCTGCGGCGCGTGTCTTGGTCCCGCAGCGTGGTCCCAATCCCGGCTGCACACCCCCGGGGGCTATCTGTCCGGTCCCTCCGAAGAGGATTCGTTCTTGCTGATGCTATCTACGGCTTTCTGTCCCTGGTTTCTTGTGTTGAGTTTGGGTTTGCTGACAGTAAAGCATAAACGTGATGGGACAGAACCCAAACAGCGAGCGATCAACCCAGCAACCAGCATGGGGTTACAGTTGTGTTCAAAATTATTCAACCCCCAATGCTGTAAAGTGTTTTAGGTAATTTAGTGTACATTTGTAATTGTATTCAGAATGAAATCCTACAAGGACTTTTTAAAGAACCATATGCAACTAAAATGACTTCAATTGGTTTAGTAATACAGTAGTAAATGTTTCTTTTGTGAATTCTTCATTGACACAATTATTCAACCCCTTAAAGACTACCACTCTGAAGAACAGAGGTTCATTCAAGTGTTTTCAATCAGGTATTGAAAACACCTGTGGATGTCACGGAGCAGCAATAAAGCATAATAAGCACCAATTAGGCAGCTTTAAAATGACTGTGATACTCAGCTCCTTCTAGACATTTACTGGTGTGGTTACAAACATGGTGAAGTCAAGAGAATGGTCCAGGAAGACAAGAGAAGAGGTGATTACTCTTCACAGGAAGGGCAATGGCTATAAGAAGATTGCAAAGATGTTAAACATACCAAGAGAGACCATAGGAAGCATCATTCGCAAATTCAAGGCAAAGGGCACTGTTGAAACACTACCTGGTCGTGGCAGAAAGAAGATGCTGACTTCGACTGCTGTGCGCTACCTGAAGCGTAGAGTGGAGAAAAGTCCCTGTGTGACTGCTGAGGAACTGAGAAAAGATTTGTCAGATGTGGGTACTGAAGTTTCAGCTCAGACAATATGGCGCACACTGCGTAATGAAGGCCTCCATGCCAGAACTCCCAGGCGCACCCCCTTGCTGTCTCCAAAGAATAAGAAGAGTCGACTGCAGTATGCCAAAAGTCATGTGGACAAACCACAGAAGTTTTGGGATAGTGTTCTGTGGACTAATGAAACAAAATTAGAACTGTTTGGGCCCATGGATCAATGCTATGTTTGGAGGAGGAAGAACAAGGCCTATGAAGAAAAGAACACCTTGCCTACTGTGAAGCATGGCGGGGGTCAATCATGCTTTGGGGCTGTTTTGCTTCTGCAGGTACAGGGAAGCTTCAGCGTGTGCAAGGTACCATGAATTCTCTTCAGTACCAGGAGATATTGGATGACAATGTGATGCAGTCCGTCACAAACCTGAGGCTTGGGAGACGTTGGACCTTTCAACAGGACAATGATCCCAAGCATACCTCCAAGTCCACTAGAGCATGGTTGCAGATTAAAGGCTGGAACATTTTGGAGTGGCCATCGCAGTCACCTGACTTAAATCCGATTTGAGAACCTCTGGTGGGTCTTAAAGAAAGCAGTTGCAGTGCGCAAGCCTAAGAATGTGACTGAACTGGAGGCTTTTGCCCATGACGAATGGGCGAAGATACCCGTAGATCGCTGCAAGACACTTGTGTCAAGCTATGCTTCATGTTTAAAAGCTGTTATAACTGTAAAAGGATGTTGTACTAAGTACTAAGATTGAATGTCACTTGGGGGTTGAATAAAACTAATAATGTTGTGAGCACAGAAAAGACATTTGTGGTTATTTCATTATAAATGTTAGGTTATATTTGTCTGACCTACACGTGCCTCTGATTTAATTGTAAGCAAGATGACTGAATGATCAAAATCAATGTCAAACTGGCCAAAACACTCAATTTTAGTGGGGGTTGAATAATTTTGAACACAACTGTATATACAGGCTCATCAGCAAACATACAATGGGTCAGATATACATCCTCAAGTTGACTCATGCTCCTGACTACCTCAGCTAGCATAGCAGACACTTCAGGCAACCTTCGCACTGTGGTGACAGCCTCTTCAGTGCTATGTCCTGGTGAATCGTGAGTCTCTGAGGGGGTCGGATAGAACGTTTAGACTCTGGCTCAATCATCTCCTCTTCAGGTGGAAGGGTCACATGTATGGGCTCAATTCTTTCATCCACAACTGGAGCAGACATCTCTTCTGAATAGGAACCCTCCAGTGAAGGCATAGGACTATAATCTATAGACACATCTTCTGGAACTACAGGAACTTCCAAATCCTCAGGAACTTCCAAACTCTCAGGCAGGAACTTCCATTTGGAATTCAGGAGCCTCCGGCCTCAGGTTGCTTTCCCACCGTTCAGAAACTGGGATGACCTCTTCAGGCTCAGGTGAGCGCACCCAGTCCAGACAAAAACTTCCTTCCTCACTGTACTCTTCACTTTCAACAACCCAAGACTGCTGAGACCGAGTGACGGGAGTCGAGCGTGAAACAGGCGGGTTCGGCAAAGAAAGTTCGTCTCCAACTGGTATTCTTACAGCTTCTCTCAAAGGCAACAGATGATTCCGGTGCCAGTTTTTCAGAGGCCCGGCCTTTCCATCCGGTCGGATTTGGTAAACTGGCAGACCAGGCAGTTGCTTGCAGACAATGTAGACTTGAGAACTCCATCTATCTGCCAGCTTATGCCTCGCAGAAACACTCAAGTTCTTCAGCAAAACTCTATCACCGGGTTGTAGATCCTGTATACGAACTCTCAAGTCATAGTTTCGCTTATTCCTCTGTTCTCTGTTCCCTGAGGTCAAACGGGCCTGTTCAAACGCAGAAGCCAAATTTCTCCGAAGTCTATCCACATAATTTTTATGAGAGGCCACAGAAGTCTGATCAAGAGATAGCCCAAATGCCAAATCAACAGGCAGTCGAGCTTCTCTTCCGAACATGAGATGGTAAGGTGAGTATCCAGTAGCGTCACTCTCTGTACTGCTGTGCGCATGAACGAACGTAGCTATGTGACGACTCCAATTCTGCTTCTCTCTGACAGTGTCCCCAACATATTTAACAGCGTGCGATTAAATCTTTCTGGTTGGGCATCACCTTGAGGGTGATATGGAGTAGTTTGCGTCTTTTGAATTCCTAACAGTTCCAGCAATTGCCCAACCAGCCGGCTCTCAAAGTCTCTGCCCTGATCCGAGTGGATTCTCCTTGGTAGGCCATAATGAACGAAAAACTTTTCCATCAAAACCTTTGCCACCATAGGAGCACGTTGATCTTTAGTAGAGAACGCCTGGGCATAACGGGTGAAATGGTCAGTCACTACTAAAATATTTCCCTGCCCACTAGCATCCGGCTCTAAGCACAGGAAATCAATGCACACGAAATCCATAGGCCTTTGACTTTGCAGGTGGCTCATTGGAGCAGTTCGAGTTGGTAGGGTCTTCCTCTGAATACACCTCAGACACGAATGGCAGTAACTTTCAACTTCAGATCTCATACAGGGCCAATAAAATTAGGAACCTGCGAATCATAAATTTTCGCTCGAATCGAATCAAATCGGCTGTTAGTTTCGAATTCGAATCGAATATCGAATCGAAAAATTACGAAAAATGCCGCTTTCGAGCATTTTGTGTACGATACAGCCTGGATAGGTATGCTTTGTTTGTGCATGCAGGTTCAGCTGACGTTACAGCTGCAATCTAACAGATTTGTTTCATTAGTAGCTTATAGCAAAGTATTTCACATCATAAAAATCAAACGTAAAATAAAAACTTCAAATGCAAGCTTAAATTATTGCAACTTTGCAAACTTTATTGAAATGATTTAAATAACCATACTAAATTACAAAGTTACATTAGGGCTAGGTAGGGCTGTATAGCCTTTATATAACTTTCCTCTATAAGTTTTTAACTTTACTTTACTTGAGGGACGTGCGGTGAGGTCAATGGGGTGAGGCTGGTCAGAGCTAGATATACACAGATATATTAACTAACTTTCTGCGGTTTGTGTTTAGTTGTAAAATAAAATGATAGAGAAAAAAAGTTTTTCTGTGCCCCTGTCATACTCTGTAAGTCTGTATCTGCCACTAGAGGAAGCAGGGGGAGCTGCCTGGGCCCCTTACTGTCAATCAGATGCCAGCCTTCAATGCAGGTGGTTTTTTTGAATGGCTTGGACCAATGGTGCTTTCCCATTGGTCCAAGCTATTCCATTGCTCTGTCAGGGCCTCTGAGGTTCTGACGACCTTTCCAGCAGCGCTCAGGAAGTTGGCAGCGCGCGTGTGTTCCTATTCGAACAGACGCGTGGCTGCAGACCTCCTGAGCAGCAGGCAGCAGCAGCCTATGCGATTTGCATAGCGGGGAAGCATACAACCGCTACGCAAATTGCGTAGGCTGTAAAAGAATGCGCACAGAGGAAAAGGCAGACTGACAGAGGACAAAGCCGACATTGGGGGAGCGTGGAGTTTCTTTTATTATTTTAACGCTGGCTTAACGGCAGGTGACCGTGTGAGAGGCTCTGCCTCACCTGCCTACCCTGACGGCACGTGCCTGCTTTACTAACATGTCAATATTTGTCAAAATAGTAGTAAATCTTTGTTATTCCGAGCCCAAATCAGAGTTTCTGCATTAGTTCTTGAGAGGTTGTAGCGAAGATCTGTTATTATTTGTCCGCCAACTGAATTAACCCTGTCTGATGAACAGTTCGTTGCTTGTATAGCAAGTAAGTTGCGCGCCACACTAGACAACAGTGGTAGGATACTTTTATTTTATTTCCAAATACTGCAACGGATCACTATCACGTTCACTTATGGGCTGCTTCAAATATGCACTGACTTCACTTTCAAGTTGTTGAGCCGTTGACCAGGTGCTGGTGGCTTCTTCTTTCTTTGCATCGTCTACTTTTTTAAACACGGAATCGAGCAGGCTTCCTTTATGACTGGACTTGTCGACAACAGTTGACTCAAACTGTACGGCGCTATCGGTGGCACTCGTCTGGGCATTGGATTCAGGTGCACCGGAGGAGCTATTGCTCGTAGTAGGCCAAGGTGGTGAAGACGTCGACAGTGCAATATTCTCTATGTAAACTTTTGCTTGTGTCACTTGATGTTCAGGGAATAACACAGTTTTGAATCTGGGGTCAATGAAAGTGGCTGCTAATAGGTAGTCTTTGGACAAATCAAATCGCGTATTCAGTTGACGTAAAAGCTCATTACGAAAGCATTGAATGCCAGGCGTAGCAAGAGTGGCACTGGCAAGCTCTTCTTTTAGAACCGAAATACATGGTATAAGCAAACTAACGCTTACATGCGTGTCAGCACTCAAAATTGTTGTAGCCTCTGCTGTTGGCTTGAGTAATGGGAGAACATTCTTCAGCGTATCTTGCAACTGCGCACTTTTTGTTCATTGCACAATCGACGAGGGCCAAGGAAATTAGCTTGTAATTTCCAGAAACCCAATCCATCAGCAGATATGTACTATTGAAACGCATTGTAACATCAAGTGGTGGTTTGGATTCGGGTAAGCCCTTATCGACTTGATATTTTGTCAATACAGCTTGTCCCACAGTTGAGGAGTGAAAAAACCCAGCAATGTAATGCAAACAGCCTATAAGATTCTTTACTGTTCTTTGAACGTCCAATGCTGCGTTTATAGTGAGCTGCAAAATGTGAGCAGCACAGCCATGCCACTGTATGTCCAGGATTTTAGCAGTACAAGGCATTGTGTTTGTTGTGGCAAATAGGATTTTCTCTTCACCAAATCCATGCTTAGCAAACTCGTTGGAAATTATTTCAGCAGTTTTCCTCGCTGTATGGTCAGCTTCCAAATTCTCTAGGTTGACCACAGACAAGCATCGGGATTGTATTACCCACGATGACTCGGATATGTAATGTATTGTAAGCACCAAATAATTTGACTTATTGTCAGCCTTCCAGTGATCAAACGTGATGGATGGTCGGCAGTCATTAATTTCAGACCTGAGGAACTGCACTAACTTCTGGTGCAAGTTATTTGCCATGTCATCAAGCTTACGCGACAGTGTGGTTGGGTGGGGCGGTTGATAGCGGCCACTAGCTAACACTGAACACAAATTCTTAAATCCACTTCCTGCTGCACTCTCAAATGGCCGGCCATCTTCTACAATAAACTTCAAAACTGCTGCATCATACTTTTTTTTAGTAGACGGGTCAAGTGTCAAACTGTACGCTGAAATGCAAGTCTGCTTTTTCATAGCACGGCCTTCTGTCATTGGCAGTGAATGACGTCGTGCCACTGCCGACACCAATGTTTTCTTCTTTGTATCATCGGTCTTGGCCTGTTGATACACGGACGGATGCTTTCTTTCTAGGTGAGACCAAAGATGGGATGTTGTGCCAGTAGCTTGCAATGAGAATGCTTTTTTGCATACTTTGCAAGTTAAGGAATCTTCCTTCACTTCAAAATGATTTTTCACAGATGACATTTTGAATTTGATCATTGATTTGTCTACAAAAAGAAATAAAAATTTGTATTTTAAAAAAAAGTTGGCTTAATTAATGGGAAAATAAAGGAGTATATTCTAAGTTGGAGCTGTATATCTGTGCATGTTCCTTCAAACATTCTTCACATTCATTTCACATATAATTTATCTCCCAAGTCTCACAGAGCAGCCAGCAGCCCCCATATAATTTATTATTTCCCACACAGAGCAGGCCCCCATATAATTTATTATTTCCCACACAGAGCGCGCCCCCATATAATTATTATTTCCCACACAAGCAGAAGCCCCATATAATTTATTATTTTCCCACACAGAGCAGGCCCCATATAATTTATTATTCCCACACAGAGCAGGCCCCTATATAATTTATTATTTCCCACACACAGCAGGCCCCATATAATTTATAATTCCCACACAGAGCAGGCCCCCATATAATTTATTATTTCCCACACAGAGCAGGCCCCCATATAATTTATTATTTCCCACACAGAGCAGGTCCCCATTATAATTTATTATTTCCACACAGAGCAGGCCCCCATATAATTTATTATTTCCCACACAGAGCAGGCCCCCATATAATTTATTATTTCCCACACAGAGCAGGCCCCCATATAATTTTTATTTCCCACACAGAGCAGGTCCCCATATAATTTATTATTTCCCACACAGAGCAGGCCCCCATATAATTTATTATTCCCACACAGAGCAGGCCCCATATAATTTATTATTTCCCACACAGAGCAGGCCCCCATATTATTTATTATTTCCCACACAGAGCAGGCCCCCATATAATTTATTATTTCCCACACAGAGCAGGCCCCTATATAATTTATTATTTCCCACACACAGCAGGCCCCCATATAATTTATTATTCCCACACAAGAGCAGCCCCTAATAATTTATTATTTCCACAACACAGCAGGCCCCATATATTTATATTTCCCACACAGAGCAGGCCCCATATAATTTATTATTTCCCACACAGAGCAGGCCCCATATAATTTATTATTTCCCACACAGAGCAGGCCCCATATAATTTATTATTTCCCACACAGAGCAGGTCCCCATATAATTTATTATTTCCCACACAGAGCAGGCCCCATAATAATATTATTTTCCCACACAGAGCAGGCCATATAATTTATTATTTCCACACAGAGCAGAGCCCCCATATAATTTATTATTTCCCACACAGAGCAGGCCCCATATAATTTATTATTTCCCACACAGAGCAGGCCCCCATATAATTTATTATTTCCCACACAGAGCAGGCCCCTATATAATTTATTATTTCCCACACAGAGCAGGCCCCCATATAATTTATTATTTCCCACACAGAGCAGGCCCCTATATAATTTATTATTTCCCACACAGAGCAGGCCCCATATAATTTATTATTTCCCACACAGAGCAGGCCCCATATAATTTATTTTTCCCACACAGAGCAGGCCCCATATAATTTATTATTTCCCACACAGAGCAGGCCCCATATAATTTATATTTCCCACACAGAGCAGGCCCCATATAATTTATTATTCCCACACAGAGCAGGCCCCCATATAATTTATTATTTCCCACACAGAGCAGGCCCCATATAATTTATTATTTCCCACACAGAGCAGGTCCCCATATAATTTATTATTTCCACACAGAGCAGTCCCCATATAATTTATTATTTCCCACACAGAGCAGGCCCCCATATAATTTATTATTCCCACACAGAGCAGGCCCCCATATAATTTATTATTTCCCACACAGAGCAGGCCCCCATATAATTTATTATTTCCCACACAGAGCAGGCCCCCATATAATTTATTATTTCCCACACAGAGCAGGCCCCCATATAATTATTATTTCCACCACAGAGCAGGCCCCCATATAATTTATTATTCCCACACAGAGCAGGCCCCCATATAATTTATTATTTCCCACACAGAGCAGGCCCCATATAATTAATTTCTCTTGTTGCAGTATAATAATAACATATAAATTAATCATACTAGTAGTAAGTTCATCATAGTCATACTAGTTACATATTGCAGAATTACTTTTAAGCCCCTGGCCCACCCCCACCCTCCAGTCCGCACAGCCATTCTCATCTTCTGGTGACTATGAATGAATCAATGACTAGATCCATTGATTCCATCACCTGGCTTCCTGCAAAAGACGCACAATATAAACGTGGCGGTGACAGGGATACTGATAATTAAATATTATACTCACCAATCACCATCCCAACTTGGCTCAGGCGTCAGCCTGCCAATTGCTCCTCTGTCCTACGAACACGTCACCGTCGTCCTCTTCGCACAGACCGACTGCGCCTGTCGTCTAGTCGACTCCCGAGTCCCGACCTCACCTCAGCCTCCTCTGTGAACCGTGTGTGACAGTGTGAGAGAGACGTCACTCTCACAGGTCAGTCTTGCTGAAGATGAATGACTTTGTTTCTTTTTTATCAGATTGATTACAAAAAAATGTGGTTTTATTAATGGGAAATAAAAGAGGTGTTATATTTTTGGAGCTTGTATATCTGTGTGATTCAAGACAGTGTTCCTTTCACTATGTTTCACTTCAAATTAATTATCTCCCCACACAGAGCAGCGGCAGCCCCCCTATAATTATTATCTCCCATAGAGCAGCCCCCTATAATTAATTATCTCCCATAGAGCAGCCCCCTATAATTAATTATCTCCCATAGAGCAGCCCCCTATAATTAATTATCTCCCCAAGAGCAGCCCCCCTATAATTAATTATCTCCCATAGAGCAAGCCCCCCATATAATTAATTATCTCCCATAGAGCAGACCCCTATAATTAATTATCTTATCCCATAGAGCAGCCCCCTGAGTAATTAATTATCTCCCACAGAGCAGCCAGACCCTGATAATTAATTATCTCCCACACAGAGCAGCAGACAGCAGTGAGTGACCCCCATAATTATCTCCCACAGAGCAGCAGACAGCAGTGAGTGACCCCCATAATTATCTCACACAGCAGCAGACAGCAGTGAGTGACCCCCATAATTATCTCACACAGCAGCAGCAGACAGCAGTGAGTGACCCCCATAATTATCTCCCATAGAACAACAGACAGCAGTGAATGACCCCCTGGAATGGATGCCCCCCCCCCCGGCGGCCATCTTCTGGCTACGTGTGACACCATTTTCACATTCACAGGCCAGGGATATTTATACTTATTTTTACCACTACTCACCACCAACAGACTCAGCCTGCTTGCCTTGCAGCTCTCTCTCTCCTCCTCCGATCACGTCCAGACAGAGTGATGACTAGTAGAATTGTTCACTGCAGGAGCTCCCTCCAACCGCAGCTGCCTTCCAGTCCACCGCAGCCTCCACTGTGAAGGGAACTTGAGGTGGGCGGCGCCTAAGAGCGTGCCGTTCCTTCCCAGCCACGTGCAGCCATGTGCTGCACGTCTGGAAGGCGCGCTCTGCGTGCGATCGGACAGATTCGAATAATTTTCGAATCATGCCTCAAAATCGAATCCGAATCGAATAAGACCGGCGATTCGATTTCGAATCGAATCTCGAATATTCGCAGGTCCCTAAATAAAATGTCTCGCACCAGCTTAAAAGTTCTCTCTGCACCCAAATGTCCATGGTCATCGTGTAATGATCTCAGCACACCCTCTCTGTGTTTGGTGGGAAGGAACAACTGCTGGGTCTCTTCAGCATTGTTCGAGGGGCCCCTTCGGTAGACCACCCCATCCAACATCTTCAGGCGCTCCCACTCTTTGTATACCAATCGGGCCCCTTCTGGGGAATTTGTCAGTAGAATTTCCCTTTGGTCCGTGTTTATGGCCTTCACTGTTAACGCAGAGGATCCCCAGCCTGATCTGCTCTCAGGTCCTGCTTCGAGAAAGTAGGCAGACTTTCATCTCTCAGCTGTGTAGGATTACAATAAAACTCTGGAACAGCCGCAGCCATAACTCCTATAGCTTCTGCTTCAACCACTCCCTTGACCCGGCGATCTGCCCCTTGACATAAGGCTTGTACCCCATCTGGAGTCAGCTGAGTCCATTCTGTAGTGTAGGGTCTTCTCGACAAAGCATCTGCATCTCGGTTATTCACTCCAGGGCGATACTTGAGACTGAACCGAAACCCTGACAGAGCGGCCAACCACGATGTCCCGTTGCATCCAGTTTCGCCGTAGTAAGGACGTACGTAAGAGGATTGTTGTCCGTCTTGATCACGAATTCAGCTCCATACAGATAATCTTTCAGCTTGTCCACTACCGCCCACTTCAAGGCTAGGAACTCTAATTTGTGGGTAGGATAGTTCTTTTCTGAGGGCGTAAGGCTTGGGCTCACATACGCTACAGGCCTCAACAATCCACCATATTCCTGGTATAAGACTCCCCCTAGACCTTCTCTGCTGGCATCCACATGCAATTCGTACGGCTTATGAGGATCCGTGTAAGCCAGGACGGGAGCTCGAGTTAGACTCTCTTTCAGCTTTATAAAGGCACTTTCACATTGATTAATCCATTCTTCTTGGATGGATTCTCGAGCCTTCCTTAGCCCTTTAGCCGACGAACTTCGATCAGAGGCCTTGGAGCCCTCTTCCACGTCTTCCTTCTGTAGGAGCTTATTCAAGGGTTGAGCTATCTTGGCAAATTCTTCTACGAATCTTCGGTAATATGAGCAGAACCCCAGGAAAGATCTATGTTCAGTAACATTTCGGGGTCTAGGCCAGGAAGCTACGGCTGGAAAAAGTGGGGTATACCTCGGATGGGCGCTGCTTACGTGTGAATAAATGTTTAGAATTCCTTATACGTATACATAGATTTATGACATTGAAATGACATAATAAACCTTGGAAATAATCACGTGTTCTGATATATACCTATCAATATGGTGAAGGCAATATTATTACAGAGTCTCTTACAGAATGTATGTCAAATTAATGACAGATTCTATATTCAGTATTTCACTGCCACCTTGTGGCCATCAGATGCAATGGTAGTTCTGGGAGTTTGGTGGAATCAGCGTTATGCTGCCACCTGGTGTTTTTTTCGGAGAATGGACAACCGAGTATTTTCTGTTAGAGTTTTATTCCTTATCCTATGCTGCCATCTAGTGGCCAAAAATGCGGTGCAGGATATTCAGAAATGTTTCAGTATTTCGCTCTTTTTTCTGAAACATTTGTGAATATCCTGCACCGCATTTTTGGCCACTAGATGGCAGCATAGGATAAGGAATAAAACTCTAACAGAAAATACTCGGTTGTCCATTCTCCGAAAAAAACACCAGGTGGCAGCATAACGCTGATTCCACCAAACTCCCAGAACTACCATTGCATCTGATGGCCACAAGGTGGCATTGAAATACTGAATATAGAATCTGTCATCAATTTGACATACATTCTGTAAGAGACTCTGTAATAATATTGCCTTCACCATATTGATAGGTATATATCAGAACACGTGATTATTTCCAAGGTTTGTTATGTCATTTCAGTGTCATAAATCTATGTATACGTATAAGGAATTCTAAACATGTATTCACACGTAAGCAGCGCCCATCCAACGTATACCCCACTTTTTCCTGATATACATCAAGGCAGCAACTAGGCACTGCCTTACTACCCCAGGAGGGCAGCAGCTCACGAAACACAAGCACCCAAGGGCAGGCGCCATCCGTAGGTATACCCCCATTTATCCAGGAAGCTACGGCTTCCAACTTTCGAGGATCCGTCGACACCTTCTGCCGAAACATGTCCCAGGTACGTAACGGAAGGTAGACAGAATTGACACTTCTCTAGGGACAGTTTCAACCCCTCTTCGTGGAGCCGCTTCAAGACCTTTTCCAACCGCTGCTCATGTTCTTCCAGAGTCTTCCCGAACACAATAATATCATCTAGGTACACCAACACTTTAATCAGGTTCATGTCCCCGACTGTCTTCTCCATTAACCGTTGGAACGTGGCGGGAGCCCCTGTAAGGCCTTGAGGCATTCGGTTGAACTCAAAGAACCCCAGTGGGCAGATGAACGCAGTCTTCTCTTTGTCGTCAGGATGCATTGGTATCTGGTGATACCCACTTCGCAGGTCTAGTACACTAAACCATTTTGCTCCAGACAAACACTGCAAGGCATCTTCTATCCGAGGAGTGGCATATTGATCTGGAATGGTTCTCTGATTTAGCGTGCGATAGCCTATGCATAGGCAGACAGAACCATTCTTCTTTCGAACCATCACTATCGGAGAAGCGTACGGACTCCTGGACTCTTGAATCACCTCGGTTCTTTGCAGTTCATTCAGCTGTTCTCTTAGATCATCCAAGTCTCCCAGCGGAACTCGTCTTGACCTTTCTCGAAACGGCTTATCTTTTTGGAGTCGAATGCGATGTTCAGTACTCTTGGCTAAACCCACGTCGAACTCATCCTTCGAGAACAAGTCCTTCCATTTTAGGATCTGGGACTGAAGTCGTTTCTTCCACTCAGGCGAGATGGGAGCATCTTTAGGATAGAACCTTTCAGCTGGAATCTTTGTTCACTCCCCCTCCTAAATCAGTGGGGGAGAGAGGCGTAGCAGACGCTACTTGCCCGATGGGCATTCGTGCTTTCAGGATCACTGGAGAATCAGACACATTACACACGCTAACTGAGACTCTTCCTTGTGTCCGTTTCAAAACTCTCGTGGAGATTATTTCAGGGATTACTTCTACTCCGGCTTCACTCCCATGACTGAGATCAGTTTCCAGTACCACATAAGGACCCGGTTGTGATCCGTTCAACTTGACTGATGCCCGAAAACTCGCCACTTCGCCTGATTGCAGAACCTTCTCTGTTCCTCCCAATCTCCAGACGCCCCACTTCGGCAGGTGCCCTCTGTTTTTCGACCATTCGCTGATAGACCGGACGTAACATCGGGTGTACTCCTCTGGTAGAACCTTCTTCCATTACTATAGGAGTCAGAAGACGTCTCACCAGATCAGTATTCGTCCCCACTATCATAGAACTTCTGGTGGCCCCTGAAGGCCGAGGACACACAATGGCCAATGCATCACAACCTCCAGACTGTCTGACTTCAGATCCAATTTCTAACTTCACCTGTAGATATCCATCATAGGGAAGCTTTTCAGTTCCGATACCCCAGATCTCAAGGTCCTTTAATTTCTGTAGAGGTATGTTTCAAGTGCTTCTCGTAGATGTCTCGCTATATCAACGTCACTTGAGCCCCTGAGTCTAACAGAGCTTTAGTGTAGCCTCCCTCCACTTGGATTGGAACGATGGGAGAAGGACCTATCAGCTGGTAAGGAAACTTTGTTGTAGCCGCAGGAGGTTTAGACGCAGTTCGCTGTACCCTGGCCTTCTTCTTGACTCGTGGTGGTTTTGGGTGTGCATTGCTTCCCCATGACATAGGACCGGATACTAAGGGAGTAACTCTTTCAGTTCTGGTTTGAGGTTTGGAACGGTTTTCAACCATTGGGCACCCAGTTCGCTCCTTCACTTGGGCCCTCTGGCGTTTCCCGCCTGTGAGGTAGATAGCAGCCCTTCCAAGGCCTTTAGGAACTCTTCCATTTTAGTTTCTTCAGGCCTTTGGTTTTTGCACTGTGCTCGGAAATGACCCATTTCCCCACAACCGAAACATTGTTGACGTTCCTGGAGGGATCAGCCAAATAACAAATGATTTAGGTAAACTAAAAAAAATGGTCGGAGCTGTGGCAATTGAGTTTTAATGTGGATAAGTGCAAGATAATGCACCTGGGACGTAAAAACCCAAGGGCTGAATATAGAATATTTGATACAGTCCTAACCTCAACATCTGAGGAAAGGGATTTAGGGGTTATTATTTCAGAGGATCTAAGGGTAAGTAGTCAATGTAATAAAGCAGCAGGAAATGCTAGCAGAATGCTTGGTTGTGTAGGGAGAGGTATTAGCAGTAGGAAAAGGGAAGTGCTCATGCCACTGTACAGAGCACTGGTGAGACCTCACTTGGAGTACTGTGTGCAGTACTGGAGACCGTATCTCCAGAAGGATATAGACATCTTAGAGAGAGTTCAGAGAAGGGCTACTAAAATGGTGTACGGCTTGAAGGAGAAAAGTTACCAGGAAAGGGTTAATGATCTTGACATGTACAGCTTGGAAGAAAGACGAGACAGAGGAGATATGATAGAAACATTTAAATACGTAAAGGGAATCCACAAGGTAGAGGAAGGGAGTATATTTAAAAGGAAACAAAGTAGCAAAACAAGAGGACATAGTCTTAGATTAGAGGGGCAAAGGTTTAAAAGTAACATCAGGAAGCATTATTTTACTGAGAGGGTGGTGGATACATGGAACAGCCTTCCAGTAGAAGTGGTAGAGGCCAAAACAGTAATTGAATTTAAGCAGGCATGGGATAGGCATAAGGCTATCCTAAACAAAAGATAAATCCAGCTAAAGTATCCATGTAATTGGGCAGACTAGATGGGCCGTAGGTTCTTATCTGCCGACATTTTTCTATCTCTTCTTTGAAGATGGAGGCGCACTGTAACGTTGGGGGCTTCCAGCCCTACCTGTGTGCTTGAGGGCAGCATATCTGATGCTGCTCGCTGACCAATGCCCGGTTTAAATGGAGACAGGCAGGGAGGTGGCTGCATGAGGCGCGGCTTGAGTGGGGGGCGGTTTAAAAACCCTCAGTGTATTCTCAGCAGTTGCCAGATCGTGGTTATCCATACCTGAGCTCCTTGTACCTGACTGCTATATTGAATTTACCCGTTATTGACCTCTGCTTGTTTCTGTCTATTCTGCCTTCTGTTGCCCTAGACCAGTGGTCCCCAACCCAGGCCCTCAGGACCCACTAACAGGCCAGGTTTGCCAGATATCTGAAGCACAGCACAGGTGTTATGATTTGCTGCTCAGTGATTGCAGGATTCAGTCTGCATTTCCCCAAGGTGATCTGCAAAATCTGGCCTGTTAGTGGGCCCTGAGGACCAGGGTTGGGGACCACTGCCCTAGACCATTTTCTTGTACTACGCCACTGCTCTGATATCGACCCGGCTATTCCATTTGACCATTCTGAACTCTGTATTCCTGATTCTGGCTCGGCTGACTACTCCCTGTGTCGTTAACCCTTTCTGTCTAGCTAGTTTACCTGGCCAATTCTAAGGACCAGACAGTTAGAGATCTTTCACGGCTACTCTGTTGGTAGCTTCTGGGCTCTGTGGAGTGTGGGGTGTTAAGTACTGCGTGGTGGGATCTGGGAACCGTGACACGCACTTGCTCGTGGTGATTCAGTTGAAGGACCCTGGCCAGACGCCACAGCAACTCCCGTTGTCCGCATATTAGTGAGGAACTTCTGCATATCGGTCTGTGTCTCTGCCACCTTCAAAAGTGCTCGGCACAGGTCCGCGTGTGCTTGTTTCAGTTCAGCTTGAGCTTCTTGCACCTTCTTAACGGTCTTGTGTATCTCACTATATGCAGGAATGGTTGACTCTTTGGTAGCACTCTTTGTGGATATAGGGACAAACAGATGCTCCTGTCCGTCAACTTCGGATCCATAGGTGTCCAACGAATCATCTTCAGCTTGCAAATATTCGTTATGCCTCACGGGTTGTGCGTAAGCTCTTTCTCCTCTCCTTAAAGACTTCTCTTCTAACAAAGCCTCTTCCTCTCTAACAGCTCGAGTCAGTTCCAGGTATTTCAATTCTCGGTTACCTTCTCTGGTTTTCAGCTGTAACATCACAGGATCTAGAGGTTGAGCGCCCCTCAATATCTGCTGCATTCGGATTTTGTCTATTGTTGCCGGTTCGGCCCCTTTCTTAAGATTCTGCACCAGATACTTCTTATCTAGGCGCCTCATATATGCAGTCATTTTCTCACCTTTCCGCTGGTAAGTATGTTCTAGGGATGTGCGTTTCGGGTTTCGGAATTTCCACGAAATTTCCCGATTCGTGTTTTCGGATGCGGCCGATTTTCCGAAAATTTTTAGATCCGAAAAGTTTTCCGAGCCGAAACAAAATATTTTCGGAATTTTCGAGTGTAGTTGAAATCTGTCAAATCGAAATTTATTGCTTTGAAACGAGGAGAACAGACGTTCCGAAAAAACGAAAATTTTCGAAAATACGAAAAGTCGATACAAAAACGAACTAAGTGACACGAAAATACGAAAAATGGTCGAAATTCCGGGAAAAAAATGTACAC
Organism: Leptobrachium leishanense; assembly: GCA_009667805.1. Classification (NCBI taxonomy): domain Eukaryota; kingdom Metazoa; phylum Chordata; class Amphibia; order Anura; family Megophryidae; genus Leptobrachium; species Leptobrachium leishanense. Next base: position 144,778,929 of record CM019068.1, on the reverse strand, counting down.
GAAAAACGAGTCGAGCCGAACCGAATCGAAACAGAAATCGGTCGAAACGAGCCGAATCGAAAAGTTTAAAAATCCGAAAAATCAAATCGAACCGAAAAAAAATCAGTGCACAAGCCTAGTATGTTCATACTGGTACATGAGCTCAGCAGCCTTTTCTGTTCGCCCAAAGACTTCCTGTAGTATGTTTAACTAATTTAAAGCAGTGCAGTCTTTCTTACTCAACTTCAGATTTCTAACAGCCTCTGACGCAGGTCCCTTCAAGCTCTCAGTAATCCTTTGCTTTTTCTGCGCTTCAGGGATGTCCCACTCATCCAGAGCCTGCATTGCCTGTTCTACCCATTCTTCGAAGGTTTCTTCTCCCGCCGGAGTTGGTACGTTTCCTGTAAAATTCCTCAACCGTCGATAACCAAAATTAGTGTGTGGAGGGCTTGTTCTTTGACATTTAGCCAGCAAGTCTCCGATAGCCACTATAAATTCAGGCCCGATCATGGCCAGCGGACTAGGTTCGGCACATTCGCGGGATTTCCACGTGGCACACTTGGCTGAATCAGTTGAACTTCCACCTCGTCGGTCAGCTTCACGCTCGCGCCCTGAAAACACACTGGAACACCCTTCCTCCACTCAAAAAGAACATATGTGTGAGAAGTATCTGGGTTCGCTTTAATGTCCAGAATTAACTCCCGATGATCTGATGTCAGCGCGGCCATGGCCCGGCGAGTCTGATCTTCAGCCCAAGTGTCTGCAGGAATGTCCATGACTATGCTTAACGCTATCTGGCTATTTTGCTCCTCACACCATTTGGCAGCAGTGTCCATAATTAACCCTTTAATTGCGGTTTCTTACAGAGACTAAAATCCCGGAACGAGCCCCCACATGTAGCGCTCACTCCCGGAGGCGCTGCTGAATTAACCTCGGGTTAGTCTCACCGCGCTAGGGAATAAATATACACCAGCACTGTTGTGGATTTTTATAGGTTATATTCTTTACTGATCCCAATAAAGAAGTGTGTATATATATATATATATATATATATATTATAGATACGGTATTTGAACGACAAGATTTTGTAATGCGGGAAACACGCGGCGGCAAAAAGAAAATATTAACCCCTTCAGTTCTGGAGTGTAAGTCCCTTGAATGGAATGTCTCAAAGGTGTATGTGTATTGTTTCGGGTACCCGGGTACTGTATTCAACTGGCCAGTGAATGAAATAAGCAAATCTTCGACTAGTCACGTTGGGGCCCTGTAGATTTAAACAATAATGCAGCGTGCTTGGTTATACTTGGACTTGTGGCCTGGAAGGCCTCTCACCCATCCGTTAGACAATCTGTTCCGCTGCCCGATCAAGGATGTCTCTCCGCTTTTACACTGGGACTCTGTGCCACCGGATCCGCTCTCTTGCTTGTCCGATCTCCACACTGAGAAACTACGGCCTACCGCCTGCACTCCCAATGGATCATCGCGGTCTCCTTACTCGGGGTCCAACCGGAACTAAATTTATGCGCAGACCTCTCAGCGGTGCGTAGGTAGGTCTCTGCCCCGATCTCCAGCATCCGCGAGGCAGCGCCTGCACTCCGGCCTGGTCACGATCCCTGGCAGTCTCACGTGCGTCCTCCACCTTTCGCCGCTCGGCTCACTCTGCCTCTCCTCCACACGAGGCTGCTGACGTCCTTCCCTTCTCTCCCACCCACTTCCTCTATCCACCGCAAAGCCCGATGGAAAGTGTAGATCGTTTAGGTCCAGCATAGTCCATATGGCTTCTGTCTCCCTCTGGCCATAACGAGCAAATGCAGCAACACAATCTTTAACAGCGCTACACTTGTATCACAGCGGGCTCACTTGTGGGCTTCTGCATTATGTCAGGTTCCAGCATACAGGGGTGAGGTTGTGAGCCCAGGACGCAGTGATACAATTGAACCACTTGATCAGGTGAAAATCAGATGGGGTTTATTATAAAGCTAAACAATAGAACACCTCAGATGAAGGATGCAGGAAAGTCTCTTAAGGAAGTGCAGAGGGGAAGTCTTGGGGCAGGAACAACAAAAGGGGATCTTGAGGCAAAGTTACCAGCAGGGAATGCCCATAAGAAGTCCAGGAGGATAGCCAGGGGTCCGGTACACAGGAAATCAATCAGAATGCTGGAGCTTCCTTCCTTCCAGACTGGTTGCTGATGCAAACTGAGCTGGGCCAACGGAATGCAGAAGCACCCTGGGTAGGGTGTGCCTCTGTTAAATAGCAGATTCAGGGCTGATTGAACAACAGCTGCTGGAGAATCCAGCAAGGAAAGTCCAGGAAATTATAGGTCCTCTGCATGCTTGCAGTCACAAAAGGGGCGCTAGAGGGTCAGGGCGACCTACTCACTTGTTGTTTATTGGTTACTGCTGTTGCTATGTAAACTTTCCTTTGCTGCTGTTGTTTAGTAAAGAAAAGAGAATGCAAAATATGAAGCCTCCTGACTTGATGTAAAATTTATATTATGGTGTTACCATAAACAGAGGGAATTTTATATATCACAGCAAACAAAGATTGTGCGCTTTCCCGAGATAAGAAGCAAATGATGGTATAATAACCTTGTAGATCTCCGAATCGTCCCCTCCAAACGACGTACGTTAAAATGATACAGAAAAAAGATTGAGATCTTCAAAGGACATAGACAAATAGAAGATTATAGTGTTATACTGTAAAACAGTGTTATAACACGTTGCCCCTGCTAAAATTGCACTCACAGGGTTTAAGAATGTTCCTCCACCAGACTCCATGTGCCGCCGCTGCCCCCGAGATGAAGATCGAAGCTCCGCTCGAGAAAGGATTCAGTAAGGAATCAGGGCTCAAATAAAAAAATTATTCCAGAACATAAAATCCGACGCGTTTCGTCAGCCACAAGGCTAACTTCATCAGGGATAGAGATACACATACAACCTCCCTCCCTTTTTAGTCTAAGGCAATCCGGTCTCTCTCCAATCACCGCCTCCTTCCACCGACACACCCGCTTCCGGTTTCGGTTCCAGATCTCACGGCAATTACTGATGACCTCTTTCCTAGTGTCCGCCATCTTGGTACAGGCTCAGTCACATGGTGTTTCCTGTGACCTTCTCCTCAGGCTAACGCTTTGCAGATTTCGATCCTTTGCGTTTTTCTAAGCTTTCCTTTATTTATTAAAGCAGATACATATTCTTGTCCATAACATTCCCCCCTAAAAATGCACATTTCTTTCTCTAATACAATAACACTGTGATACACACTGCACTTTACCATGAGTTTTTTATTGCTGTAGATTCTGTATTATGCTCATACACAACACACATTACTGTGATTTGTATTGCTGTGGTTCTCTGTGATACGCTCATACACACCGCACATTACTCTATGTTTTATTGCTGTGGAGCTCTGTGATACACTCATAAACACTTCACTTTTCCATGAGTTTTTTATTGCTGTGGATTCTGTGATACACTCATACACACCGCACATCAGTGTAAGTAACAGGGATACAAATACACAATAAACTCGTGAAGGGAGAATACTTTATGGCTGAGCTCCTCAGTATTGGGTGATGTTTCACGCAGTTTGAATACTTGCAACTGTAACTGTGTTTGAGACAAACCTCTTCCTGCACACAAAGAACTACTAGAATGGAGTTCAAAACACAGAAGACAATTCCTAACATTAAAGTGTCTCCAGCTCCGGTCACTGTAACGTTCACTTACTGCTGAAGACAATTTAATAGTCAGAGTTAGGCTTTAGTGTTTAGAACTCTACTAGAGTTTCCTTTGGAGGATTGTTTTGCACAGACAGGAAGTTCCCTGGGAGAGAAGCCTGTGTTTATAGCAGAGAGCTCAGTGCTGAAAGGAGGATCCAGGCGCAGGTCAGAGCTGGCTTTATGTGTCTTAATATACAAATATTAGGGGGAATTTGGGTTTAATAAACATCAAGTAGGAAGATCCATAAGATGCCTCCTGCAAAGCAAACACATTGTAAAGCTGCTCTGTCTCTTGTGTTTATAACTCTGGTTCTGGCTGTACAGATATATTATTTATAAATATTGAAGAGCTCAGGATCCGCTAATTCCCCCTATACTCATATATAGAGCTCAGGATCCGCTAATTCCCCCTATACTCATATATATATATAGAGCTTAGGATCCGCTAATTCCCCCTATACTCATATATAGAGCTCAGGATCCGCTAATTCCCCCTATACTCATATATATATATATATATATATATATATAGAGCTCAGGATCCGCTAATTCCCCGTATACTCATATATATATATATAGAGCTCAGGATCCGCTAATTCCCCGTATACTCATATATATAGAGCTCAGGATCCGCTAATTCCCTGTATACTCGTATATAGAGCTCAGGACAAAGCTACATCCCCAGTTATAAGAGGGTGTGCACACTTATGCAACCAGATTATTTTATTTTTTATTTTTCCTCCACCTAAAAGATTTCAGGTTGTTTTTCATTGAGTTGTACAGTTTATTGGTCACATTAAAAAGTGGAAGAAGTTCTGAAATGATTTATCTTTGTCTCATTTTTTCATCTTGGAAATCTGCCATGCAGGCCATTTTTGCCCAGTCTCTTTCTTATGGGGGAGTCATGAACACTTACCTTAACTGAGGCAAGTGAGCCCCTCAGTTCTCTGGATGTTGTTGTGGGGTCTTTTGTGACCTCTTAGATGAGTTGTCGCTGCGCTCTTGGGGTAATTTTGGTCGGCCATCCACTCCTGGGAAGGTTCACCACTGCTCCATGTTTTCGCCATTTGTGGATAATGGCTCTCGCTGTGGTTCACTGGAGTCACAAAACTTTAGAAATGGCTTTATAACCTTTCCAGGCTGATAGATCTCCGTTACTTTCTTTCTCACTTGTTCCTTAATTTCTTTGGATCTCGGCATGATGTGTAGCTTTTGAGGATCTTTTGGTCTACCTCACTTTGCAGGTCAGGTCTTATTTAAGTGATTTCTTGATTGCGAACAGGTGAGGCAGTAATCAGGCCTGGGTGTGGCTAGAGAAATTGAACTCAGGTGTGATAAACCACAATTAAGTTATGTTTTAACATGGGGGGAAACACTTTTTCATACAGGGCCATGTGGGTTTGGATTTTGTTTTCCCTTAGTAATAAAAACCTTCATTTAAAAACTGCATGTTGTGTTTACTTGTGTTAACTTCGACTAATATTTAAATTTGTTTGATCTGAAACATTAAAGTGTGACAAATGTGCAAAAATGAAAATCAGGAAGGGGGCCAACACTTTCTCCCACAACTGTATATATTTGTACTGTGTATAAATATTTATGTGTGTGTATATCTTCCAGGTAAAGCCCGAAGTGCGATTAATCCTAGCATTACCCAGGCATCATTAGCAAAGTCTGAAGTGAAATGAAATTTCGGACTTTACCCAGGTAAGCTGCAAAGTATCCAGAGGCCTCTGGTTACCCCGGTTTTCTGCACTGTTTTAACCGGGTAATTCGCACATTACCCTAGTGTTGCTGGATAAAACGTGATGTGCAACGAAACATCGTACTTTATCCGGGTAAACTGCAAAGTATCCAAACGCCTCTGGGTACTCGGCTTTTCTTGGGTTTTCAGCAGGTTACTGATGACTGAATTCCGAGGATTACCCGGATAAAGTTGCAAACTGTCATCTGACTGATAACCAAAGTGTGGTTTTTAGTTATTTTTTGAACGAAATTGTATCCAGTCACAAACCACACTAAATAACCGTCATGTAACTCTGTGCGTTAATTGTCAGAAAATTTATTTATATAAAGATATTATATAAAGAGTAACCTGACGGTTATTATGTTTTATAAATGATATAAGCACATATGACACATAATAAAGATCATGTAACTCTTTCACATTCATATAAGAAACATATCCTGTTACTCTGTATATTCATTATATCCGCAATACATTTTAATGTTTGTCTTTTGCCATTTTCATTGATAATATCCATAGATAATAGCAAAATTCACTTTTACCCAAGCGGGGTTGGATGCTCTGCAGATTACCCAGGTGCAGCGGTGGATAGTCCTCAGATTACCCGGGTGAAGCTTCAGACTTGTACATTATCCTGGTAAAGTGTGAATTCTTCAGCTCTTCCAGACCCAGGGATGTGGAATTCATAGCGCCCGACTCCCGAGACATGTAGTTTTCAAGGCAGGGCAAACAGGTTTTTTTGGCTCTAAGCCCGCCGGGCAAGTTGTGCTGCGGTCAGGATTTTTGCCGCCTCTGATCGGCTCCTGCAGCTTCAACACGTGATAGTCAGTGCTGCCTCCGCCCAACGGCTACTCCTCCGAGTTCTCTTTCACAGCTGCCTGTTTGGTTCCTGTGGCTTCTCGCTGGGCTGCAGATCTCTTGATTCTGGCCAGCCTTTTATCTGTGAGTTTATTAATGTCTGTTTTCCTTTTATCATCGTTAAGCCCCGCTCCCCCCTGCCTGTCTGCCAGTCCAGGTCCTGCAGGAAGGCTCCTTAATCAGCAAACACTGATAAGCGGCACACTCACTCAGTGATGAGAGCAGGGTCCAGAGGGCCATCAGGACATGTGTGAAAGGCAGCAGTGTTAACCCTTGAGGCTCTTTCTTGAGAGCTCAGGGGTACTGAACATGCAGAGCAGAAAGACGGGAGTACTGAGGTTAGGCTTACAATAAAAAAGACATTAACATGGTAAAAATCTATGAATATAGATGTGCTGCAAAAAAATAAAAATTGGTGCACACTGTAATTGTACAAAACTTGAAGCCCTCCACACTGGCCCTTCAACTGAGGAATAAAGCTGCACAGCTAAGGCTAGGGTCAGACGAAAGCATTTTTCCCCGCGAGCGTGAAAAAGTGCGTCCGAACGCATTGACGTATTTTTTCACGGAATGCGCAAAAACGGTCAGACGACGCGCATTTTCGGCGTGATTTTGTACGGATCGTCAATAAAACTCTTTTTGCGTCTGGACGTTATGTAGGCTGGACATTAGCAGCGTCTGACATCTCCTAATCTCGCACACACGCCGCTATGCCGCAGCTGCGCACTCAGTACGTCAGTACTAGCGGTTCAGCGTTCTCAGAAAAATGTGTTCAAATTCCACTTGCGTTGCACGGCCGGACTTTTGTGCGGCCGTACATCGTATATTGGCCGTCATTGCCCGTCATCTGCTGCTAGTGCGGCCGTAATTATGTGCGCCAGAACGCACGTTAAAAGTGCGCTGGTCTGACCCCAGCCTAAAGCAAAATATCAATCTTTACTACATAATTTTAAAAAAAGAACAATCCATTAACTGTCAAACTTCAGCAGGCACATTTTCACACACACAAAAAAAAAACAAAGCCTGCAAACACCGGTGATCAAAAATTGCCCAGGTGCAAAAAAAATTCCTCAAATTTAAACCAGAAAAGTTGTTAAATGTAGTCACTCAGGACTATCAAAAAATGTGTAAAAAAACAAACTGTATTTTATTAGATAATCATTAAAATTTGCCTGTAATCATGGTCTGACGTTTCAGCTCTCTAAGAGCCTTTTATCAAGGTTATCTCAGAGAGCCGAAACGAAAGATACAGAAGCACACGGAGACTAGTAAAAAAAAAAAACAATTTATACAGTAGCACAGATCTACAGTTGTGTTCAAAATTATTCAACCCCCACTGAAATTGAGTGTTTTGGCCAGTTTGACATTGATTTTGATCATTCAGTCATCTTGCTTACAATTAAATCAAAGAGGCACGTGTAGGTCAGACAAATATAACCTAACATTTATAATGAAATAACCACAAATGTCTTTTCTGTGCTCACATCATTATCAGTTTTATTCAACACCCAAGTGACATTCAATCTTAGTACTTAGTACAACATCCTTTTACAGTTATAGCAGCTTTTAAACGTGAAGCATAGCTTGACACAAGTGTCTTGCAGCGATCTACGGGTATCTTCGCCCATTCGTCATGGGCAAAAGCCTCCAGTTCAGTCACATTCTTAGGCTTGCGCACTGCAACTGCTTTCTTTAAGTCCCACCAGAGTTTCTCAATCGGATTTAAGTCAGGTGACTGCGATGGCCACTCCAAAATGTTCCAGCCTTTAATCTGCAACCATGCTCTAGTGGACTTGGAGGTATGCTTGGGATCATTGTCCTGTTGAAAGGTCCAACGTCTCCCAAGCCTCAGGTTTGTGACGGACTGCATCACATTGTCATCCAATATCTCCTGGTACTGAAGAGAATTCATGGTACCTTGCACACGCTGAAGCTTCCCTGTACCTGCAGAAGCAAAACAGCCCCAAAGCATGATTGACCCCCCGCCATGCTTCACAGTAGGCAAGGTCTTCTTTTCTTCATAGGCTTGTTCTTCCTCCTCCAAACATAGCGTTGATCCATGGGCCCAAACAGTTCTAATTTTGTTTCATCAGTCCACAGAACACTATCCCAAAACTTCTGTGGTTTGTCCACATGACTTTTGGCATACTGCAGTCGACTCTTCTTATTCTTTGGAGACCGCAAGGGGATGCGCCTGGGAGTTCTGGCATGGAGGCCTTCATTACGCAGTGTGCGCCGTATTGTCTGAGCTGAAACTTCAGTACCCACATCTGACAAAGCTTTTCTCAGTTCCTCAGCAATCACACGGGGACTTTTCTCCACTCTACGCTTCAGGTAGTGCACAGCAGTCAAAGTCAGCATCTTCTTTCTGCCACGACCAGGTAGCGTTTCAACAGTGCCCTTTGCCTTGAATTTGCGAATGATGCTTCCTATGGTCTCTCTTGGTATGTTTAACATCTTTGCAATCTTCTTATAGCCATTGCCCTTCCTGTGAAGAGTAATCACCTCTTCTCTTGTCTTCCTGGACCATTCTCTTGACTTCACCATGTTTGTAACCACACCAGTAAATGTCTAGAAGGAGCTGAGAATCACAGTCATTTTAAAGCTGCCTAATTGGTGCTTATTATGCTTTATTACTGCTCCGTGACATCCACAGATGTTTTCAATACCTGATTGAAAACACTTGAATGAACCTCTGTTCTTCAGAGTGGTAGTCTTTAAGGGTTTGAATAATTGTGTCAATGAAGAATTCACAAAAGAAACATTTACTACTGTATTACAAAACCAATTGATGTCATTTTAGTTGCATATGGTTCTTTAAAAAGTCCTTGTAGGATTTCATTCTGAATACAATTACAAATGTACACTAAATTCCATAAAACCCTTTACAGCATTGGGGGTTGAATAATTTTGAACACAACTGTATACATATACAAGTTTTAGGTGGTTTCTATCGGCGCAATATATTATATTTTCTTAAATTTCAAGAGTAGATCATACAAAAACAGTATAATTGTGACTCTTCACAGTATAAAGTGCTCTCGTGCTGAAGTGTCTCTAACACAATTGTGCAAATTAGTTAATGAATCTTAAATAAAGTGCATAAAGTGCAGTACAATGCTGATCGTGCTAAAAATCTAAAGTTCAATGAGGTTGACAGGCTTATTTCGAGTCCTGTTTTAAGTTGGTTGTGCCACGAATAAGGCAAATTCAAAGTACTCATGGATCTGATGTTTTTAGTGATGGTTTCTTATTGTTCCTCTCTTTGTCAATTCTCTTATGGTCACTGGTGTGCTCCAATATACAAAACAAAGGAGAGAAAAGAGAAGATAGTGCAATACTGTTTCAATATCTTCTCTTTTCTCTCCTTTGTTTTGTATATTGGAGCACACCAGTGACCATAAGAGAATTGACCAAGAGAGGAACAATAAGAAACCATCACTAAAAACATCAGATCCATAAGTACTTTGAATTTGCCTTATTTGTGGCACAACCAACTTAAAACAGGACTCGAAATAAGGAATTGAACGAATCGTTCAGAGTATTCGGCGCTGTCTATTTATGTAAGGAATACTGGTCAATTTTGCTGCTCACCTATTAGGCGTACCTTTCACCTTCCAAAATCTCAAAGAAAAAATACAAGCAAATGTATTTACAGGGAGCACAACACATATATTAATACAAAGATAAATGTAAAGATGAACTTAGCTTAGAAATATCAGAACAAGGTTGGGCCTTCCCATTCAGAAAAACCGGAAATATGATATCATTGTCCTATATGAAAAGAGAAATCTATCGCGTAATACAGTACGGTGGGTATCACAGATAAAATCGTGAAGATGATCACACTCACAAAGATGGAGCCCCCAATGGCTCGTAAAATAGGCCTTTAGGTCTCTTATTGGAGGGGGACCTCGCCCACGTGCAGATGTCCTTTAATTTTCTTTATGATGGCGTGATGCACCTCAAACAAAAAGCATATTGCTATGGTGCATTATCGTAGGCAGATAGATGTATGTAAATAAAAATAATCAACTCACGTGGTTCAGAGCCTTCTGGGATGATGGCTCTGTAAATAAAGCATATGGACCTCTAGATGATTAGAGGGGGTCCTTCCTCCAGTTGAATGGATGTAAATCCAAAAAATTCCCAAAATGAGGAAAGTAGATGGATTGAATAAAAGTAAATAAAAATTTAATAAATCAGATAATAAACATAAAATCCGAAAATAAATACGAACAAAATCCGAAACGCGTTTCACTTGCGTTCTGCAAGCCTCCTCAGTCGGTAATGAAATACTGTTCAGTATCGCCGTTTAAATAGACCTCCCATTCGTTGATTAATTGATTGATGCAGTTCACCTGGTCGAAACGAACGATCGTTACTTTCAATTTCCTGGAGATCGTGATGTATTTCCGATTCCTCTCCAGCCAATCGAACGCACTTTCATTTTACATACTCTGTCTTAAAAAAGTGGTATTGGTGCATCCCTACCAGGAAGATTTCTCTCACTTTCAAGTATGTCCTGGGTGGCGAGTATGTACTGTTAGGTGTCTTGCCCAACAGCATTTACTGGAGAGGTGCTCTTGCCAGGATCGAACCTGTGTCTCTACAGTCTCCACGGTTATAGAGCAGTGATGTTACCTCTACTCCACCCAGCCAGTTCAACATGTTCTAACATTTTGGATCATCTAAAACACAAGCTCTGCTGTGAGGAGAGTGGGGGTCCTTTGGACACCTGCATCTCCATTATTTACACCCCACAATTCAAGTTAAGTGTCATTGGACAGGTAAGAGTCTGGCCTTTCTAATGATACCAAATATAACCATGAAATTGAAAAGATAAAAAGTAACCCCACTCCCCTATTTTTCTTTTGTTGTAAAGCAAAAGCAATGTCCGTTTGTCACGAATAAAACTATCAAAAAAGTTATGACTTGAAAGACCCTCGACCACACCTGTAATTTGATGGCCAGAATTTTGGTTGCTCTGGACTGAAATGGAGCATTATTTTCCACAGCTAGGGTTAGATTAATATTTGTGCTTTTTAGGGTTAACCCTTACCCTAACATTCTGTTCCATTTTCACTTCATTTTAAGGCAACAGATTCTGCCCCTACCTTCGCTTCGGGCAGAGCGAGAAACTGCTTTTAATTTTTTTAAGATGTTAATTATTTTTTTGTTTCCCCCCAAAAAAAATTAACAGGGGGAGGGGGGTTAGGGCCGCTCCAGATTTCTGTGCCTGCAGGCTCCTGAGATGTAAATCCGTCTCTGATCAGGAGGTGCTGCGGCTATTCTCTTCCTGCTCGATGTTCTCTCGTGTTAGTGATGTTTCCTCTTTTTCACACTTGTTTGTATTAATGTGGGATTATATGTAACTCCTGCACTCTCCTTTATCCCCTGTAGCTCCATCCCCTTTTCCTTTGTCCTGAGCCCTGTGAGGCCGCAAAACCGCCTGGTGAATCCAGAGAGGAGATCCAGCCTGAGGGTCCTGGGAGTGAGCGGCCTTCTTGTAAGTAAATCCATATATTGCTTATTATAACCTGTATCCGCTGTATAATGATGTGTGTGAATTCAGGAATGAAATGTCTCCCAGCCATGGCAATAAGGCAGTGGTGTATTTAGGTTTTGTGCTGCCCTAGGCCTGACTAAACTCGTGCACCCCTCCCAATTTAAATTTGAGGCACCCCTTCCTGTCAAGGGCACACCTCTTCCTGGTTAATCCCCACCCTTCATCTTAAAGCTCCACCTTTTCCTCTTTTAGATTAAAAGTAGATACCAAGCGCCTACTTGTATATTTTTTATACCATTTCAAATGTATCTATTGAGAAAAAGAAAATTATGAAATGTTTAAATTCAAACATTTTTACAAAGAACAATCACGCATGTCAAGTATACTGGATCACAGCCGCTCTAATTGGTTGAACAATAAAATCCACAGAAACTTGCACTGCATATGAGAGTATCACAGAGCTGCACAGCAATAAAACCCACAGAAATGTGCACTGTGTATGAGCATATCACAGAACTGCACAGCAATAAAACTCACAGTAACGTGCAGTGTGTATGAGCGTATCCCAGAGCTCCAGGGCAATAAAACTCACAGTAATATGCAGTGTATCACAGAATCCACAGCAATAAAACTCCCAGCAATGCAATGTTTGGTGTGTGTCAGCGTATCAGAATCCACAGCAATAAAACTCCCAGAAATGCAATGTTTGGTGTGTGTCAGCATATCAGAAACCACTGCAATAAAACTCCCAGCAAACCAAGTGTATATGAGCACACAGCAATTATGCTGTGGAGCCAGGGCCGCCATCAGGGCATTACGCCCAATGCTGCCGTAAGGGGCCCGGGCCCGGTGGGGGCCCGGGGGGGGATCCCGGGCCCCTGACGGCAGCGGCGTCGCCCTTTAACAGCTCCGGTATCGGACTCGATGAGTCCGAATCTGGAGCTGTGTCCCTGCTGCTGCTGCTGCTGCAGGAGCCGGAGGAGACACTGTGTCTCCTCCGGCTCCTGGCAGCTTCACTTCCTGGCTGGGCGGGGCCAAGCAGCGTGTGAGGGGCCTCCCAAGCACGTTGCTTTGGCTCCGCCCCTCCACTCAGTGAAGCTGCGCGCCGGAGCTGGAGGGACCGGGAAGAAGAGCAGAAGAAAAGAAGAGAAGAAGATTGAAGAAAAGAAGAGCTGAAGAGCAGAAGACAGAAGAAAAGAAGATAGAAGACAGCGAGTGGTGAGCCAGGGCCCAGACCCTAAGACCCAGGGCCCAGACCCAGGGCCCAGACCCCAAGGCCCAGGACCCAGACCCCAAGGCCCAGACCCCAAGGCCCAGACCCCAAGGCCCAGACCCCTAGGCCCAGACCCCTAGGCCCAAACCCAGGGCCCAGACCCCAAGGCCCAAACCCAGGGCCCAGACCCCAAAGCCCAAACCCAGGGCCCAGACCCTAGGGCCCAGACCCTAGGGCCCAGACCCTAGGGCCCAGACCCAGGGCCCAGACCCAAGGCCCAAACCCAGGCCCAGACCCAGGGCCCAGACCCCTAGGCCCAGACCCCAAGGCCCAGACCCCAAGGCCCAGACCCAGGGCCCAGACCCCAGGGCCCAGACCCCTAGGCCCAAACCCAGGGCCCAAGGCCCAGACCCAGGGCCCAGACCCCTAGGCCCAAACACAGGGTCCAGACCCAGGGCCCAGACCCCAAAGCCCAAACCCAGGGCCCAGACCCTAGGGCCCAGACCCTAAGGCCCAGACCCAGGGCCCAGACCCAAGGCCCAAACCCAGGGACCAGACCCCAAGGCCCAGGGCCCAGACCCTAAGGCCCAGACCCCTAGGCCAAACCCAGGGCCCAGACCCCAGGACCCAGAACCTAAGACCCAGACCCAGGGCCCAGACCCCAAGGCCCAGACCCCAAAGCCCAAATACAGACCCAGGGCCCAGACCCTAGGGTCCAGACCCCATACCCAGGGCCCAGACCCCAAGGCCCAGGACCCAGACCCCAAGGCCCAGACCCAGGGCCCAGACCCCAAGGCCCAGACCCAGGGCCCAGACCCAGGGCCCAGACCCCAAGGCCCAAACCCAGGGCCCAGATTCCTAGGCCCAGACCCCTAGGCACAAACCCAGGGCCCAGACCCCAAGGCCTAAACCCAGACCCCAAGGCCCAGGACCCAGACCCCAGGGCCCAGACCCCAAACCCTAGGCCCAGACCGCAGGGCCCAGACCCCAAGGCCCAGACCCCAGGGCCCAGACCCCAAAACCCAGGGCCCAGACCCCTAGGCCCAAACCCAGGGCCCAGACCAAGGCCCAGACCCAGGGTCCAGACCCAGAGACCAGGGCCCAGGCTAGACCCCAGGGACCAGACCCCAGGCCAGACCCAGGGACCAGGCCCCAAGGCCCAGGGACCAGACCCAGAGACCAGGGCCCAGGCTAGACCCCAGGGACCAGGCCCAGACCTCAGGGCCCAGACCTCAGGGACCAGACCTCAGGGACCAGACCCCAAGGCCCAGTCCCAGGGACCAGACCCAGGGCCCAGACCCAGACCCAAAGGCCATCATACACAGCCCGTTTCTGTGAGAGTTATTGCTGTGGATTCTGAGATACGTTCAGACACACCGCTCATTACTGTGAGTTTTATTGCTGTGGATACTGTGATAAGCTAATACACACTGCACATTACTGGGAGTTTTATTGCTGTGGTGCTATGATATGTCCTTTTTTTTTTTGAAGGGGGAGAAAAGCTGTTAGAGGTTGAGGGGGGGCCCTGGGGGGCCCCATCGTGAGGTTTAGTAAGGGGCCCCATAATTTCTGATGGCTGCCCTGTGTGGAGCCATCTTGTCAGCAGTGGGGTGACACTGCCAGAGGGTGCACTGTAGCTTTGATTCCCTTCCCGGTGGGTGTTCAGTCCAGAATAGAGTATGTTAACGAAAGGGCGGGCAGCTGCGCGCGTGCGTTTCACGTGGTTCAGCCAGTCATGTGGTACTGAGACTCAAAGAAATGGCAGTGAAATGCCCTGATGTTCGGTGGTTTCAATCAGCAGGTTTATTCAGGCGAACCCCTTAGGTTTCAATGTTAAAAATATTCCCATTTTTATGCAATATCTAATAAATCATTTATTTTAATCTGCAGTAAAAAGTCTTTATTTTTTTTATTTTTTATTTATTTTTTTAGTACCTTTTAGTCATTTTTCAGATTTTTTTGGGCAAAATCCCCCCCCTTTTTTTAATAGCGTTTTTTCTTTTTTCTGTAACAGAACTTTTTATTATCAATCATAGGATCTTATATGTAAATTCCAGACATTTTCATTCAGTAGTTCTTTTGAAAACAGCAGGTCACGGGTTTGCGGTGGCAGCATTCAGCGGCCGACTCCATGCACTTTGGGGACCCTGCGGTGAATGGTGAATTCACTGCAGGGTGGGGAAATTTTATTCTAATTGCGGGGAACTACAGAACACCAAAAAGTTGGCGTCATTTCGGTGCTCTGTGAGTAACCCATTTAGTGGTGAGGTTTTTTGCTGCCCCCTGGAAAGTGAAAGCCTAGGCCTTGCCTACCCAGGACATACTTGAAAATTAGTGAAATCTCAATGTATCCTTCCTGGTAAAATACTTTGCAAAAGTAAAAAAAAAAAATAATATTTTTTTTTTATGGGTGGGGCCACCCAGTGCGGGCCGCCGCCCCCTGCAAAGTGCGCCCTAGGCCTGGGCCTAGTTCTCCTAGGCCAAAATACACCACTGCAATAAGGCGATGCTTAGTCTATAAGAAGCCCCTGTGTGACAGTCACCCACTGACCACAATGACTGATATGGTGCTTTCTGACAGGAAATGGGTTAATGTGCTGTCAGTGAGCGAAGAGTTAAATCGCATATTTGCTGACTGTCCCTACTTTTCTAGGACAGGACACCTGGGTTTTTACTTGGTGTCCTGGGGTTAATGTTTCATGATTTAGCTCCTGGTGGTCTAGGGAAAAGCATCCCCCAAACTGAATGAGCACAACCTCCCCCCTCCAGGCTGCAGGGGGGGTCACCTGAATACAAAGCACCTTTGTGTTCCGGGGGGGGGGGGACACTTCAGATTTTTGAACCCCTTCAGTGCTGAACTTTTTCACACACACACCCCTTGTGTGCTGAACTCATTTTGACAGTTTTTAAAATTATGTTTAAATACGATTAAAGTGTTTTATTTTTTATTACAGGACCCAGACAAATTATATATCATTTTTTTCAGCAGATTCAGCACATATCATTACTATGGAGTCTATTCACAAAGCAGTGAAATCGAGTTAAATTTTGGAGCATTTCAGCTCAATTCAGCAATTTGCGTTTCTTTGAAATCTCAGTGAATATTCACCATTTAACAAATGTTCAATGTATTTAGTCGAAAATGGAGTCGCTGAAGCAGTTATTGGCCTTGGCAAATTCTGCCAAATGGGGGAAAATATTAGTCGTTCTCCTGTTAATAGAGGATTAAGGCTGGGCGTCCACTGGATCCGTATTTGTTTGACAACGACATCGCACAAAGTCGTCCGTGTCGTCAGACCAATCCAACAACACTATTGTTAATGTACCGTCGTCCATTGTGTTAGACTTGTGACTTGCGACTTCAAGCAACTTTTATCCTTTAATCTTCTCTGCTACTGAGGAAGCGCCGGGAGGCGCGAAACGCGTATAGCTATTTCCACCATTTGTTTTATTTTATTGAGCAATAAAATCTTTTTGAAATTTTAAAAAAGGAAAAAAAACAACAAAAAAGTTTTTGTCTGTTTTCTTGGGGTATCCCAGGGCATCAATACATTGGGAGACGACCAGCACTAAGGAGGTCATCTACCTGCAGATACGGGCAATTAAGGTGGCCTATCTTAAACACCTGAAAAGGCGATCATATGAGAGCTGGAAGCTCTCACAAACCGTGAGTGTTGATTTGGCGGTTTTAAATTTCCTTGGTTACTTATTAAGCTTATTACGCTATGAAATCTTTCCTCTTCTCCTTGAGGTATATGTAAGACGTATACACGCATTCCGTTGTTGAAAGAAGTTTTGGGGACAATCCCAAGAAAAGATCATCATTTCTTTGTCGTGTAAGCATTATAATTTTTTCTCTTTTTTTGTTTCTCTATATCTGAAGGAGCGCTACCCTATTTTTTTGTGTTATTTATTGTGATTTTGGGGTATTGGGGAGAATACCCCAACCCTAGGGTTGTATACAGCGACCCTTCTTTCTTGGGGTGTAAGCGCACCACCACCATTTGTTGATTTATTCAACTTTTGAAGTCTGCTGCAGACTAGTGATCAGACCAAAAATTTTTGGAAATATCGCACAAGCAACGCAGACAGCCAGACGATCAGGGAAGGAGAGGGATGCAGAGAAATTGATTAGGGGAGTTAAAAACTCTATTCTATTCAATTGTTTGATAATTAAATGTATATTTTGTGTATTGGAGATGGTTGGGACTCGCGGTGTTTGGGTAGTGTACAGGGTGAATTATTATTATTAATCTATATTTATATAGCGCCAGCATATTCTGCAGCGCTATAAAATAGGCACAGCATAGACAGGGTTACAATACAAAGAACAACATTTTGACAAATGGTACAGGAGGAAACGAGGGCCCTATTCCCGTGGGAACTCACAATCTAGAAGGGTTGGGGGTGGAAACAGGAGGAGAGGACTGCAAGATGAGAGTGATGGACTGCAAGGTGAGTGATTGGCTGTGGGATGAGAGTGATGGACTGCAAGGTGAGAGGGATGGGCTGCGAGGTGAGAGGGATGGGCTGCGAGGTGAGAGGGATGGGCTGCGAGGTGAGCGTGATGGGCTGCGAGGTGAGCGTGATGGGCTGCGAGGTGAGCGTGATGGGCTTCGAGATGAGCGTGATGGGCTGCGAGATGAGCGTGATGGGCTGCGAGATGAGCGTGATGGGCTGCGAGGTGAGCGTGATGGGCTGCGAGGTGAGAGTGATGGACTGCGAGGTGAGAGTGATGGACTGCGAGGTGAGAGTGATGGACTGCGAGGTGAGAGTGATGGACTGCGAGGTGAGAGTGATGGACTGCGAGGTGAGAGTGATGGACTGCAAGGTGAGCGTGATAGACTGGTTGCGTCCAGTGAGTCTGGTGGTAGGCTTCCCTAAGTCCGGCGTCAGACGAACGCAGTGATCACGTCCATGTTGCCACACAGTTTAACGTCTGTTGTAGCATAGAATCATGAGCAATAGAGACCCACACACTAAGCACGTCTGCACCGAACTGCGCACGGACAACGCACGTGACAAACAGACGCAAGTTAAGCAATAACGTAAAATCTAATTTTTATCATTTTTCATATTAATTTTGTTTCCCATAATTCCCTTTTTTTTCTTCGTCAGTCAACAAAAACTGACTGTGTGGTGTCTACAGTATCTTCCGTCAGAACGTCCGTCCGTTGTGCACGCACGCAGAGTGCGCACAGACTGCGTTCATCTGACATTTGCCTAAATAGGAAAGTCTTAGGGTGCGTTTGAATATCCATATCCATTTTTGCACACAAAGTACTGCAGTGATTCCAAAAGCAGAATGCACTAGTCTCAGAAAAAAAGAGAACAAGAATAAAATGTTTTTTGCTTCCATAGTCGCTGATCGCAAGTCTGATGCAGTTGACAACCCTCCTCAGACCAACAGGGTTATTCATAGAGATCCGAATGGCTGCCGAAAGGGAACCGAACACTGAAAATCAGCGTTCGGTTACCTTTCTTGGCCATTCGACTATTCAGAGAGCAGACAATTCGCCAAATGTTGGCGAATTGCCTGCACTTACGGTGCCTGTTCGAGGGCAGTGAAATCCCCATAGCTTCGTCTATTCAGAGAGCACAAACCAGCAGTGAAAGGTTCCCGAAATGCCCTGCCATTCGTTGGTTTAATTCGGCAGGTTTATTCAGACGAATCCCATAGGCTTTGTTGCAGCCAACTGACCGGAAATTTTTGGGTGATGGCTCGACAAAAGAAGACAGACGGAGGCCTTTGTTTCAAAAGAAAATGGCGTTTAATTCGTCTGCAGACGGACTCAAGAAGCAGATCAAATCTGTTCAAAAGTTTGAGTCCAGAATAACAAACTCAGCTTGCTTTTATACAATGTTCCAAAAATACAGTTTTCCTCCCCTGCTCTCCTCCCAACATACCCAGATTGTCACGTGACAGTTATCATATGTCTGAGTTAGGACCTAATTTTACACACGATGTCATCTTTCCCCTTCATTCTCCTTTTTTTTTTGGTTTCTAGCTGTCTTCATAATTCTGCAATTGTCAGCACTTCCTTCTCGGCTTTGCTGACAAACTGAATTCTTTAAGCATGCAGATTGAAAATAGAATCTCAAGAGCACTCAAGGACAGCAAGTGTATTTTTAAAACACGAATTGGATGAACATCGAAATGGCAGTTCACTAGATTAGTATAGTTCTAAATTAAATCCCAGGAATTGCTATCTCAGCTTCAATGTTAAAAATATTCCCATTTTAATTCAATATCTAATAAACCGTTGATTATAATATTCTGCAGTAAAGAGTCTCTTTATAGATTTTTGTGGATATTTTAAGCATTTCTCGGGATTTTTGTGCAAAAATTTTTTTTCTGATTATTTTCTTTTTAAATGTTTGTTCTTTTTACTGTTAACAGCCCTTTTTTTATCATTCCTTGGATCTTATATGTAAATTTCAGACGTTTTCGCTCAGTGGTTTCTTTGCAAACAGCGTTTCACTTTTCAAACATTCAAGCAAACTGTTTTTTTTTTTCACTCCATTTACCTGCAGTGTCGGGTTTTTCCGGCAACTGATCGGCTCCTGCTTGGGTTTTTCCGTCGTGTTCGGCGGGTTTAATCCAGATGTTTTTGCGGGTTTCGGTGTGCATTTGCCTGGGTTTTGTGGTGAGTGTTCGGCAGGTTTTCGGCAGCTTTTCCCTGCGCTACGACGGCTCTGTGGTGCTTGCTGAATACACCGCAGGGTCGCAGAAATAGGATTGCCGAATTGAAGAGAACGAAAAGTCACCGAACGACGAACGTGCGGTGACTTTTCGATTCTCTTTGAATAACCCTGCATGGCTTCAATGTTAAAAATATTCCCGTTTTTAATTCAATATCTAATAAACCGTTGATTATAATATTCTGCAGTAAAGAGTCTCTTTATTTATAGATTTTTTAGGATATTTTAAGCCTTTTTCGGTATTTTTTTCTTTTTTAACCCCTTAGTGACCGGGCGGTTTTACACAAATCCATCCTTTAGTGACCGCTGTTGTTTTTCCTTTTTTGCACTGTTCGTGTTTAGGTCAAATTTTCCTCTTACTCGTTTATTCAATCCATACATATTATACACCGTTTTTCCCGCCATTAAATGGACTTTCTAAAAATACCATTATTTCCATCATATCGAATAATTTACTATAAAAAAAATATGAAATAGGATGAAAAAATGGTAAAAACACACTTTTTCGTACTTTAATCCCCAAAATCTACAACCACCAAAAAAGACCCTGGCTAAATAGTTTCATAATTTTGCCCCGAGAATAGAAATACTAAATTTTTACATGTTTTTGCTTTTTAACCCCTTCATTGCTGAGCCAGTTCACCTATGTGCGCCGAGCTCATTCTGACTGTTTTATGCTCATTATTTTTAGATGACAGCCTAGGTCCTATTTAACTAAACCCCCCAGACAAATTTTTTTTAAACCCCCCAGACAAATTTTTTTAATTATTTTTACTTTTAGCTTTTTTTTTTTTTACAACAAACCTAGCCATGATCAGGCCTTTCCAATGATGTCCAGCATGACCATCTAGCTGCCACGGATCGGGTGATAACGGGATCCAAAGGATCCCCTTACCTCCCCTTGGCAGCTAGGGGGTTAACTGGCCCACTGACATCCCCACACATATGGTGGGGATGCCAGTGGGTGGGGGGTGACCTGGAGGCTTGGCTGACATCCACGATGTCAGTCCCCTGCAGGTTTGAATCACGATTTGGTGCAAATTAGCGCCGAATCGCGATCCGGCAGCGCAATTATTAAGACTCTCCCCGTTCCAGTGGTGCAACTTGCAGCGCTCTAGCTTCAATGGTTGGGGAGATAAAGGGCTCCGAAGGAGTCCACCCTCCCCTCCATTGATTTCAATGGGGGCGCCTGCTGATGACGTCATCGAGCTCGCCAGCCCATCTAAATCACATGGGCAGGTTTCCTCCCTGCCAGATCTGCGAGGGATCCAGTGAGGGAGGCAAGTATCGGGCAGGGAGGGAGGTTAGGAGCCGCTGATGTACTATGTACGTCCACGGGTCTAAGGGAGACCCGTGGGCAGGACGTACATAATACGTCAGCGGTCATTAAGGTTTTTTTTTGTTTTTTTACTTCTTTTTTCTGTAACAGCCCTTTTTATTATCATTCCCTAGACCTCATATGTAAATTTCAGACATTTTCGCTCAGTTGTTTCTTTGCAAACAGCTTTTCACTTTTCAAACATTCAAGCAAACTGTTTTTCTAATTTATTCACTCCATTCGTCTGCGGTGTCGGCTTTTTCCGGCGGCTGCGCTGCGTGTGATCGGCTCCGGTTTTTCTGGTGTTTTCGGCGGGTTAATCCAGATGTTTTTGCGGCTTTCAGTGAGCGTTCGCCCTCGTTTTGCAGTGAGTTTTCGGCGGGTTTGCGGCGGCTTTTCCCTGCGGTGACTTTTCGATTCTCTGGGAAATACCCTGTTAGTCGCACGACAGATATCGCTAGTCTGACGACCAAATCGGTCGCACGAATACGGATCCAGTGGACGTCCAGCCTAAATCAATAAAAATGCGTCTAAATAAAATAAAAGAAGCGATGTTACAGAATAAAAAAATCTTTTAAAAAATAAAACTAAAATGTCTTCTAAAAAAATACAAAAAAATGGGCTTTTGTAAAATAATAAACGGTCTCAAAAGAAAATCTACAGGTTATCTACGTATCCTCCTATATGTACTATTGTACTAAACCCTGCTGGTTTTATTCTTTTAAGGCACCGCTGCACTTTACTGTTTTGTTGCACTTTATTTCACTATTGTGCCTACTATTGATGCACTTTATTTCATCATATATATGCATATGCAAATGTTCCAATTGCATTCCAGTGTTTTGCACTATTGATGCGCTGTCAGGGATACCTGCCACACCTCCCTCATCTTTTGTTTAGCACAGATTTTGGTTGTTTTTTCTGTGTTTTTTTTATCCCAGGGCGGCATCATGTCACTTACTGGTTATAACTTATCATCATAACTGCATTTATTGGTAAAAACAATGTATAACTTTATAGGCGCCCACGCTTTAGGGTATATAGCTTTATACCCACATCCCTTTCATCAAAAAGAAAAGCTATTCCTTTTATTCCATTGAAACCTGTGGGATTCGCCCGTTTAATCCTGTCGAATTGAAATCAGGGAATGTCGTTAAAATTTTGCCGCATTTCAGGGTTCTGTGAATAGACAAATCATTAGTTCCCTATTGGACAATTTTGGTGCCGGCGAATTGCACCGTATTTCGCCGTCAGTTTGCCTGTATTTGGTGAATTGACAGCTCAGTGAAAAGACAAATTGCCCAGAAATCTCCGATATGGTGAGATTCTGTTTGGTAAATTCAGAGCTTGGTGAATAACCCTGTAACAAAAAGTGTCAAAGTGTATATCTTCATTCGAATTTCAACCATTTACAGCTGGGGTCAGCACCCTTGGCCCTCCAGATGTTTTGAAACGACATCTCCCATGAGGCTCAGTTACTCATTAGCTTGGCAACAAAGCCTCATGGGAAATGTAGTTCCAAAGCACTGCGGCTCTATTCCATAGCTGGTGCTAATGTAGCGTCTCGATATGTAAGTGCTAGCACTGGGAGAAGTTTAACATCCGGCATCGATATTCCAATCCTGCCGCTAAACTGGAGTATAATCAGTTTGCAGCTTGCGCAAGTTTACTGTCCTTAGAGTCTGTGTGGACTCTGGGTACATGGACATAGAGATGCGTTTGGGATGTGCGGGACTGATGATTTATATTGTTTCCCTGCCCTCTCCTATGTTAAAGTCACCCTGTAACTATAATTTTACAAAATTACCAAATTTTTAAAAATTGTAAAACTAATCAGCACCTGCAGTTTTCCCTGTAGCGTCTCCATTTTTCCGTGATATTCTGGGGCAGGCGTTACCTCGACACCTCACCCTGGAACGCAATGCTAATCGCTGGGATACTCGTGGTAGCACTTCCGCACCACCGTGAGTCCTGAAGTCCACAGGACTCCATGGAGGGTTGCGCTTCCGGGCTACGAGCCCTGCGTGATCTCGCTCTCGCAGAGGGAGAATGGGAACTATTTCTTCCCAGTGTCACTCTGCTCTCGGTAACCAGAAGCAGCGCATCGGGCCACCGTTCTCGCCTCAGGATGAGAGGTGAGTATGGGATTTATTGGGGGGTTTCAGGGGGTGTTAAATGATTTGGCAAACGCAGAATCAGTTATCGTCAGTTTTTATGGGTCATTAATATTTTGGCTTGCGCATTCCCTGTGGTAATTAGCGGCAGGACTATGGAATACTTATCAATACGCTAATTAATGTTTGCGCTTCCCATGTTAAGTACAGGATTTGCAAAGTAGAGGAAGCTCACGCAAGCTAGCGCAATCATCGATGTGATAACGGGTTTAGCGTCAGGAATATAGTATGGGGCATTAAAACTCTCTTATCCTGGCGGTAACGTTTACACATACTAACGTTCACTGGGGAATAGAGCCCTAAATTCTTCTCTTGTATTTAGTGCATTTCATGGATCAAATGACTATAGGGGTTTATTCAAAAAGTGGCGAACTTGCCACTGAATTACACTGAACCATGAATTTCCCCGTACTGTGCAATATCGTGGCAGTTTGTCTAATCCCAAAGCTGTCAATTCACCAAATACAGATGAATTGACAGTAAAATATGTTGCATTTCACAGTCGTTCAGCATCAGATAAATTTTACCAGAGAAGTAATGGTTAATCTATTCACAGAACACCGAAATGTTGGCGACATGCCCAGATTTTCGGTGATACAGATCGACAGGTTTAAACAAGCGAATCTCATAGGATACAATGTAAAAAAGACATTACCATTTTTATAATTTTTTTTATTCATCCGTTTATTCTTTTCATTTAAAGCAAAAAACTTTTTTTGTTCATTATTTTTCTGGGTTTTTTCAGTGAAATTTTTTATTATTTTTTGGCAGACGTGTTTTTTTCTATTCTTTTTTAAAGACCGTTTATTATTTTTTATAGGACCTTTTCATTATTTGCGCGCAGTTCAGCGGTAAGTTCGATGGCCTTTTTGGCGGCAGGCGGTGGTCAGTTCGGCAGTTTGCGGCAGCGGTCGACAACTTCAACTTCTACACACTTTGGGGACCCTGTATTAATGTCACATTTCCAGCCCTGATCCCTGTTGTGAGCCAATCCGGGCCGGCTCTTACCCCTGTCTGGGCCATTTATTCCATACCCTCCACTCCAGGATTTCCCTATAGCCAGCCTGGTCTTGAAACACATGACCTGTCAGCTCTGGCCTACGTCCTTTATAAAGCAGCCTCTCCCACTAGGTGTTAAGCCTATTGTTGTAGAGGATCTGGCTGCTCAGTTACCCCCCCCCCCAGTGTCTGTGTGGTGTGTATGTATGTGTTGTGTAGTGTGTGTATGTATGTGTTGTGTTGTGTAATGTGTGTGTGTATGTATGTGTTATGTAATGTGTGTGTGTATGTATGTGTTGTGTTGTGTAATGTGTGTGTGTATGTATGTGTTGTGTAATGTGTGTATGTATGTGTTGTGTAATGTGTGTGTGTATGTATGTGTTGTGTAATTTGTGTAATGTGTGTGTGTATGTGTGTGTGTGTATGTGTGTGTATGTATGTGTATGTATGTGTGGTGTGTATGTATGTGTGGTGTGTGTGTGTGTATGTATGTGTTGTGTAATGTGTGTGTGTATGTATGTGTTGTGTAATGTGTGTGTGTATGTATGTGTTGTGTTGTGTAATGTGTGTGTGTGTATGTATGTGTTGTGTAATGTGTGTGTGTGTATGTATGTGTTGTGGTAATGTGTGTGTGTATGTATGTTGTGTGTAATGTGGTGTGTATGTATGTGTTGTGTAATGTGTGTGTGTATGTATGTGTTGTGTAATTTGTGTAATGTGTGTGTGTATGTATGTGTGTGTATGTATGTGTATGTATGTGTGGTGTGTGTGTATGTGTGGTGTGTGTGTGTGTATGTATGTGTTGTGTAATGTGTGTGTGTGTGTATGTATGTGTTGTGTAATGTGTGTGTGTATGTATGTGTTGTGTTGTGTAATGTGTGTGTGTGTATGTATGTGTTGTGTAATGTGTGTGTGTGTATGTATGTGTTGTGTAATGTGTGTGTGTATGTATGTGTTGTGTAATGTGTGTGTGTATGTATGTGTTGTGTAATGTGTGTGTGTATGTATGTGTTGTGTAATTTGTGTAATGTGTGTGTGTATGTGTGTGTATGTGTTGTGTGTTGTGTGGTGTGTGTGTATGTATGTGTTGTGTGGTGTGTGTATGTGTTGTGTGGTGTGTGTATGTATGTGGTGTGTGGTATTTGAATGTATGTATGTGCTGTGTGTGTGAATGTATGTATGTACAGTACGTATGTGCTGTGTGTGTGTGTATTTATATGTACGCTGTGTGTGTATATTAGGGATGCACCGATACCACTTTTTTAAGACCGAGTACGAGTACAGATACTTTTGTTCAAGTACTCACCGATACTGAGTACCGATACTTTTATCTTATGTCATGTGACCGCTTTCCAATAAGAACAGACCTCATATAAAGCCCCCAGGTCTCATGGATATGCCCCCAGCTCATGGATAATGCCCCCCAGCTCATGGATAATGCCCCCCAGCTCATGGATACTGCCCCAGCTCATGGATATTGCCCCCCAGCTCATGGATACTGCCCCCCAGCTCATGGATATTGCCCCCCAGCTCATGGATACTGCCCCAGCTCATGGATAATGCCCCAGCTCGTGGATAATGCCCCAGCTCGTGGATATTGCCCCAGCTCGTGGATATTGCCCCAGCTCGTGGATAATGCCCCCCAGCTCATGGAAATGCCCCCCAGCTCATGGAAATACCCCCCAGCTCATGGAAATGCCCCCCCAGCTCATGGAAATATGCCCCCAGCTCATGGAAATATGCCCCCAGCTCATGGAAATATGCCCCCAGCTCATGGATATGCCCCCCAGCTCATGGATATGCCCCAGCTCATGGATAATACCCCCCCAGCTCATGGATTTGCCCCCAGCTCATGGATAATGCCCCCCAGCTCATGGATAATACCCCCCCAGCTCATGGATAATGCCCCCCCAGCTCATGGATTTGCCCCCAGCTCATGGATAATGCCCCCCAGCTCACTCTCCGCTCATACTTACCTTCCTTTAGCGACGCCGGGAAAGTCTTTGCGCGCGCGCTCCTTGGAAGGTCCCCAGCCGCGACCACGTGGGACCATTTGATCGCGGCTGGGGTCCTTCCAACGAGCGCACGCGCGGAAACTTTCCCGGCGTCGCTAAAGGAAGGTAAGTATGAGCGGAGAGCAGCTGCAGGGCCTGTCCGAATGCTCTATCTGCATTCGGACAGGCCCTGCAGCTGCTCACTTTGTTTATACTTACCTTCCTTTAGCGACTCCGGGAATGTTTCCGCGCGTGCGTTAGTTGGAAGGTCCCCAGCTGCGATCACATGGTCCCACGTGGTCGCGGCTGCCCAGCTGCGATCACATGGTCCCACGTGGTCGCGGCTGGGGGCCTTCCAACGAGCGCGCGCACAAAGACTTTCCCGGCGTCGCTAAAGGAAGGTAAGTATAAACAAAGTTAGGAGAGCAGCTCCAGGGCCTGTCCGAATGCCGATAGAGCATTCGGACAGCCACCCCAGCCCCTCGGATACCGGCAAGCCGGCTCAATGCCGGCTTCCGGTATCGGAAAAAAATATCGGGCTACTGCACGAGTACCAAGTACTCCTGCAGTAGCCGGTATCGGCACCGATATCGATACTAGTATCGGTGCAACCCTAGTGTATATATTTATATGTACGCTGTGTGTGTATATATTTATATGTACAGTGTGTGTGTATTTATATGTGCTGTGTGTGTGTATTTATATGTGCTGTGTGTGTGTATTTATATGTGATGTGTGTGTGTGTGTGTATTTATATGTGCTGTGTGTGTGTGTATATGTGATGTGTGTGTATTTATATGTGCTGTGTGTGTGTGTTTATATGTGCTGTGTGTGTGTTATATGTGCTGTGTGTGTGTGTATTTATATGTGCTGTGTGTGTGTGTGTGTGTATTTATATGTGCTGTGTGTGTGTGTGTGTATTTATATGTGCTGTGTGTGTGTATTTATATGTGCTGTGTGTGTGTGTGTGTGTGTTATATGTGCTGTGTGTGTGTGTATTTATATGTGTGTGTTGTGTGTGTGTGTGTGTTTATATGTGCTGTGTGTGTGTGTGTGTATTTATATGTGCTGTGTGTGTGTATTTATATGTGTGTGTGTGTGTGTGTGTGTGTGTGTATTTATATGTGCTGTGTGTGTGTGTGTGTATTTATATGTGCTGTGTGTGTGTGTGTGTGTATTTATATGTGCTGTGTGTGTATTTATATGTGCTGTGTGTGTGTGTGTATTTATATGTGCTGTGTGTGTGTGTGTATTTATATGTGGTGTGTGTGTGTGCGCTGTGTGTATATGTGTGAAAGGAGACTATAAGGTGCCTGTATGAGCAGCCAGATCCTGGGTGCGTCGAGCAGCCGCATCCTGGGGGGCGCTGAACAGCCAGACCCTGGGGAGCAGCTGCATCATGGGGGCACTGAGCAGCCAGACCGTGGGGGGGGGGGGCACTGAGCAGCCAGACCCTGGGGGGGGGCACTGAGCAGCCAGACCCTGGAGGGGGGGGGGGGTGCACTGAGCAGCCAGACCCTGGAGGGGGGGTGCACTGAGCAGCCAGACCACATACACAGCTCATACATACACATAACACAGCACATCACATCCATACACACACACACAGCTCATACGTAAACATAAACAGATACACACACCTCATACAGATACACATACAAACCCCCTGTTGCTGTTCCTCCAGTGCCATGTGCAAGGGGACTTGAAGTCACAAGGGGTTGGGCCCATGCAAGTCCCCTGGTGACTGCTTACGGCCATAACTCGCCTACTGATGACCGAGTGGCACGCAGGGAGACAATAAATACTCAAAAATACACAAACACATAACTGTGGAATAATATATATATATTTTATTATATATAGGCCACAGCTAAAAACTCCACACAATAAACCCACCACTACGACATAAAAATTCCCATAACAAAATTAAAACAATAACCCAGTGCTGAAAGAGGACTCCCCACAACCACCACACGCCTCCAAACCAACCAACCACAAAAACTTCCCAACTCCCAACCATCCGACCAAAATTATCCTAACTAAAAAGGAACCCCTAGCCAGCACTGCCTACAAGCCGCCGCCACGAGCTCCTCACATAACCCCCTTATGGGAGAGCTCCCCCACCAAGAAAAAACAGGGCTTGTTCAATCCCCTCCTTGAGTCCCAGGATGAACAGATCCTTGCCCACATCATTTAGGTGAACACCTCCACGCCATCCTTGGCATCACCTCGGACCACCCCACCACTGTCCATGGCGACCACTCCCTCAACTGCCGTAGATCCTCCTGCATCTGCTCCAGCAGCTTTCCATGAGGGACCACTCCCAAATACCTCAGCTGCCGCAGATCCGCCTTCATCTGCTCCAGCAGCTTTCCATGAGGGACCACACCCAAATCCCTCAGTTGCCACAGATCTGCCTGCATCTGCTCCCGCAGCACACCAAGAGGGACCACACCCAAATCCCTCAGCTGCCGCAGATCCGCCTTCATCTGCTCCAGCAACTTTCCGTGAGGGACCACACCCAAATCGTTCCCTCCCATGCGTACCACCAGCACATGGGGAACTTCACCGTGCCTAAGGGCACCCAAAACCGTCGGCTTAAACTCCTCCCATAGGAGTCCACGGATTCCGAACCACCGTACCCGTGTTGCCGACCCATGCAAACCCATCTGTACTCCAGATGTTAGCACCAACGCCCTTCTCCTCTCCCAAAAAAACAACGAATCTCCAACGATCCATACAACTCTCGAAGGATCCGCAAAAAAACAAAACAAATTACCAACATCTCCACCGCACAAAATACTCAGGAAAAAGAAAAGACTCTCCGCCAAACCACTACACACCCCACCAAATAAACGATGTTCATACCTGGAAAGAAAACATAACATAAACAATGACCATACTCCTCGCCTCCAAATCCACCAACCCACACACTCCTCCACAAACAACAAACAGATATACAAAGATAAAATAGAATAAATATATATATTCCATATTAAAAGTTTGATTTTCTTTTTTCTTTTCTTTTTTTATAAAAGTGAAAAACATAACAGAACAGATCATACGGCAAACTTTTCTCCACATAACCTCCCAGCATTAACAAGTGTTTCCAAAATTCATAACACCAAACCTGGACGCACGTAGGATTGAAAAGCCCTTGAGTTCCATCTTCCCAATTCTTGAATTTCTGCTGCCAACAAACGCAACCTTGAAGCTTCTGTTGCTGCCCCAATACGAAAAGAGTGAGAACCAAATTCCTCCGGATTTCTCCCTAAACTCAACAAACCCTTCTTAAAAATGGTAACAAACGGATACCTCGATAAAGCTGCCCCGTCCGTGTGACATAGAAAGGCCACTCCAGACTCCACCCGTACCTCCAAAAATTCCTTATCGTTCTTCACTGGACAAACTATGCAGTTATCCACACTGGATAAACCAACTCTACGCCCCCTACCCAACTGATCAGTCTTTGAGTTAGAAACCCAAATAACAATTTCCTTAACTCCCAACCAAACCGCATCAGCTCCCAAACCTTGGTGACCTCTCTTTTTCCTGATACCTGGAAAAGGAAAGCCAAGGCGGCCAATGACCGCTGTACTACCCCAGGAGATGCCCCTGATTCGAATAACCGAATGAGGTATGCCCTAGGCAAACTCTCCTCATCCAATCCACCCACCGAAACGTACCTGAACTGTTCAGCCAATCCCTCCAAACTCGCGAGTAGGCCTTCCAAGAGGACTCCGACAAAGAACCTCTCACCCATCTTCCAAAAATTCCTAGCCTAGCTGCCAAAGGCCCTTCGGACAAGGGGTGCCCACCTCCTCCGCCAACGGAGCCAGGGAACGAAACCTGTCCCACTGAAAACGAGACAAAGCATCCGCCACTGATTTAAGGCGACCCGGAACATGTCGTACCCTGCATAAAACATTAAATTTAAGACAAAGCAACGCAAACCTTTTCAGCAATCTGATGACTGGCAATGATGAAGCCGACAAAGAATTAACCGCCGACACCACCGCCATGTCGTCAGAACGGAACAGAATCCTTCTCCCCTCCAGAGCACCTCCCCACAGCTCCAAGGTCACCACTAATGGAAACGACTCCAAAAATGCAGAATTCCGCACCAATGAAGATGCCAACCAACGATCAGGCCAACGAGAAGCACACCAACGCCCCCAAAATATACCCCCAACCAACACCTCCCGAGGCGTCCGTGAAAAATTCCAGTTCCTTCGCCAAAACTTCTTTCGAAGGGAATATGGCCACTCCATTAAACAAAACCAAAAAGGATCTCCACACTTCCAAATCTTCCTTCGTGGCACCAGATAGTCTAACAAAATGATGACCTTCCCGAATACCCCGTGTCGCCAAAGCCAATCCACGTAAAAGACTTCCAACCGGAATGACCCTGCACGCAAAATTCAAACGACCAATCAGCGATTGCAGCTCTCTCAACTGCAATTTCCTAACCGACAGGGCCCCCTCTACTTACCTCAAAGCTTCCACCACTTTCCCCACAGGTAGACGACACTCACCCTTAACCGAATCAATCTCAATCCCCAAGAAAGTGATGACTGCCGCTGGACCTTCCGTTTTATCAGAAGCCAAAGGAACACCAAATCGGTGTGCCACCCACTGAAAAGACCGAAGAATGTGCAGAAAAATGTACTAAAACACTCAAAAAAAGAACAGGAAATGAAACAACCCATAGGCAAACATAGATCCACATAAAATTCGCCTTCAAACCAAAATCCCAGAAGATGATGACACGAAGGATGAATAGGTAATAGCCGAAAAGCCGACTCAATATCCACCTTAGCCATCAAAGCCCCCTTTCCTGCATCCCGAACCAAATTCACCTCGGAATCAAATGACACATACGACACCGAGGCCAACTCCTCACCAATATCATCATTCACCGATCCTCCCCGTGGATAGGATAAATGATAAATCAAGCGAAACTCTCTTGCCTTCCGCTTCGGCACAACCCCCAAAGGGGATATCCTCAAATCCCGCACTGGCGGAGACGAGAATGGACCTGCCATCCTACCCGACCCAATCTCCTTAAACACCTTCTCCCGAACTACCTCCGGATACACTCTAGCCGACTTTAAATTTCTTAACTTGCGACCTCCTGGCCTTGCCACAAAAGGAATCTGAAAACCATCACCAAAACCGTCTTGCAGAAACTCCGCATCCCTACGTCTTCCGTAAAGCCTTAGTCACAGTAACATCGCGTTGAGTTTCACTGGGGAAGCCCCCCTCTCCAGACCCTCCAAAAGGCAGACCTCCCTGTTCCGAATCTGCCGCCAGCACTTCCGACAGGCTTCTTCTGGCCCACTCCACACCACGATGCCGAGCCGCCTCCTGCACTTCCACCAATAGTGACTCCAGTTCACCTACTTCTGCCATCCACAAAGACAATTTTTTTAAAGGCAAAAAGCCGAAAAATGAAAAAAACTGTGTGGTGGGACAGGCGCTTCTTCCAGCCAGTGGGGGTGCTCTTTAAGATATTCCCTCTATTTAGATGGGGTCCAGCCCTCAAATAAAACAGAAACAAATATATTGCGCAGTATGTCAAGTAGATATATGAATAAACCCCTTTAGGGAGAATTGACTCACATTTTTCAGTGTCTCAGTACTGCCGGATTCCCCTTACAGTACTCCAGCGCCTTCTTTCCGCTCCTCAGCAGCAATCCAGGATTGTAGCAGTAAAAGTGAAAATCAGCATGCAGGGGGTGTAAGATTAATTAATTTATTAAGATAAAAGATATAAACACCCCCCTGCGTGCTGATCTTCACTTTTGCTGCTACAATCCTGGATTGCTGCTGAGGAACGGAAAGAAGGCACTGGAGTACTGTAAGGGGAATCCGGCAGTCCTAAAGCGGCCGGTTGCTGTTACATCTAGTGTCTGATCTTGAGACACTGAAAAATGTGAGTCAATTCTCCCTAAAGGGGTTTATTCATACATCTACCTGACATACTGCGCAATATATTTGTTTCTGTTTTTATTTGAGGGCTGGACCCCATCTAAATAGAGGGAACATCGTAAAGAACATCCCCACTGGCTGGAAGAAGCGCCTGTCCCACCACACTGTTTTTTTCATATGCCTCTCTTTGAGGAATTGGGATATTTCCTCTAGTGAGTGGAGACGAGCTGCTGATCTAGCCCACCCTGGACTTCTGTATAGGTCCACAATAACATACGGAAATGTTTCATCACCACAATCCCTATCCCACTCACTGTATTCAGTGAAATCCATTGGGAAGACATTCTCAAAGAAACCTCTAGGTGGCGCCTGACATTCAGACTTTTGAGTAAAAAGCCAAAAAACACCACTCTCTGATGCAGCTCAGATTTTCACAACTCTACCTCAGGAGAAAAAGGCGCGCAGAGCCTCTCCACACACGCCTTAACCCTTTCGCTGCTGAGGCATTTCCCGCCTCTGTGCTGAGGTCATTTTTACCGGTTTTGCTCATCATGTTTAACCGCGTTTTGAAGGCTTATTTTAGTATATGACACAGACATATTATATATCGTTCTTTCCGGCAGACTCGGCAGATTCATAATATGTCATTATTATATGTATACGTCATGACCTGTCTGTATATTATAACAAAAAATGCAATAAAATATGAATTTTCAATAATTTACAACGTGTAAAGTGTGGTTTTTTTCACATTTTAACATGCAAGCAATTGCGGTTATATTTTGTATGGGGTGCGCTTGTTAAAAAAATTATAAATGGGGTCTCGTTACATTTTTTTGGGGGGAAATTACGCGATTTTTAACAAACGCACCGCATACAAAAATTGTTAGTGCAGCATCATTGTTCACATTATAATTGAAATGGGAACAATATTGCTGCATTAACAAACCAAAAAAAAGAAAAAAAACTTGTTTATTCTTTTTTATAACTTTTTTTAAATATTTTTTTATTTTTAATTTTTATATTTTTTTAAAACTTTTTCATAGTCACGTTTGGTATCGTTGGAACGGCCATGCTCTTTAACCCCCTAGCTGCCACGGATCGGGAGATAGGGGGTTCATTGGAACCCCCTATCTCCACCATTGGTGGCAGCTAGGGGTTAACTCCAGGACTGGCGTCCAAGATGTCGGCCAGCTCCGGGAAAGGATCAGGAACCGGCGCTTTTCAGCGCCGATTCGTGATCCGGCTCCCCAGGGGTTCATGACAGCCACCTTTTTGGAAGGGCAGGCTGTGCCCTTCCAAGCGGTGCCTGTATTAACTCCCTGCTCCCCGGCGATCGGGTGGGAGAGAGGGGGGACGCCTGAAATAGATGTCGTTGCGCCGCCGCGATGACATCTATTGTGCCCGCGGCGGTCCCGGATTGACGGGCTGACATCCAAGATGTCAGCCCGCACCGGAGGGCACAGCGAACGGCCGGAATCCGGCCGATCGCAGGCTGCTTCGGGAGGACGCGCTCAGCGCGTCTTCCGCAGCCAACCCTTCCTGCGGCAGGACGCGCTGAGCGCGTCCTCCGCAGCGAAGTGGTTAAGTACCCTCCTGGTGACTCCTCCCACACCACTCCCGCTCACTCTCCTCACACGCTGCAAAACCATTCTAGAAAAATCCTCCCTGCGTCCTGGCATCAGAGGCAAATTAAGGGCCCTACGCCTTAGGTGCTTCAGGCCTTCATTAGCTGCCCTCCCTGTGCCAGACGTGTGCAGCCTGTTCGTCCTCCCTCTGTCCAGCAGGGGGCGCCTAGCTCCTGATACGCGGTGATACTGTGTTCAAACAGATCACAGACACGTGCCTATCAGGGAGCTGTTGGGTGTTCATTGCCCAGGCTTGATGCGCGCGCATCTACCAGCGGCAACGGAGATTTTTTTTCTATATAGAGATGTCTGGGTCCTACACACGTTTTTTCTACATTTTTATTGCTTTAACATCCTATCGGTTAATTTTTTTTCAGTTTGGTAAAACTCAACGAGGCCAATTCGTTGCTTTTCACCAATGTCTGATAACTGCTTTGGTGACTCAATTTTCCGCAAAATACAGTGAATAGTGAATGCACCGTATTTTCGGTGAAATGGGCTGAAATGAAAATCACTTGTGTATAACCCTTTTGTGTTTTGTTGTTTTTATATTTTGCAGATTTAAAGAGACATTCACTTGGTCCTGTTGATAGAAAAATATTTTGTTCCTGTGGAATTTATCATTAAAACTAAAAAAAGGTATTTTGTGCAGCGTTATCTGATTTATATTTAATAGATACGGATTGTCAGACCGGGTCATGTTGCATATTAAATATATCCAACTTTATACTATCTGCTAAACCAGAGCAACCTCTCTAGACAGAAAATTCACCTGGTGTAGGTTAAAGTCTCATATGAATATGTCTCCATGCAAGACTATTTGTACCTTTTAGTATAAGGTGAGGGACTTTGGCTTCAAGAAATATTTAGTTTTAATCATAAAGAAATTCCTGGCAACCCATGCCAGCATAAAGGGAATTTTGACATGGTTTTGTTTAGTTTGGTGACAGTGTAAATTATTGTATCCCCCCCTCCAGACGTAAACAAAAAGTCCTAAAATGTCTTCAGCAATTGCTTTTGAAGAACCAGTGCCATTTGTTGAGGAAAACATCATGAAGCCTCTGTCAGAAGAGCAAGAAGAAATAATGATCAAAGATGAAGCTTTGCACTCCTCAGAAAATCCAAAAGAACTAGAGAATCCAGGACTGTCATCTGGGACATTTCTGTGCCCTGACAGTGAGAAATGTTTAAGCACAATCGCAAGTCTTTGTAAACACAGGAGAGTTGACGTAGGAGAGAAGCCGTTTGCATGTTCTGAATGTGGGAAATGTTTAAGAGCAAAGGATAAACTTGCTGTACATGAGAGAATTCATACAGGACAGAAGCCATTTACATATTCTGAATGTGAGAAATGTTTTACATCAACGGGTGAACTTACTAAACATGAGATATTTCATACAGCAGAGAAGCCATTTGCATGTTCTGAATGTGGGCAGTGTTTTAGAAGAAAGAAGGAACTTACTGTACATGAGAGAATTCATACAGGAGAGAAGCCGTTTGCATGTTCTGAATGTGGGAAATGTTTTAGAAGAAAGGATGAACTTACTGTACATGAGAGAATTCATACAGGAGAGAAGCCGTTTGCATGTTCTGAATGTGAGAAATGTTTTAGATCAAATGGTGAGCTTACTAATCATGAGAGAATTCATACAGGAGAAAAGCCGTTTGCATGTTCTGAATGTGGGAAATGCTTTAGGACAACGGGGGATCTTACTAAACATGAGAGAATTCATACAGGAGAAAAGCGATTTGCATGTTCTGAATGTGAGAAATGTTTTAGATCAAATGGTGAACTTACTAATCATGAGAGAATTCATACAGGAGAAAAGCCGTTTGCATGTTCTGAATGTGGGAAATGTTTTAGAATAATGGGTGATCTTACTATACATCAGAGAATTCATACAGGAGAGAAGCCGTTTGTATGTTCTGAATGTGAGAAATGTTTTCGAACAAACAGTGACTTTACTGTACATCAGAGAATTCATACAGGAGAAAAGCCGTTTGCATGTTCTGAATGTGAGAAATGTTTTAGATCAAATGGTGAGCTTACTAAACATGAGAGAATTCATACAGGAGAAAAGCCGTTTGCATGTTCTGAATGTGGGAAATGTTTTAGAACAAAGAGTGACTTTACTGTACATCAGAGAATTCATACAGGAGAGAAGCCGTTTGTATGTTCTGAATGTGAGAAATGTTTTCGAACAAACAGTGACTTTACTGTACATCAGAGAATTCATACAGGAGAAAAGCCGTTTGCATGTTCTGAATGTGAGAAATGTTTTAGATCGAACAGTGAGCTTACTAAACATGAGAGGATTCATACAGGAGAGAAGCCGTTTGCTTGTTCTGAATGTGGGAAATGTTTTAGAACAAAGAGTAATCTTACTGCACATGAGAGGACTCACACAGGAGTGTAGCCATTCATTTTAAAACAGTTCTCCAGATAATCAAAGTAGATTGTTTCTGTATAATATCATTTATATGGGAGAGAAGCTGTTTGAATGGTCTGATAGTGGGAAGGTGTTTTAGAGCAATAGATGGTTACGTTACATGATATACATGAGATCCTTCATACAGGCGATTAAATTGTTAGAGATATGTATATTTAAGGATCTCATGGTATCATTCAGGAGAGAAACCATTTGCATGTCCTAAATGTGGGAATGGGAGCTCCTAAGAGACATACAAGAATATACATAGCTGAAAAGCAGTTTGTTTCTCCTGAGAGGGTGAACTGTTTCTGAGCCAATAGTGGACATTATCTCCATGTGGGGTCATACCTGAATGGTATTTGCTGAATGTGGGAGATACCTTTGCAGAACGTCAATGCGTTTTTAAACGTGAATGAATTCGCCCCAACAAGAAACGACGGGAAAATCCATTTACCTCTAAATCAAATCTGTATCGACTCGCTAACTCACTGGGGAGCAAAGCCACTTTCATGTCATGAATCGGGGTTAGGTTTCAGAACATAGGCCATATTACTTTATTTCTATGTACTTGTTTGTGTGTACCACACTTAGATGTATACAGGCACTTTCTATATACCCAATCGCAGAAAGCAAAAAGGGCCTTTTAGGGCCCTTAAATGGAGAGGACACCCTAAAGGGACTTCACCCAGGTACTACAGATCCAAAATGAGGACTCAGTCATAGCACAGGGAGGAAACGGTCCTTTGTGGGTCCATGGTGCTAGGAAAGAAGAGGAGAGTTCCTCAAACCAGTATTGCCCCAGGAGATGCCTGGGTTTGATGAATTAGGGGCTGAAAATTCAATGGCCAGTGCTGGGAGCGCTCACAACCGGGATTATAAAAATGGCATGGTTTACCGCAAATTCAGTAGAAGTCTGAGGAGAAATTCTGATCAGACACATCAGAATATGATCCATCAGACTCCGAACATGACCCGCCCCCCAACAAGGGACTTTTTGAAAAGAAGGGAGGCTTCTTTTTAGACCAGGGCCCCCAGATAGAAACATCCCAAACGAGAGGCCGTAGAAACCCAACTCGGGGAGGGGTAAACAAATGATACAGAGATAGACATGAAGATTGTTAACTTAACCTATTTTCCCTTGACTAAACATCACAAGACCCTTCTGAGCAAAGGTTTGTCCTTTGTCCCCACACCCCCCACTCAACAAGTCTGAATGGGCTAAGGACATCAATTTCTGTGCTAGGAAGTTGGCCTTACATAAGTTTCATCAGAAAAAAGCAAACCAGATGAATTTAACTGAACAAGAATATAATGTTCCTGAAGATATGGTGTCATTATCGGAAGAAAATGGATCTATTCTTTCTTCTATCCCTAGATGCTCCTTGAAGAGCACTTTCACCCCCACTATTACAGAATATCACCACGTTGAAACGTTTGTCATTGTGGTGACTGATGCTGTTGAAGCGATCCATCCGTCTGACCCCCCAGCCCCCACACACCTCATCAGAACAACAACATATAAAATTCTGATAAACAAGCTTTAAGAGATTTGTCTGGAAATAAAGATCTCCTCATTAAACCCTAAGATCAGTGGCGGAAGTACCAGCATCGCAGTGGTCGCACTTGCGACCTGGCCCTGGCATTCCGCCACTGGAGGGGGGCCCAGGCAGCTGCCAGATTCCGGCAATCAGCGCCGGAATCTGGGAGCAGCGCCACCAGCCGTTCCTCTCCCTACGAGCGGCTGCTGTCTTGCAGCTTGGCCGCTCGCGTGGGATGAGAACCACCTGACCAGCGCACAAGATCCTCTCGCGAGAACGCGGCTGCGCTGGTCAGGTGGTTCCCGGCAAGCGGCCAAGCATCATGCAGGTGGCTGCTAGGGAGAAGACAAGAGGTGAGAGCTGGGGCAAATATATCCATGTGAGCTGGGGGCAATATATCCATGTGTGAGCTAGGGGCAAAATACCCATGTGAGCTATGGGGAAAATATACCCATGTGAGCTATGGGGCAAATATATCCATGTGAGCTGGGGGCAATATATATATGCCCATGTGAGCTGGGGGCAATATATATATATGCCCACGTGAGCTGGGGCAATTTATATATGCCCATGTGAGCTGGGGCAATATATATATATGCCCATGAGAGGGCAATATATATCCATGTCAGCTGGGGTAATATATATCCATGTGAGCTGGGGCAATATATATCCATGTGAGCTGGGGGCAATATATATATCCATGTGAGCTGGGGCAATATATATATATCCATGTGAGCTGGGGCAATATATATCCATGTGAGCTGGGGGCAATATATCCATGTGAGCTTAGGGCAATATATCCATGTGAGCTTCGGGCAATATATCCATGTGAGCTTCGGGAAATATATCCATGTGTGCTTGGGCAATATATCCATGTGAGCTGTGGCCAATATATCCATGTGAGCTGGGGGCAATATACCCATGTGAGCTGGGGGTAATATATACCCATGTGAGCTGGGGCAATATATACCCATGTGAGCTGGGGCAATATATATCCATGGGAGCTGGAGGGCAATATATATATCCATGTCAGCTGGGGCAATATAAATATTCATGTGAGCTGGGGGCAATATATCCATGTAAGCTGGGGACAATATATCCATGTTAGCTGGGGCAATATAGCCATGTGAGCTGGGGCAATATATATATATATATATATGCATGCGAGCTGGGGGCAATATATCCATGTGAGCTGGGGCAAATATATCCATGTGAGCTGGGGCAAATATATCCATGTGAGC
This sequence comes from Leptobrachium leishanense, assembly GCA_009667805.1. Lineage (NCBI taxonomy): Eukaryota > Metazoa > Chordata > Amphibia > Anura > Megophryidae > Leptobrachium > Leptobrachium leishanense. The sequence continues at coordinate 144,739,945 of CM019068.1, read as the reverse complement.
TGGGGGAAAATATATCCACGTGAGCTGGGGCAATATATCCATGTGAGCTGGGGAAAATATATACCCATGTGAGCTTGGGAAAATATATCTATGTGAGCTGGGGCAATATATCCATGTGTGAGCTGGGGGCAATATATCCATGTGTGAGCTGGGGGCAATATACCCATGTGAGCTGGGGTTAATATACCCATGTGAGCTGGGGTTAATATATCCATGTGAGCTGGGGGCAAATATATCAATGTGAGCTGGGGTAATATATCCAAGTAAGCTGCGGGCAATATATCCTTGTGAGCTGGGGACAATTTATCCATGTGAGCTGGGGGCAATATACCCATGTGAGCTGGGGCAATATATCCATGTGAGCTGGGGGCAATACTATATATACATGTGAGCTGGGAACAATATATCCATGCTGGGGGCGATACTATCTTTTTTTATATTGCAGGAAAAAAAATGTAAAAATATATGGGGGTTTTTTGGGGAGGGGGATTCTTGCACCGGAACCCTCAGGTTTCTAGTTACGCCACTGCCTCAGATAAAGGAGGAAACACATTTTATAAGATCGCACCACATACCTACGACTACCCAGTAATCCCTTGACTATATTCTCTGAAGAATTGCCAGCTTTGCACCAGAGAGGCCGAGACTTGGGTGTGATCAGTTAAAAAGAAAGGAAAGCACTATTACTAACAGCACTAGTAACGTCGACTTTTTACTGTCTGCCCAAGATCCACAAAAACAGCACAAACCCTCCCGGTAGAGCATTACAATATCCTATTGTTTATATTTAGGTTTCAGAACATCGTATAAACTTAACCCCTTCCATCCTGAATAGTGTCTACCGACTGAAAAATAAATTCATACAGGCGTATAATGTTGTTGCCATTTTGTAAGTTCACAATTATGGACGTTACAACTGCGAGAGAAAACTCATTGTGACGTGTGTCACTTTGGACTTGGGGTACATGGGCCTGGAAATGTATTTGGGAGGTGCAGGCCTCATGTTCTTTATTATTTCCCTGCCCTCTTATGTTGAAATCACCCTTTGCCTGTAGGGGGTGTTTGTGTAATCTGTGTTATGTATGAATAAAGTTATTGTCGATCGTTATGGTCCATGTGTCCTAGTTTAATTATGTCCCACATGCCGTGAAGCAGAAGGAGCAGTAACATCAGAAACCCTCACAACATTTTCTAGGGAGGTTTTGTATTTGTAAATAACCCGTGTTTGATCGCAGAAATATCTGTGCCTGTCCCCAATAAAACCAGTTCCATTTTGACCCTAAAAACCTCCAGATCTAGAGCCTCATCTTATTTATGAGGGATGCTGCAGGGGTCAAGTCCTGGGGAAAAAAGTGAGGGAACTCACCCACGAATTCCACAAACCCTATTACCCAAAGAAAAAATATATATATCACGAGTATAGCAGTATGTGGTGATACCATTTTTATTGGGTTAACATTACATTTAAAAGACAAGCTTTCAAGAGTGTAACCTCTCCTCTTCAGGTCTGGAAACTATACTGATCAGTGAAAGGTATCACTACCTACAGGTATACTCGTGATTTTGGCAACTGGACTAACACGTTATATAGAATTCATAGATCACATACATATATATATATATCCAGGCACAGACCCCCAGAATTCTATACACCGGCACAGAACCCCCAGAATTATATACACAGGCATTGGACCCCCAGAATAATATACCCAGCACTGAGCCCCCAGAATTATATACACAGCACTGAGCCCCCAGAATAATATACACAGCAGTGAGCCCCCAGAATAATAAACCCAGCACTGAGCCCCCAGAATATGCACAGCACTGAGCCCCCAGAATAATATACACAGCACTGAGCCCCCAGAATAATATACACAGCACTGAGCCCCCAGAATAATAAACCCAGCACTGAGCCCCCAGAATATGCACAGCACTGAGCCCCCAGAATTATATACACAGCACTGAGCCCCCAGAATAATATGCACAGCACTGAGCCCCCAGAATAATATACCCAGCACTGAGCCCCCAGAATAATATACCCAGCACTGAGCCCCCAGAATAATATGCACAGCACTGAGCCCCCAGAATTATATACACAGCACTGAGCCCCCAGAATAATATACACAGCACTGAGCCCCCAGAATAATATACACAGCACTGAGCCCCCAGAATAATATACACAGCACTGAGCCCCCAGAATAATAAACCCAGCACTGAGCCCCCAGAATATGCACAGCACTGAGCCCCCAGAATTATATACACAGCACTGAGCCCCCAGAATAATATGCACAGCACTGAGCCCCCAGAATAATATGCACAGCACTGAGCCCCCAGAATAATATACCCAGCACTGAGCCCCCAGAATAATATGCCCAGCACTGAGCCCCCAGAATAATATGCACAGCACTGAGCCCCCAGAATAATAATATACACAGCACTCAGCCCCCAGAATAATATACCCAGCACTGGACCCCCAGAATAATATACCCAGCACTAGGGCTGTGCAATTAATCGCAATCGCAATCGAATCGCGATTTCCGCCCCTGCGATTTCTAAATCGCATAAGGCTGCGATTTTGCGATTTTCGGCTGTAACTTCCGGCGGCGGCATGGTGCAGCGGCATGGTGCTTTGGACGCTCGCAGGGGGAACCACGTGACGAGCCGCGTTCTTGCGGCTCATCACATGGTTCCCCCAGGCGAGCGCCCAAGCTCCATGTGTCAGCGGAACTTAACAGGGAGCCGAACACGTGGCGCACAGAACACAGCGGCGCTACAGAGGTGAGCTGCGGATATCCACGAGCTGGGGCAGTATCCATGAGCTGGATCAGTATCCATGTGCTGGGGCATTATCCATGTGCTGGGGCATTATCCATGTGCTGGGGCAGTATCCATGTGCTGGGGCAGTATCCATGTGCTGGGGCAGTATCCAATTATCCATGAGCTGGGGCAGTATCCAATTATCCATGTGCTGGGGCATTATCCATGTGCTGGGGCATTATCCATGTGCTGGGGCATTATCCATGTGCTGGGGCATTATCCATGTGCTGGGGCAGTATCCATGTGCTGGGGCAGTATCCATGTGCTGGGGCAGTATCCATGTGCTGGGGCAGTATTTCCATGTGCTGGGGCAGTATTTCCATGAGCTGGGGCAGTATATCCATGAGCTGGGGCAGTATTTCCATGAGCTGGGGCAGTATATCCATGAGCTGGGGCAGTATTTCCATGAGCTGGGGCAGTATTTCCATGAGCTGGGGCAGTATATCCATGTGCTGGGGCAGCATTTCCATGTGCTGGGGCAGCATTTCCATGTGCTGGGGCAGCATTTCCATGTGCTGGGGCAGCATTTCCATGTGCTGGGGCAGTATATCCATGTGCTGGGGCAGTATCCATGTGCTGGGGCAGTATCCAATTATCCATGAGCTGGGGCAGTATCCAATTATCCATGTGCTGGGGCATTATCCATGTGCTGGGGCATTATCCATGTGCTGGGGCATTATCCATGTGCTGGGGCATTATCCATGTGCTGGGGCAGTATCCATGTGCTGGGGCAGTATCCATGTGCTGGGGCAGTATCCATGTGCTGGGGCAGTATTTCCATGTGCTGGGGCAGTATTTCCATGAGCTGGGGCAGTATATCCATGAGCTGGGGCAGTATTTCCATGAGCTGGGGCAGTATATCCATGAGCTGGGGCAGTATTTCCATGAGCTGGGGCAGTATTTCCATGAGCTGGGGCAGTATATCCATGTGCTGGGGCAGCATTTCCATGTGCTGGGGCAGCATTTCCATGTGCTGGGGCAGCATTTCCATGTGCTGGGGCAGCATTTCCATGTGCTGGGGCAGTATATCCATGTGCTGGGGCAGTATAATCCATGTGCTGGGGCAGTATATCCATGTGCTGGGGCAGTATATCCATGTGCTGGGGCAGTATATCCATGTGCTGGGGCAGCATTTCCATGTGCTGTGGCAGCATTTCCATGTGCTGGGGCAGCATTTCCATGTGCTGGGGCAGCATTTCCATGTGCTGGGGCAGTATATCCATGTGCTGGGGCAGTATATCCATGTGCTGGGGCAGTATATCCATGTGCTGAATACTGAATACATTTAGAATGTATGTAGCATGTTTGAAAAAGCAAAAACAATTGGCTAAATCGCAAATAAAATCGCAATCGCAATATTCATTCAAGAAATCGCAATATGATTATTTTGTCAATATTGCACAGCCCTACCCAGCACTGGTTATATGGATATATTTGACCCCAGCTCACACATGTATATAGTGCCCAGCTCTCACATGTATATATTGCCCCAGCTCTCACATGTATATATTGCCCCAGCTCTCACATGTATATAGTGCCCCAGCTCACACATGTATATAATGCCCCAGCTCACACATGTATATAGTGCCCCAGCTCTCACATGTATATAGTGCCCAGCTCTCACTTGTATATAGTGCCCCAGCTGACACGTGTATATAGTGACCCAGCTCACATGTATGTAGTGCCCAGCTCTCACATGTATATAGTGCCCAGCTCTCACATGTATATAGTGCCCCAGCTCACACTTGTATATAGCGCCCCAGCTCACATTTGTATATAGTGCCCAGCTCTCACATGTATATAGTGCCCCAGCTCACACATGTATAAAGTGCCCAGCTCTCACATGTATATAGTGCCCCAGCTCTCGCATGTATATAGTGCCCCAGCTCACACATGTATATAGTGCCCCAGCTCACACATGTATATAGTGCCCCAGCTCTCGCATGTATATAGTGCCCCAGCTCTCACATGTATATAGTGCCCCAGCTCTCGCATGTATATAGTGCCCCAGCTCTCGCATGTATATAGTGCCCTAGCTCTCGCATGTATATATTGCTCCAGCTCTCACATGTATATATTGCCCAGCTCACCTCTGCCAGGCCCGAAACAAGCTGGCCGCACATTGCCGGCGCCGCGGCCGCGTGTTTTCCTCCTACGACTAGCGCTCGCTGGTAGGAAGTTCGTCGCTCGCCTAGGATCCAACAGCCAATCGCGGCTGGCTGTTGAATCCCAGGCGAGGGGAGCACTTCCTGCCAGTGGCCGCTAGTCGTAGGAGGAAACCACGCGGCCGCGGCGCCGGCAATGTGTGGCCAGCTTGTTTCGGGCTCAGGCCACAGCGGGAAGCTGCATTCCCGCAGTGGGAGAAGTGCAGGAACGCCGTTCCCGTAGGACTCAAGCCCTGGCTGGCAGGCTCTCTAACGTACTGGAGGAAGGCACGAGAGTTTGCTGGGGAGAACACGGGGGTCTGGCAAGAAGTGGTATTGTCAGATGTGACCCAGTCGGGGCACTGAGATCTGTTACACTCATTAAACCTAACGTGTGTTTCCTTTTCTTAAAGGGACACTCTACACACCCTGACCACTTTATCTTCGTAAAGTGGTCAGACTGCATGGAACACCCCCTCCCTTTCTCCCGCCTCCTTCCAGTCCCGTTCGTTCCATATTCTTGTGTGAAGCAGAGCAGTATACTCTGCCTGACAAAGCAGCCAGGGACCACTTGGAGACCAATGATGTCTACACTTTCTCTCCGCATGTACCCCTTGTGCCTCTCTGTCTCTCTCGCTTTAAATGGACACTGTACACACCCTGACCACTTCAACTTTCCAAAGTGGTCAGTTTGCATTGAGTGCACCCCATCTCATTGTTCTTTTTTCCTGTCCCATTTTTCCAAAATCACTGTGTGAAGCAGAGGAGATTCCATCGCCCACACAAGCATCACCGGAAGGCGGGATTTGAATATCCTGCCCTCTGGTCACCAAATTGGTCACTTATGACCGGACTCAAAATTTAAAGAGTTACTCGAAAAAATACGTATGTGGTCTGCGCGGAATGAACGCTAGGGGACTCGGACTGGTTTCTCAAATGACGTCACCAACCATAATACATACAGGAATGTAAGCACAAAACAGGTGCAATTCTAACAACAATTAGTGCATAATATATGTCATTATATAGTTGATCAACTCACAAACAGAGAGCCCATTCACTGGCTCGGAGTGGATCGTTGCCTTTGGGTTGATTGTCTTCAAATAACTGCTCAGGTAACCCACTCCTTAATGTTGATAACTCATTGCATCCATAAGGTATGGGAAAGAAGAAAGGTACAATCTTGTGTATATCTGACGTATAATAATATATTATATATCAGCTAAAGGTGAAAACTCACATTTGGTGGAGCTATTCCCAGCTCAAGACAGAAGGCGTAAGGGTTTCGTGGGTCAAACCCAATAAAAACCAAAACATGCAGAATCGGTTCTTCTAAAAATTTAATTGATAGTTAAAACAAAATAAAAATCATAAATGAAAGCCAGAACGCGTTTCGCCGTCGACACACGGCTTCATCAGCTGGTCTATACAATACAGAACTAGTGTGCATGTTTATATACCCAAATAATTAAGAATAAACGTCTTTTCCTGTGTTGATTTGTGGTCAGCGTGCGTTCCTAGCCTCTTTCCGGACCCTCCGCGCCCCGCTGACCATCGGCGCCATGTTGCGCAGGCGCACCAGGTACTTCCGTGTTCCGCCATGCGTTCCACGACCTTGTATCCGGGATCTGAACGGACTGTAAGTTCCACCATGCGTTCCACGATCTTCTATCCAGAATCTGAGCGTACTGAGAGTTTCACCATGCGTTTCACGACCTTATATCCGGGATCTAGGCATGTTATAAATGTCATTATGGATGCAAGAGAATTGCCAATATCGTAATGTCCACAAATATATCTGCGGTCCCAATCAAAAATAAGGAAAATATTGTGGCAACATAAAATCCATTGAAAAGAGAGATTATAATGGGAATAACCCTTTAATGGAAGCAGGCTGTCTTCTCAAAAATAAAGTGGAATGTAGAAAGATTCATATAGCGGCGCGGTGTACAAAACATCAATAATGTGACTGTTTCTTATATCACACTGTAGTTGCAGTGTATGTGTTATCTCAAACAGAATTTTGGGTGCTATTTCTTTAGTGTGATGGATAAATCATCGAGTGAATATGTATATTAACAAATCTTGGAGACCAAATATCTCCTAGTGAAAAAAATATTTTAACTTATACAGGGATCTGTGCTGAAGAATTGTAAATAGTATAATTACTAAGTTGGGTTTATACTATATTGGTGGTCTCCTACAAACAGTGTCAATGTGTATGGGGATATGTTTAATAGTATTGACTATCTAGGATATATGTATGTAATATATTTATATAGTGTGGATTCTATCATTGAACTGTATTCAGTAATGACTACTATGGCTGGATTAGTATCCTAACCTATGAGGTTCTGGGGTAAATGCCATAGTTGCTTTAACGGAAATTTTTAAGATGTGTGACACTCTATAGAGTAATATACCCCTATATTATAGTGTTTTTAACCTATAATGGAATACATATTAGATGGATGAAGGGATTTCACCCTTAATTCCCCTACACAATTAAACATGCAGAAGCCCTTATGTATCTAAATAATATATTGCTGTAGTTTAGGAATGCGGCCCGCGGCTGTATCTCTGTAGAAGGTCGCGCATCTTTTTGTCTTATCTTTGCAAACAGCTCACGTCCTTGCAAACTATGTCCTTGTACGCAAAGGCAGTAATCAGCTTAACCACAACACATAGAAAGGAATGTGGTCAATGTGTCCGTACAGTGTTTAGAAACCATAATATGAACTTTAGATAACTTGTTAAGAATGTGCATTTCACAGAACTTCTGCAAGCGCTTACGTGTGAAATGTAACCAACAATAATTTGTTTATGCCGCAAGAGATATGTTACCTCCGCCTCAGTGTGTCACGACTGATTAATGTGGTATTTTGTTTATGTTGCAGGATGTATGACGCATATTGCTTTTCCACTTGCGTAAGTGGTTTTTACAATATAAAAGCTAGTGTTTTGAGTTCATTAAAGCAGAGAGACTATACCAACTGAGCATCCGTTGTCTGTGTGTTCTTTCTGGTCCATTCTCTCTCCCAGCGCTGGACGAGTGTTTCCTCTACCGAGTGTCCATCCCACCAAAGGGTCAAGCGGCCAGTTAACCCCTTCAATGGATATGATAGAATATCAATACTATCTGTCATGGAGCTGATGTAACGCTCCATGCTTCAAACCCCAAGAGACTTTATGTTCATTTATATCGTGTGTTTTTAAATATATTTTACATCGTTTGGTTTTAGTTTAATTTAGTTTAGTGTAAAATGGCATAGCTTTGGTTTTAAAAATACTTATATTCCTGTAGGTAAATGTGTTTTTGTGTATACAGTAAACAAGCTTTACTGCTGTGTAATTTATGCACCAGGGTTTTTCCCATTATCTAGCTGCATGTTTAATTCAAGGGATCTCTGATAGTGTGTGTTTAATCTGATGTGTTAGAACAATGGATATACAAATGTTGTGTGAGCTGAAAGGCTAAAGAATGCAAAGAATGTTTATTGTAAATAACTACGCTACACTCCACACTCACCCCCACACTCACCCTCAGAAGGCAGAGAGCGGCCTTCTGGAGATTCCTAACGGCTCCAGGGCAGAGGAACAGAAGCAGGCAGGTCAAGCCGCTCGAGGCGCTGAGGACAGCGCTCCCAGTAGCCGGGCTGACCGCAACGAAGGGGTGTCTGGAGAGCCAGGACAGACGGAAGGGAACGGTTCCGTCACACTGGTGGCAGCGGTGGGATAAGCTCTCCAACCCCAGAAGAAACGCAGAATGGCAGGGTACGCCAACTACAAAAAAGACACCCTGCGGGGCATCCTGGAGAGCCGAGGAGGCACCCCGGGCTCAAAGAACAAAAAGGCCTTGGTCAAAGAACTGCGAGAAATGGACCAGCGAAGAGAGGACACGGGACCCCCGTCCATAAGAGACCGGTTCCAGCGAAGAGTAAGGAGGGCGATGGCCCAGGCCCAGGCGGATGAACCTGGTAACTGGCAGGACGAGCACTGGTGGAACACAGAAACGAGCGCAGATGACACCTTTTTTCCTTGTTATGTTTTATACATTAACTGGGCTGTTACTCCTGGCAGTTGCTGCCGCTCCGGTGAGTATGGGCGCGACGCCATTTTTTCTGTATTTATGTATATCATGCTTGTAACCCCAGTCCGTCGTTCTGCAGCTGTTCCTCTTTCCATGTTTTTGTTTTTAGTCCCAAATGGGAAGTGTTTGGTGCGTGTATAAATAAAACCCACCATCTTTGCCTCTCCTTGGCTGAAAAGCAGCAGGAGGGGCTTGAAGCTGCTCAGTAGAGCGGCCTTTTGGTACATGTTAGGTAGGTACTCACTCTGTAAAGAGGTGCCGTGAAGTGGCGAGTGAGCTTACGTTGCAATGGCCATTGAAACAAACAAAAACCTCAGTTTTGTTGTACATGGAACACATAGAAACGAGCGCAGATGACACCTATTTTCCTTGTTATGTTTTATACATGGCAGTTGCTGCCGCTCCGGTGAGTATGGGCGCGACGCCATTTTTTCTGTATTTATGTTTAATTCAAGGGATCTCTGATAATGTGTGTTTAATCTGATGTGTTAGAACAATGGATATACAAATGTTGTGTGAGCTGAAAGGCTAAAGAATGTAAAGAATGTTTATTGTAAATAACTGACTTAATGTAATTAGTATGGGTATGCAAATTATGATTGTTGGACTTCAGCATAAATGGTGGTTGTTCATTAAAAAGTCAGAGAACTCTCAGAGCTCAGAGAGAGAGGATCCTGTTTTAAAGCATACAGCCGCGCCTGGTGTCTTTATTACAAACTACGCTACACTCCACACTCACCCTCAGAAGGCAGAGAGCGGCCTTCTGGAGATTCCTAACGGCTCCAGGGCAGAGGAACAGAAGCAGGCAGGTCAAGCCGCTTGAGGCGCTGAGGACAGCGCTCCCAGTAGCTGGGCTGACCGCAACAAAGGGGTGTCTGGAGAGCCAGGACAGACGGAAGGGAACGGTTCCGTCACACTATATATAGATTATGTAATATGAAACCTCATACCTGAGACATTGTGATTGTGTATTTATTGAAGTAGTATTTATTGAAGTAGTGCCAAGTGCACAACTGTGGTTATACCTTATATATAACATATTGTGTAAGTGTCATGGAGGCCTAATGCCTCTTTAAATTTGGTGACTAAAAATCATTTGTATGGCAGAGATTACTAATTAACAAATTTAAACAATAATTTCTGATTTCATATGAATAGTGTAAATATACACCACTCAAATGATGTCGTGTATTAGTGCTCCCAAAATTGGGATGCATATACATAGTACTATCCATGCACAATACAAGAAAAAAGCCTGCTTACAAGAAATGTGTGTGTTCAAAGTCATCGTTTAGACCACCCGGTGTCAAAGTGCCCATCTCAAAAATCATACGCATCTCTGCTTGCCCCAATCTTTTAAGAAAATCTTCCCCTATATCATTTGGTTTCAGTTGTTTAATCGCTGTAAACTTTAGACCCACTGGGTGACTATTATGTTTTATTTTAGAATGTGATGAGACGGAATGTTTTTCGAACCCTTTTTTTATATTTCTAACATTCTCTGATACCCTTACGTTAAATGCTCTTTTAGTGCGGCCTATATATTGCATGCCGCAAGGGCATTCCAACAAGTATATTATATTCTTTGAAAAACAATTTAAGGTACCTTTTATGGGAATTTCTTCTTTGTTTTTTTGATTGTAATATGACCCTTTGAAACCTTTTTTATTACCCGTGGATCTACATGCCAAGCATTGGCCACAATTATAAAACCCTTGTTTTAGTCCAAACAATCCCTCTTTGGTACTCCTTTTTTTTTGGCTTGCTATGAACCAAATTGGACTTTAGATTTCTTGCTCCTCTGAATACAATTTTGGGACTCTTTACTACGTATTTTTTTAGATCTTTATCATTTCGTAGGACATGCCAGTGTTTCTTAAGAATTCTTTTTATCTGGGTGGCTTTATTATTGTAGTCGCAGATGAACCTCACTTCTTCTCCCTCTATTTCTTTTCTAGGTTTATACTTAAGTAAGTTTTCGCGGTCGTCCTTGATTAAATCAGTAATAATATGGTCTAGGTCACTTTCTTCGTACCCTTTTTCAATAAATTCTTTCTTAAAAGTATCTGCTTGTTGTTTAAATACTTCGACATCCGTACAATTTCTCCTTAGCCGAATGAATTGCCCCTTAGGGACTCCTTTGAGCCAGATTGGGTTGTGGCAGCTAGTTTTCTCTATAAAAGTGTTCGTGTCTACCTCCTTAAAGAAGGTTTTAGATTTGTGGCCAATGCTTGGCATGTAGATCCACGGGTAATAAAAAAGGTTTCAAAGGGTCATATTACAATCAAAAAAACAAAGAAGAAATTCCCATAAAAGGTACCTTAAATTGTTTTTCAAAGAATATAATATACTTGTTGGAATGCCCTTGCGGCATGCAATATATAGGCCGCACTAAAAGAGCATTTAACGTAAGGGTATCAGAGCATGTTAGAAATATAAAAAAAGGGTTCGAAAAACATTCCGTCTCATCACATTATAAAATAAAACATAATAGTCACCCAGTGGGTCTAAAGTTTACAGCGATTAAGCAACTGAAACCAAATATTATAGGGGAAGATTTTCTTAAAAGATTGGGGCAAGCAGAGATGCGTATGATTTTTGAGATGGGCACTTTGACACCGGGTGGTCTAAACGATGACTTTGAAGTCACACATTTCTTGTAAGCAGGCTTTTTTCTTGTATTCTGCATGGATAGTACTATGTATATGCATCCCAATTTTGGGAGCACTAATACACGACATCATTTGAGTGGTGTATATTTACACTATTCATATGAAATCAGAAATTATTGTTTAAATTTGTTAATTAGTAATCTCTGCCATACAAATGATTTTTAGTCACCAAATTTAAAGAGGCATTAGGCCTCCATGACACTTACACAATATGTTATATATAAGGTATAACCACAGTTGTGCACTTGGCACTACTTCAATAAATACTACTTCAATAAATACACAATCACAATGTCTCAGGTATGAGGTTTCATATTACATAATCTATATATATAGTATTGATATTCTATCATATCCATCTAATATGTATTCCATTATAGGTTAAAAACACTATAATATAGGGGTATATTACTCTATAGAGTGTCACACATCTTAAAAATTTCCGTTAAAGCAACTATGGCATTTACCCCAGAACCTCATAGGTTAGGATACTAATCCAGCCATAGTAGTCATTACTGAATACAGTTCAATGATAGAATCCACACTATATAAATATATTACATACATATATCCTAGATAGTCAATACTATTAAACATATCCCCATACACATTGACACTGTTTGTAGGAGACCACCAATATAGTATAAACCCAACTTAGTAATTATACTATTTACAATTCTTCAGCACAGATCCCTGTATAAGTTAAAATATTTTTTTCACTAGGAGATATTTGGTCTCCAAGATTTGTTAATATACATATTCACTCGATGATTTATCCATCACACTAAAGAAATAGCACCCAAAATTCTGTTTGAGATAACACACTGCGACTACAGTGTGATATAAGAAACAGTCACATTATTGATGTTTTGTACACCGCGCCGCTATATGAATCTTTCTACATTCCACTTTATTTTTGAGAAGACAGCCTGCTTCCATTAAAGGGTTATTCCCATTATAATCTCTCTTTTCAATGGATTTTATGTTGCCACAATATTTTCCTTATTTTTGATTGGGACCGCAGATATATTTGTGGACATTACGATATTGGCAATTCTCTTGCATCCATAATGACATTTATAACATGCCTAGATCCCGGATATAAGGTCGTGAAACGCATGCAGGGTTATCCAAAGAGATCCGAATTGCTTGAGAAAGGTAACCGAACGCTGAAAATCAGCGTTCGGTTACCTTTCCTGGCCATTCGGCTATCCAGAGAGCAGGCAATTCGCCAAATCCTGGCGAATTGCCTGCACATACGGTGCCTGTTGGTCCCTGTTCGAGGGCAGTGAAATCCCCATAGAGAAGCACTGCTTCGGCTATTCAGAGAACACAAACCAGCAGTGAAAGGTTCCCCTAATGCCCTGCCATTCGGTGGTTTCATTCGGCAAATTTATTCAGGAGAATCCCATAGGCTTCAATGTTAAAAATATTCCTGTTTTAATTCAATATCTAATAAACCGTTCATTATAAAATTCTGCAGCAAAAAGTCTCTTTATTTATAGATTTTTTAGGATAGTTTAAGCATTTTTCTGATTTTTTTTTTTTTTATCAAAAAGTCCGATTTTTTTTTATTTTTTTTTTTAGTTTACTTATTTTTTTTGTAACAGCCCTCTTTATTATCATTCCCTGGACCTCCTGTGAAAATTTCAGACATTTTCGCTCAGTAGTTTCTTTGCAAACAGCGTTTCTTTTTCCCAGATTCATACAAATGGTTTTTCTAATTTATTCACTGCCTCCTCTACGTCACAGCTGCTTCGGCTCTGTGTGATTCGGCTCCTGTTCGGCTCCTGTTCGGCTCCTGTTCGGCTCCTGTTAGTCTTTTTCAAAGGTTATCCAGATGTTTTTGCTTGTTTTCAGCGTGCATTCGGTTAGTGTTCGGTGGGTTTACGGCAGCTTTTCCCTGCAATTCGGGGACCCTGTGGTACTTGCTGAATACACCGCAGGGTCACCGAAATGCAATCGGCAAAAGGACCGAATTGAAGAGAACGAAAAGTCACCGAACGTGCGGTGACTTTTCGAATCTCTTTGGATAACCCTGTTAGTGAAACTCTCAGTACGCTCAGATTCTGGATAGAAGATCGTGGAACGCATGGTGGAACTTACAGTCCGTTCAGATCCCGGATACAAGGTCGTGGAATGCATGGCGAAACGCGGAAGTACCTGGTGCGCCTGCGCAACATGGCGCCGATGGTCAGCGGGGCGCGGAGGGTCTGGAAAGAGGTTAGGAACGCACGCTGACCACAAATCAAGACAGGAAAAGACGTTTATTCTTAATTATTCGGGTATATAAACATGCACACTAGTTCTGTATTGTATAGACCAGCTGATGAAGCCGTGTGTTGACGGCGAAACGCGTTCTGGCTTTCATTTATGATTTTTATTTTGTTTTAACTATCAATTAAATTTTTAGAAGAACCGATTCTGCATGTTTTGGTTTTTATTGGGTTTGACCCACGAAACCCATACGCCTTCTGTCTTGAGCTGGGAATAGCTCCACCAAATGTGAGTTTTCACCTTTAGCTGATATATAATATATTATTATACGTCAGATATACACAAGATTGTACCTTTCTTCTTTCCCATACCTTATGGATGCAATGAGTTATCAACATTAAGGAGTGGGTTACCTGAGAAGTTATCTGAAGACAATCAACCCAAAGGCAACGATCCACTCCGAGCCAGTGAATGGGCTCTCTGTTTGTGAGTTGATCAACTATATAATGACATATATTATGCACTAATTGTTGTTATACTGCACTTAGAATTGCACCTGTTTTGTGCTTACATTCCTGTATGTGTTATGGTTGGTAACGTCATTTGAGAAACCAGTCCGAGTCCCCTAGCGTTCATTCCGCGCAGACCAGATACGCATTTTTTCAATTTATCCACTCTTGGTTTGGGGGAAACCACTATCATCTGGTTTGCTGGGTATTCGGAAGGTATAGTGTGGGCGCTTACCATTTCTCGTTTCCCTGAAGAGTTACTCGCCACCAATTGCACCACCTAACCCCTACTCTTAACTCCGCCCCTAAAGACACCCTCTTAAATTATGAGATACATGTAGCAATATAAATAAAGGGACTTTATTTGCGTTTAGTGTCCATTGTGTGCTACACCAGGCCTCTTTATTTTGTGACAGTGATTGGCAGCACTAGGGCAAGGAATCTTTAATCAAAACAAATCTATTAAAATATATTACATTTTAAACATAAAAATAAATATATTAATCTAAAAAGCATTAGAATAAATATAATTAAAATTTATTAAACTTAAATATTAGCATTAAATAAATGAATATGACGTATAGCAAAATAAATATACCCCTGACCAGTTATTCCCAGTGACCCCTACACTCACAATGATCCCCCAAATTGTCCAGACACACAAAGTATACACTCTATACACGCAGTGTATAATTTGTGTGTGTCTCAATGTGTGCGTGTCAGTGTGTGTGTCTCTGACACACACATTATACAGTGAGACACACACACACATTATACAGTGAGACACACACACACATTATACACTGACACACACATTATACACTGAGGGACACACACACACACATTATACACTGAGATACACACATTATACACTGAGACACACACACACATTATACACTGAGATACACTGAGACACACACATTATACACTGAGACACATGTAATTGTATTCAGAATGAAATCCTACAAGGACATTTTAAAGAACCATATGCAATTAAAATGACATCAATTGGTTTTGTAATACAGTAGTAAATGTTTCTTTTGTGAATTCTTCATTGACACAATTATTCAACCCCTTAAAGACTACCACTCTGAAGAACAGAGGTTCATTCAAGTGTTTTCAATCAGGTATTGAAAACACCTGTGGATGTCACGGAGCAGCAATAAAGCATAATAAGCACCAATTAGGCAGCTTTAAAATGACTGTGATACTCGGCTCCTTCTAGACATTTACTGGTGTGGTTACAAACATGGTGAAGTCAAGAGAATGGTCCAGGAAGGCAAGAGAAGAGGTGATTACTCTTTACAGGAAGGGCAATGGCTATAAGAAGATTGCAAAGATGTTAAACATACCAAGAGAGACCATAGGAAGCATCATTCGCAAATTCAAGGCAAAGGGCACTGTTGAAACGCTACCTGGTCGTGGCAGAAAGAAGATGCTGACTTCGACTGCTGTGCGCTACCTGAAGCGTAGAGTGGAGAAAAGTCCCCGTGTGACTGCTGAGGAACTGAGAAAAGATTTGTCAGATGTGGGTACTGAAGTTTCAGCTCAGACAATACGGCGCACACTACGTAATGAAGGCCTCCATGCCAGAACTCCCAGGCGCACCCCCTTGCTGTCTCCAAAGAATAAGAAGAGTCGACTGCAGTATGCCAAAAGTGATGTGGACAAACCACAGAAGTTTTGGGATAGTGTTCTGTGGACTGATGAAACAAAATTAGAACTGTTTGGGCCCATGGATCAACGCTATGTTTGGAGGAGGAAGAACAAGGCCTACGAAGAAAACAACACCTTGCCTACTGTGAAGCATGGCGGGGGGTCAATCATGCTTTGGGGCTGTTTTGCTTCTGCAGGTACAGGGAAGCTTCAGCGTGTGCAAGGTACCATGAATTCTCTTCAGTACCAGGAGATATTGGATGACAATGTGATGCAGTCCGTCACAAACCTGAGGCTTGGGAGACGTTGGACCTTTCAACAGGACAATGATCCCAAGCATACCTCCAAGTCCACTAGAGCATGGTTGCAGATTAAAGGCTGGAACATTTTGGAGTGGCCATCGCAGTCACCTGACTTAAATCCGATTGAGAACCTCTGGTGGGACTTAAAGAAAGCAGTTGCAGTGCGCAAGCCTAAGAATGTGACTGAACTGGAGGCTTTTGCCCATGACGAATGGGCGAAGATACCCGTAGATCGCTGCAAGACACTTGTGTCAAGCTATGCTTCACGTTTAAAAGCTGTTATAACTGTAAAAGGATGTTGTACTAAGTACTAAGATTGAATGTCACTTGGGGGTTGAATAAAACTGATAATGATGTGAGCACAGAAAATACATTTGTGGTTATTTCATTATAAATGTTATGTTATATTTGTCTGACCTACACGTCCCTCTTTGATTTAATTGTAAGCAAGATGACTTAATGATCAAAATCAATGTCAAACTGGCCAAAACACTCAATTTCAGTGGGGGTTGAATAATTTTGAACACAACTGTACATGCAATTCGTACGGCTTATGAGGATCAGCGTAGGCCAAGACAGGAGCTCGAGTTAGACTCTCAGCTTCATGAAAGCACCTTCGCATTGACTAGCCCATTCTCCTTGGATAGATTCTCGAGCCTTCCTTGGCCCTGGAGCCGATGGGTTTCGGTCAGAGGCCTTGTGGCCTTCTTCTACATCTTCCTTCCGCAGGAGCTTATTCAGTGGTTGAGCTATCTTGGCAAACCCTCCTACAAACCTTCAGTAATAGGAGCAGAATCCCAAGAAAGATCTAAGTTCAGTGACATTTCGGGGTCTAGGCTAGGAAGCTACGGCTTCCAACTTTCGAGGATCCGTCGAAACGCCTTCTGCTGAAACAACGTGTCCCAGATACGTGACGGAAGGCAAACAGAATTGACACTTCTCCAGAGACAGTTTCAGCCCCTCTTCATGGAGCCGCTTCAAGACCTTTTCCAACCGTTGCTCATGTTCTTCCAATGTCTTTCCAAACACGATTATGTCATCCAGATACACCAGTACTTCCATCAGGTTCATGTCTCCGACTGTCTTCTCCATTAACCGTTGGAACGTGGCTGGAGCCCCCGTAAGGCCTTGAGGCATTCGGTTGAACTCAAAGAACCCCAGTGGGCAGATGAACACAGTCTTCTCTTTGTCTTCAGGATGCATTGGTATCTGGTGATACCCACTTCGCAGGTCTAGTACACTAAACCATTTTGCTCCAGACAAACACTGCAAGGCATCTTCTATCCGAGGAGTGGCATATTGATCGGGGATGGTTCTCCCGATTTAGCGTACGATAGTCTATGCATAGACTGACAGAACCATTCTTCTTCCGAACCATCACTATGGGAGAAGCGTATGGACTCCTGGACTCTTGAATCACCTTGGTTCTTTGTAGTTTATTCAGCTATTCTCTTAGATCATCCAAGTCTCCCAGTGGAACTCGTCTTGACCTTTCTCGAAACGGCTTATCTTCCTGCAGTCGAATGCGATGCTCGGTACTCTTAGCCAGGCCCACGTCGAACTCATCTTTTGAGAACAAGTCCCTCCACTTTAGGACCAGGGACTGAAGACGTTTCTTCCATTCAGGCGAGATGGGAGCGTCTTTGGGATAGAACCTGTCAGCTGGAATATCCTTATTCGCTCCCCCTCCTAAATCAGTAGGAGAGAGAGGCGTAGCGGACGCCACTTGCCCGATGGGCATTCGTGCTTTCAGGATCACTGGAGAATCAGATACATTACATACACTGACTGAGACTCTTCCTCGTGTTCATTTCAAAGCTTTGGTGGAGATTATTTCAGGGATTATTTCGACTCCGGCTTCACACATAGGGACCTGGTTGTGATCCATTCAACTTGACTGAAGCCCGGAAACTTGCCACTTCTCCTGATTGCAGAACCTTTTCTGTTCCTCCTAATCTCCACAGATGCCCCACTTCGGCAGGTGCCTTCTGTTCTTCGACCATTCGCTGATAGACTGTACACAACATCGAATGTACTCCCTTGGTAGAACCTTCTTCCAGTACTATAAGGGTCAGGAGACGTCGCACCAGATCAGTATTCGTCCCCACTATCATAGAACTTCTGTTGGCCACTGAAGGTCGAGGACACACAATGGCCAATGCATCACAACCCCCAGACTGTCCGATGACTTCGGATCCGATCTCTAGCTTCACCTGTAGATATCCGTCATATGGAAGTTTCTCGGTCCCAATACCCCAGATTTCAAGTTCCTTTAGCTCCTGTAGAGGTATGTGCTTCAAGTGCTTCTCATAGAAGTCTCGGTAGATCAGTGTCACTTGAGCCCCTGAGTCCAACAGAGCTTTGGTGTAGACTCCCTCTACTTGGATTGGAACGATGGGAGAAGGACCTATCAGCTGGTCAGGAAACTTTGTCGTAGTAGCAAGAAGTTTAGACCCGTTTGCTGTACCCTGGCCTTCTTGACCCGTGTAGGTTTTGGGTATGCATCGCTTCCCCATGACGTAGGACCGGATGCTAAGGGAGTGACTCTTTCAGTCCTGGTAGGCTCAGCAGTGGACGAAACTCTGGGCCTTTTCGCCCTTTCAGTCCTGGTTGGATTTCTGGAGCGGTCTTTAACTATTGGGCACCTAGTTTGCTCCTTCACTTGGGCCCTCTGGCGTTTCCCGCCGGTGAGGTAGATAGCAGCCCTTCCAAGGCTTTTAAAAACTCTTCTACCCTGTTTTTCTCAGGCTTTCGGCTTTTGCACTGCGCTCGGAAATAACCCATTTCTCCACAACTGAAACATCTCTTATTTGAAGATGGAGACGCACTTGCTTGTGGTGATTCGGTTGAAGGACCCTGGCCAGAAACAACAGAGACTCCAGTTGTCCGCATATCAGTAAGGAACTTCTGCATATCGGTCTGTGTCTCTGCCACCTTCAAAAGCACTCGGCACAGGTCCGTGTGTGCCTGTTGCAATTCAGCTTGAGCTTCTTGCACTTTCTTAACAGTTTTGTGAATTTCACTGTATGTAGGAAGAATTTTCTCTCTTGCAGCACTCTCTGGGGACTTAGAAACAACCAGATGCTCCTGTTCGTCCACTTCGGATCCATAGGTGTCTAGAGAATCATCTTCCGCTCGCATACACTCGTTATGCCTCACGGGTTGTGCGTAAACTCTTTCTCCTCTCCTAAGGGATTTCTCTTCGAGTAGAGCCTCTTCCTCTCTGACAGCTCGGATCAGTTCCAGGTATTTCAATTCTCGGTTACCTTCTCTGGTTCTCAGCTGTAGCATCACAGGATCTAGAGGTTGAGCGCCCCTCAGGATCTGCTGTATTCGGATCTTATCTATTTCGGCCGGTTTGGCCCCTTTCTTAAGAAGTATCTGGTGCAGAATCTTATCTAGGCGCCTCATGTAGTCACTCATTTTCTCACCTTTCCGCTGGTAAGTATGTTCATACTGGTACACGAGCTCCGCAGCCTTTTCCGTTCGCCCAAAAACTTCCTCTAGTACGTTTAGGTAATCTAAAGCAGTGCAGTCTTGTTTACTAAATTTTAGGTTTCTTACAGCCTCTGACGCAGGTCCCTTTAAGCTCTCAGTAATTCTTTGCTTCTTCTGCGCTTCGGGGACGTCCCACTCATCCAGAGCCTGCATCGCCTGTTCTACCCATTCTTCGAAGGTTTCTTCTCCCGCCGGAGTTGGCACGTTTCCTGTAAAATTTCTCAACCGTCGATAACCAGAGTTAGTGTGCGGAGGGCTTGTTTTCTGACATTTAGCCAGCAAATCTCCAATAGCCACTATAAACTCAGGCCCGATCATGGCCAGCAGACTGGGCGCGGGAACACTCGCGGGATCGCCACGTGGCGCACTTGGCTGAATCAGTTGAACTTCCACCTCATCGGTCAGCTTCACGCTCGCGCCCTGAAAACACACTGGAACACCCTTTCTCCATTCAAAAAGAACATACGTGTGAGAGGTATCTGGGTTCGCTTTAATGTCCAGGATTAACCCCCGATGATCTGGTGTCAGCTCGGCCACGGCCCGGCGAATCTGATCTTCGGCCCAAGTGTCTGCAGGAATATCCATGACTATACATAATTCTGACTACTTTGCTCCTCACACCATTTGGCAGCAGTGTCTGGATCCATATTTAACCCTTTAAATGCGTTTTTTCCAGAGACTGGTTCCCGGAAACGAGCCCCCACGTGTAGCGCTCACTCCCGGAGGAGCCGCTGAATTTAAACCTCTGGTCAGTCTCCCCACACTAGGGAATAAATATACACCAGCACTGTTGTGGATTTTATAACTTATATAGTTTACTGATCTCAAATAAACTGGCATATATAGAGCAGAACGGTATAGATATATATTTACAGAAGTTCGTAATGCGAGAAACGCGCAGCGGAAAACAAAAAGGAATTTTAACCCCTTCGTTGCTGAAATGTGAGTCCCGTACAGGTTGTGTCCCAAAAAGGTGTACGTGTATGCGTGTGTTGGTACCCGGGTACTAGATTCAACTGGCCAGTGAATGATTTCAATGTGTCTTCGACTAGTCACGTTGGGGCCCTGTAGGTTTAGGCAAACTGCAGCGTGCTTTATTATTTTCACTGTGGCTGGGAAATCCTCTCACCCATCCGCCAGATACTCTGCGCTCTGCTCGACCCAGGACGTCTTTCCGCTCGACTTGACTGGGACTCTGCCACCGGATCCACTTGTCTTGCTTGTCCGTTTCTGCCACAAGATGCTCAGCACACCGCCTGCACTCCCGTTAGATCATCGCGGTCTCCTCACTCGGGGACCTTCTGCAGCTCTGTATCTTTTAAACTTCTCACCGATAGGCTAATAGGTCTTCTCGCAAGTGATTTGAGCCGATCTCCAGCTCCGCAAAGCAGCACCTGCGCTCCGGCCTGGTCACGATCGCTCCTTGTCTCACATGCGTCTTGCTTTAATCACCCCTTGGCGCGCACTGGCTCTCCTTTGCACGAGGTTGCGGATGTCTCCCGGTTCTCCCCACCCACTTCCTGTTCCTGCCCCAGTGCATGCTGGAAAATGTAGTCCAAAAGTGTCCAGTATCAGTTTACATTGCGTGCGTCTCCCCCTGGTGGCCAGAAACAAGTAACTACAGCGGCAGGATTTAAACCAGCGCTACATAGGCATGTGCCTTCAAGTGTCCATCGCAGGGGGTGCATTGCTCTGGAAAATTTTGAATTTTTTCATTTTTATATTATTTATTTTACACAGGAAGGTGCCGCCTTCGTTGGACACTGTTCTCCGTAAAAGTATATATAATGTAAAAAAATTATTTAAGAATTAAATTGTTATTGGTAGAGTTATTATTATTTTCTTTTTTAGTTTTGGAGAGCAAGGCACTCCACCCTCTGTGGTGGTCCCTTTTCTCTGTAAAAATAAATGTAAAACCAAACAAACAAATTTATTTTAATTTATTTTACATAATCTGTTAAATTTTATATAGCCTATATAAATCTGGGCAGGAATAGGCATGAATGAGATTTGATTGACATGACAGAGCGATGGCAAACCATCTGTTATCTGTAGATAGACCAAAATGACCAATACAAGGTGTGACAGACCCCGTGGCACACCGACTGTGTGCTTCTGTCAAACTCTAGCTGTCTCCAAGCTGGACCCCGACACCCAGGATTCTCAGCCCAAACCTTCCCTAAAATCACCAGGCACGACCAGTGTTTTAGCGTGATGCACAAGACTGCGGGCCAAATTACAATCTTAACACAAATGTTTGCTTGGCGCACAAAAATCATTAACGCGAGGGGTAAAACCCTTTACGCTGAACGTCGTATTACATTTGTCAGCGCAACAAACGAGCGTAATCGTCTACCGTGGGTGAACCTGCGCGATCCCTTTGCGAACGTACTGTACTGCACGCATCCTATACTTAACATTGTGAGCGCAAATGCGAATGGACGCTGGTACACGGATGGTATTACAATCTATGCGCAGGATTTAACACATAACCTTTGCGCGCATAATTTTAGCAACTCCTAAAAGCTGGTGTTAATGGCAAATCTGAACAACCTGGCCGAAATCAAATACACCAGCCCAGAAAAAAAAAAGCACCAAAGTATAGTTACACATTCTACTCATACCAAACCAATAAAATGGAGAAGTTGTGTGTACATGTATTATTGCTGCAGCATATATGCTCAGATTGACTTTGACAGGCGCAAAAACATAACATGAGACAATTGCGGTTCTTAATTCTGATTGACTGAATCGCGTGAAAAAACAGTCCGCACACTGATTTCTCGGCGCAACGTTACTGCGCGAGCATTTTTGTGCGCATCCGTTTTACATGCATTAATGCTTGACAGATGAAAAAATTTGTGATTTACGCGCGTTAACGCTTGACGCACAAACTCACGCTTTGCGCGAGCGTTTTTACGCAAAGATTGTAATATAGTCCTGACTGTTTATTTGAAACACATACAGCTATGTGCATTAAGGGACCAATCCCCCTTCATGAATAAATTACAGATACTATCAACAGATCCAGTAACAGGACTATGGAAAGGTACATTCAAAACGATGGGGGCTCTATTACACTGTTCGCGCAAAAATGTGCGTGTGCGCAAAAACACATTGACGCGAGGGGCAAAACCCTTCGCGCTGAACGTCGTATTACGACGTTCGCGCATTCAATGCGCATTAACTTCTAACGCGAGTGACCCTGCACGAATGCAAGTTCGTACGCGCATCCCATACTTAAAGGGACACTCTAGGCAACAAGACCACCTAAAGCTATTTTAGGTGGTCATGATGCCCAGAGTATGCCGCCCTCTGTCCCCCCTCCGCTCAGCGGTTCAGCTGTAAATGCTGAAAACAGCTGAGAGAGGCGGAGAACTTTTCTCCGCCCTCCCAGCTGTCAGTCAGCCGAGCGGGAATCATATTTCCCGCTTCTGCCGACTTTTGCCGAGTAGGAGACGTCATCGCGCTTTCAGCGCGATGACGTCTCCAACTCACCGCAGAAGCTGGCGGCTCCCTCTGAGGGTTAGTGTTGCGCGCATCCTCTTGCGCGCAACACTAATCCTCAGAGGGAGCCGGGAGGAAGCCTGCCGATTGGCTGGCTTACGTGAGAGGCGCGCATGCGCGCTTCTAACATAAATCAGAAGGCAAGAAGAAGAAACAAGGACGGGAGCGGAAGAGGAGGGAGGTGAGTATAAAAAAAAAACAGCGCTGGAAACAAGAGGATTTTAGGGTAAGTATTACAGTTAAAAACACAAAAACAAGGGGGCGTGGCCGACTGCCAAGCATGGTGGACGTGCTTTAATTCAGCTCCTGCTCCAGCAAGCGATTTAAAGCGGACATCGCACTCATACAGACCCCAAAACTTGCTACACATACTGGGAACTTGAAGTCATCGGGATGGCTACCGCTAAAATTAAGAAAACCGCAGGGAAACAGGAGTTTTTTACTCCCCGGCCCACCAAACGCTGCGAGGATGCGGATCCTCAAGATGGCGGCGGATCTACACCTCATTCCTCTGTGAAAACGATCACGAACTCAGAGGTTGACTTGGCCACATTCACCTTTCGGATGGAGACGCTGTTTAAAGACTTCTCAGAGACATTAACAACGCGCTTAGACACGGTGTCTGCGGACATAAGGAAAGACATTCAGGATATTGGTGAGCGAACCTCTCATCTGGAGGGTAAAATGTCCGAGATGGCGACAGCGCATAATGATATGGCTGGTGTGGTGGAGATGCTTGAAGCTAATGTAGCGCTCACTCCCGGAGGAGCCGCTGAAAATGAACCACGGGTCAGTCTCCCCGCACTAGGGAATAAATATACTCCAACACGCTGAACAGTTTTATAATTTAAAAGGTTTACTAAAAAGTTTGCAGCTCTTAAGACACGGTATATGCAGGAAGATTTACAGTACTTTCGTAACACGATAAACGCGTAGCGGTAAAAGAAACGAAAACACGAGGGCTTCGTATTTTCGGAAAAAACCCCGACCGAGCAGAAAATTAAAAGATACGAAATTCGAGGAAAAAGCCGCGTAGCGGGACACAGTAAAATACACAGTTCTCGTATTACGATAGACGCGCAGCGGGAACAAAAAAAAAGGAAAAATCGTTCAGAATGTAGCTTTTTCTTTGCCCCCTTGTATGGATTTTGAAAAAGGAAAACAGAGTCCTGCACAGGTTAAGTCCCAGAACTTGAAGTGATATATTTTATATATGTAGGGTACCCGGTACTTTTCTACTGGCCAGTGAGCTTACTTTAACGATGTCTTCGACTAGTCAGTTGGGGCCCTGTGGGTTTTAGAAGGAAACAGCAGTGTACGCTTAAATTTACACACGGCCTTGGGGGCCTCTCACCCATCCAGCACAAGCTTGAGGTTCCGCTGACCCAGGACGTCTCTCCGCTCGATATTGACTGGGGACGCCGACCACCCGATCTGTTGTCTGGCCTTCCGTCTGTCAGCCGCAACTCAATCAGCTTACCGCCTGCTCCCCGCTTCCATCGACCGCGGTACTCCTTACTCGAGGGGTCTTCTCTCCTCAGCACTGCACTCGCAATACAGCCGGTGATGTCTCTCTCCCGCAAGGCTGGGTGGCCCGATTGTGAGGCCCAATCCACTCTGTCTGCGCTCCGGCCTAGCTCTGGATCTTTCCCTTCGGTGTGTGTCTCTGTGCATCCGCTCTCCTCAGCTCCCTGGCGCGCTCTGCCTGCTCTCCACGAGGTGCAGAGATGTACAGGCTCTCCACAAACCCACCCACTTCCTGTTTCTACGCAAAGCATGCATGGATATGTAGTTCAAGTGTCCAGGGTCTTAAATCGTGATAGTCTCCATCTTGTGGCCAAAAATGGGTACTGCCACAGTAAACTTTAACACATCGCTACACTAAGTTACAGCAATGTCTCAATAAAGTAGCGGATCTTGAAGACAGGTCCCGCCGAAACAATTTAAAAATCAGAGGGGTCCCAGAGTCAATACACCTCCGAGATCTCGGGACCTATGTAGCGGACTTTCTTTCAATTTTGCTCCCTAGGGTCACCCCGGAAACGATACTCATGGATCGGATCCACAGATTGCCGAAACCGCCATCGGCACCCCAGAAAGCACCCAGGGATGTAATATTGAAATTACACTACTACAAGCCGCGAGAGGATATATTACGTGCACTACGTAAACCGGATGTCTTGGGATCCCAATACGGTCACCTTGCTGTATATCCTGATTTTTCAAAAGCAACCCTACAACAGCATAGATTGTTTCGGCCTATCACAACTACACTACGCTCGGCTGGAATTTTATACCGCTGGGGATTCCCCACCAAGCTGGTTGTTCTCCGAGACGGCACAACTACGGTGTTCAACTCGACAGAGGAAGGTCGAACAACTCTGGAATCCTGGGGATTACAAATAGAACCCGATGTCCAAGAGCGACTGTCACCAGTGCCAAAATTGCTGCCTGAATGGCGTGTTCGCTGAATGGTACATTTTGTTTCTGGGACTTCCGAACGCAAAGTCGCCCCCACCTGGTTCCTCCGAAACAGAACAGTCCCATTTGAATTGGATTGCTCCACGATATCAGTTGGGTAATGTTGCTGTCTTTATTTCAGCCAACTGTCGTTTCGCTGCTGGTTGCAGATGGCCCCCCCCATCTTTTGGTTTTATTTTTTATTTTGCTCTCCTGTTTCTCCCCCTTTTTGTATAAGGGTACGGGAACCTCCCACTGTAGGGAATTCCCGATGGAGAGTATGGCGTTCCTGAACGCACTCTGTTTTGTTAATGTTTAACTTGTTTATTTGTTCTTTTTCATTTCTAACCCTCCCTTCCTCCCATTCTTTAATCCTAGGGGATGCAGCCCTATCATACTTTTTCTAATAGATAGATCTACAGATGCAACGTACAATGAATATAAATGGCAAGTGTTTGTATAGAATTTTATGAAAGTAGTTACCTATAATGTAAAGGGCCTAAACCTGCCCGTTTAAAAGGCATTCTTTATACAGGGATTTACGCACCTACGACGCTGATATTGTATGCCTCCTGGAGACACAGTTTAGAAGACTAGACCACCCAAAACTTTATGCACCACAATATCGCACTCAATTTCATTCCACCTATAGAGCTAAATCTAGAGGGGTGACAATACTGATTCATAATAGGGGTTGCGCTACAAAACTCATCGTATTGTTACGGATCCCAGAGGCAGATATATTATATTAGTGTGCACTATTGACGGTAGACTTTATACGCTGGTGTCAGCTTATGCTCCTAATAGTTCCCAAACTCAATTCATGACACATCTAATGAACAAAATTACAGATATACTTTCAGGTGTCTTAATAATGTGTGGAGACTTTAACGTTTGTTTGGATCCAATTAAAGACCGATCGAATCCCTCAGGGACCCATTCGAGACAACAGACACACAAACTTCATTCCCTTCTCAGACAACACCAACTGTATGATGCTTGGCGCGTGTTTCATCCCAAAGAGAGGGATTATACTTTTCGTTCAGGGGTGCATAATAGTTATTCACGCATTGATTACTTTCTAATTCCAACCAACCTACTTCCACGCATTACTGACTGCAAATATACTCCCTTTTACGTGGTCGGACCATTCCCCGATGACTATTGTTTTACAAGATGACTATTAATCGTACACTGGATCACCCTGGAGATTTGGGGAACATTTACTTAAACATGAACCGGCGCTGACAGCGATTCGGGAAACATTACTTAATTATTTTAAAGAAAATGTGTCCCCTGAAATGAGCCCATTTACAATTTGGCAAGCCCATAAGACGGTGGTTCGGGGGACGTGTATCCAATGGGGGGCTAGACGTAAGAAATTGTACATGACGCAACGCGTAGCTATATTACGAAATATAAATGACATAGACACACGTAACAAAGCATCTCCGACTCCAGAATTAGCAGACGAATTAGACGCGGCGCTATGTTCCCTGACGGATTTAGAGGCGGATAAATATCACATAGCCATGACTAGAATGCGTGCCAAATTTCATGCGTTTCAAAATAAACCGGGCAGACTCCTAGCCCGCAGACTTAAACCCTCCCCTTCAAACGTTGGGATCTCCCATCTTAAAACGGATGGTGGAATTATTTACAATCCGATGGCAATGGCAAATGAATTTGCGAGTTACTAAGAAAAATTGTACAATCTGGAGGTGGATGACACTAATGTTCATCCCACGTCCGATACTATTGACGCTTATCTACGCAATATCAACCTCCCAAAATTATCGGCTACACAAGCGAATAAACTGGCCTCTCCCATCACCCAGGATGAGCTTTCTGAAGTAATTAAAGCTTTACCGAAACGAAAGGCCCCAGGTCCAGATGGATTGACGGGTTTATATTATTGGACTTTCTCTCCCCAACTCTTCACACACTTAAGTAAAGTTTTTGAGGATGCACAAGAGCAAGGTTCTTTTCCACCAGACATGTTACGAGCTCATATTATCACGCTCCCTAAACCGGGCAGGACCCCTGAAATCTGTCGTAACCTTCGTCCTATATCGTTGCTTAATGTGGATATTAAGATTTACAGTAAGATACTGGCGAATAGACTGCAGCGTATTCTGCCCTCATTGATAGGACAGGACCAGGTAGGATTTATTTCTGGCTGACAAGGCCCACACAGTACGAAAAAATTGATCAATCTGATGGATGTGTTAAGACGATCGGGACAACCCTGCCTGGTCTTGTCCTTAGACGCTGAGAAGGCGTTCGATAGGGTGAGCTGGCTGTTCCTTCACGAGGTTCTTCAAAAGTTTGGTTTTCCACCTCCAGTATTAGCTGCAATTCAGGCCCTATATGATTCCCCTTCCGCCAGAGTTGTTAACTCGGGATTCCTCTCGGAGGAATTTAGGATAACGAATGGCACAAGACAGGGATGCCCCCTCTCTCCCCTTTTGTATGCCTTAGTGTTGGAGCCACTTGCTCAGGCTATACGGCAAAATGATATTAGAGGCATCGCCGTTGGTCCGACGATTCATAAAATACATCTGTATGCTGACGATATTCTTCTGACCTTGACAGAACCGGAGGCTTCCCTATCCGCCCTTTATGAGGAGCTTGAAGTGTACAGTAGAGTCTCATACCACTTAGTGAACTTGCTTAAAACACAAGTCCTCCCACTTAATATTCCACATCAATCACTAGACAACCTTAAACTGCATTATAATTTTGAATGGCGCAAAACTTATTTAGTATATTTGGGACTTAGAATCACGGGACATCCAGACGGTCTATATAAACACAACTATGAACGTGTTCTTTCTGAGACTAGGTCACTAATAAATCTGTGGAGATGGAGGGAAGTCTCATGGATGGGAAGAATGGCGGCAGCAAAGATGGTGATCTTACCGAAATTACTTTATGTGTTTCGAGCTCTACCGCTTAAACTACCTAGGTCATTTCTAGTTACGTTGCAATCTATATTGGTATCTTATGTATGGAATAATAAGAGACGCGAATAGCGCGCGACTGTTATGCTAC
Organism: Leptobrachium leishanense; assembly: GCA_009667805.1. Lineage (NCBI taxonomy): Eukaryota > Metazoa > Chordata > Amphibia > Anura > Megophryidae > Leptobrachium > Leptobrachium leishanense. The sequence continues at coordinate 144,711,019 of CM019068.1, read as the reverse complement.
AGACAAAGAGACGGGGATTGAACATGATACATATCCAACATTATTTCTGAGCATCATGCCTTGCCTCCTTGTCAGAGGTGTTTCATAGCCGTCCTACGCCACAATGGCTCACCATTGCGGCAGCTTACATGGATGGACACGACTTGGCCAAAGTGTTATGGGTCCCTCCAAAGGACAGACCGCGGTTCCAGTCGCCGTTGGCTACCACGTCTCTGCACCTGTATATTTGGGATTGAATTTTCCCCCTTATTACGAACCATCACCCCATCTCCATGGCGATGCCAATGGAAGCACTCCGCTACATTCTCCCACAAGGGGGATGCCGTCAATGGCTACAATATGGAGTTACGAATCTCCACCATTTCTTGGACACGGCCGCCATTCTTCCTTTCGAGACTATATGCACCAAATTTAAAGTACCACAAACCATGTTTTTGTCATCTACAATTACAATCCTATCTTAGGTCACAATCGGTATTATCTAAGTTGAGAGCCACTTTGCCATTGTTGTCTGAAACTGACCTTTTTTGCTTAGACCCTCTTGCAACCGCTAGACCGATTTCGTTATTTTATAGAGTACTTAACACGCCAACACGGACGGTGGTCTGGTCTTTCCAAAACACCTGGGAAAAAGAACTTGGTCGAAAATTTACACCTACACAATGGGCATCTGCCTTCATGTTCGCTGTGGGGGCGACTAGATGTGTTACTCTGATAGAGACTCAAAGGAAAATACTGTATCGGTGGTACCTCACTCCGGACAAGATCAAACGATTTGCTCCACAACATTAGGATCTCTGCTGGAGGTGTTCCCTGGAGACTGGATCTATGAGCCACATATGGTGGTACTGCCCTCGGATAGCCCCTTTGTGGAGAGACATTTCGTCACTGGCGACAGAAATATTGGGTACACAGATTCCGCACTCACCTGAAGTCATATTACTGGGCATGATTAATCTTCCACGACCTCAGCTACGGATGTTATTTATCCTCATTTCTACAACCGCCCTACTTCTCGCACGAAATTGGAGAACTATTTTGGTTCCCACTTGCAAACAGGTGACCGACCTTTTGGAACAATACCGTAGCTTTGATTCTAGGATAACAATGGCGGAAGGATTACAATCTCTCAAATGGGACCCATGGAAACTTTGGTATGTACACAAAATATATAAGGCATGCGGTCTCTAGTAAAAGTCTATGTTTGAGCTATATACAGTTGTGTTCAAAATTATTCAACCCCCAATGCTGTAAAGGGTTTTAGGGAATTTAGTGTACATTTGTAATTGTATTCAGAATGAAATCCTACAAGGACTTTTTAAAGAACCATATGCAACTAAAATGACATCAATTGGTTTTGTAATACAGTAGTAAATGTTTCTTTTGTGAATTCTTCATTGACACAATTATTCAACCCCTTAAAGACTACCACTCTGAAGAACAGAGGTTCATTCAAGTGTTTTCAATCAGGTATTGAAAACACCTGTGGATGTCACGGAGCAGCAATAAAGCATAATAAGCACCAATTAGGCAGCTTTAAAATGGCTGTGATACTCAGCTCCTTCTAGACATTTACTGGTGTGGTTACAAACATGGTGAAGTCAAGAGAATGGTCCAGGAAGACAAGAGAAGAGGTGATTACTCTTCACAGGAAGGGCAATGGCTATAAGAAGATTGCAAAGATGTTAAACATACCCAGAGAGACCATAGGAAGCATCATTCGCAAATTCAAGGCAAAGGGCACTGTTGAAACGCTACCTGGTCGTGGCAGAAAGAAGATGCTGACTCGACTGCTGTGCGCTACCTGAAGCGTAGAGTGAGAAAAGTCCCCGTGTGACTGCTGAGGAACTGAGAAAAGATTTGTCAGATGTGGGTACTGAAGTTTCAGCTCAGACAATACGACGCACACTGCGTAATGAAGGCCTCCATGCCAGAACTCCCAGGCGCACCCCCTTGCTGTCTCCAAAGAATAAGAAGAGTCGACTGCAGTATACCAAAAGTGATGTGGACAAACCACAGAAGTTTGGGATAGTGTTCTGTGGACTGATGAAACAAAATTAGAACTGTTTGGGCCCATGGATCAACGCTATGTTTGGAGGAGGAAGAACAAGGCCTACGAAGAAAAGAACACCTTGCCTACTGTGAAGCATGGCGGGGGTCAATCATGCTTTGGGGCTGTTTTGCTTCTGCAGGTACAGGGAAGCTTCAGCGTGTGCAAGGTACCATGAATTCTCTTCAGTACCAGGAGATATTGGATGACAATGTGATGCAGTCCGTCACAAACCTGAGGCTTGGGAGACGTTGGACCTTTCAACAGGACAATGATCCCAAGCATACCTCCAAGTCCACTAGAGCATGGTTGCAGATTAAAAAGGCTGGAATATTTTGGAGTGGCCATCGCAGTCACCTGACTTAAATCCGATTGAGAACCTCTGGTGGGACTTAAAGAAAGCAGTTGCAGTGCGCAAGCCTAAGAATGTGACTGAACTGGAGGCTTTTGCCCATGACGAATGGGCGAAGATACCCGTAGATCGCTGCAAGACACTTGTGTCAAGCTATGCTTCACGTTTAAAAAGCTGTTATAACTGTAAAAGGATGTTGTACTAAGTACTAAGATTGAATGTCACTTGGGGGTTGAATAAAACTGATAATGATGTGAGCACAGAAAAGACATTTGTGGTTATTTCATTATAAATGTTATGTTATATTTGTCTGACCTACACGTGCCTCTTTGATTTAATTGTAAGCAAGATGACTGAATGATCAAAATCAATGTCAAACTGGCCAAAACACTCAATTTCAGTGGGGTTGAATAATTTTGAACACAACTGTACCCCCTGCTGCAAACCCCTTCCCCTTTTTTTTTTTTTTTTATTTTTTTTTATTTTTCCCCCTCACTCCTTTCCCCAAGGTTTTGAATGTATGTATATTTTTCTTGTCTGTCTGGAAATATCCAATAAAAATGTAAGTTTTCAAAAAAACAAAAAATAACTATTTATTAAGGGAATAGGGATAGGTTAGGATTAAAAAACGGGGGGTGATTTTTTGTTAGAGTGTCCGTTTAACATTGTGAGAACAAATGCGTTCTTGCGCTGGTCCGCGGATAGTATTACAATCGATGCGCAACTTTTTACGAACGACGTTTGCTCGCATAATTTTTATTTTTTTTGACGATCTTAATTCTTTATTTTGGATTTTCACAATCACAGAATAAGTCCGCGTAAAACAAATGGCCACGCAGGACCAATATTCAACATCTTATAGAAAGAAAACAAAGGACGGCTGAGCACATCGAGGGATCAGGGATGATCGCAGGAGCGTGGTAGAAAAGATCAGGACAGGAGTCTCATCGAAAATAAAGTGTCAACTGATGAACAGCGAACAGTTCTCAAGAACAAAAAAACAGGGAAGGGGGGTGTCATCAGTAGGGAAGGTGGCTCATGGAAAACTAGGGAAAGGTAGCAATCTCAAATGGTAGCAATCTCAGGACTGCCGGAAAAACCAAAAGGACTGCGTGTTAAATAAAAGTATCATCGGGAGGGGGATCAAAGTAACAGAACTCGGCAAGTGGGGGACAGGGAAGAATCCGCATGGGGGTGGGGAGGTCATCTCAACAAGGTACAGGTCTTACCTTAACTAAAAAGAAAAAAGGGGGAACAAAACAGACCGCTCAACCTGTGTCCAGAGAAAAGGCTGCACGTGCAACCACATCACGTGGAGGTATCTCTCGGAGGGCGCGACTACAGAAATCCACAGTGCCCACTTCACCACAGCCAGGGCCATGGCGCAAAGCTCAGATAAGTGTGGCACCCCACCGGCAGACAGCCTCCTGGCAGCCCACCGCAGTCCCGGTCTCGGCAGGGCGGGGGAGTGACAGCAAACCTCACAGGGTCCTCCATCATCCCGCCGGTCTCGTCACTCAGTGGCACCTCTCCGTCGTGTTGCTCCGGGGTCCCAGCCTCCATCCCAGGAACGTCATCCACGCTGTCAGACGAGGATCTGTCCTTCTGCGCAGCTCCATCCGATACCTCCGCCTGCTGATCCAGCCTCAGCACTGCCATCGGACGGCGCCACGTGACGCGCGTAAGCGGCTCTCATCATCGTCCCCGGCCATAGACTCTAAACAGGCCTCGAGGTCCTCCAGTACAGCTCCTAAATTTCTGGTGGGGGGTGGGCAAGCTGCCCGTCGCCAGGCCGTACCGTCCCCAGTCGTCTCTGCTGTGGGTCCAGCAGCCGGAAGATGGGGGCCCTCCATCCCCGTGGCTCACAGAAAACGTGTACCCAGGTAAAGGGGCTGACGGAGGTTCATGCTGCGCTCAAGCTGAAGCCTAGGCCCCAAGATGGCTGATGATAGGCCTGGCAGGGAGCAGAAGCTCAAAATGTCTTGTCTCTGGTCCGGAGGGGGGACAAAGCGGGCTCCGGACAATGTAGCTCCGGTGGCCAGCCACCACAGCACCTCAAAATAAAAATTTCCCACGAAAAGAGTCAGCTAAAGGTCCCTAAGAGAGGCAGGCGTGCGGAGCTCCACCAAGGCATGTCTGCTCCTGTTGGTAGCCGGCCACGCCCCCGCGCGCATAATTTTAACTTCTTTTAAGAGCTGGTGGTAACTGCAAATCTGAACGTTCTGGCCGAAACGAAAAACACCAGCACGAAAAAAAAAATACAGCACAGTATAGTTACACATTCTACACATACCCAAACAATAAATAGAGAGGTTGTGCGTGTTTTTATTATTGCTGCAGCATATGTACACAGATTGATTTTGACAGGTGCTAAAACTGAACGGGAGACAATTGTGGTTCTTAATTCTGATTGGCTGAATCACGTGAAAAAACTGCCCACTGATTTCTGTGCGCAACGTTAATGGGCGCGTGTTTTTGCACGTCTTTTTTACGCGCAATATTTTTTGACAGATGAAAAAGTGCGCTCGGATCGTAATACCTGTGTTAATTTACGTGCGTCAACGTTTAACGCTGCGCGCAAAAAAAATTGCACTGCAGGTACGAATCTGCGCGGAGAATGTAATAGAGCCCTGGATCGTTTACACAGTCAACCTTATCATAAAGTGCCTGCTAGTTAGGGTTGCCACCTTTTCATCAAGCCAAACCCGAACACGCTAGTGTTGGGTTCGAACGGACATTTTTTGTAGAGTACAAATTATGGCACATGGTATGCATGGCAGACTGGTATTATGCATGGCTGACTGGTATTATGGCAGACTGGTATTATGGCTGGCACACTGGTATTATGGATGGCAGACTGGAAAGGCTGGCACACTTATGACACACTGGTATTATACATGGCAGACTGGAAAGGCTGGCACACTTATGGCAGACTGGTATGGGTGACAAACTGGTATGGCACACACTGGTATTATACATGGCAGACTGGAAAGGCTGGCACACTGTTATGGCACACACTGGTATTATACTGCATGGCAGACTGGAAAGGCTGGCACACTGTTATGGCAGACTGGTATGGCTGGCAAACTGGTATGGCACACACTGGTATTATACATGGCAGACTGAAAAGGCTGGCACACTTATGGCACGCACTGGTATTATACATGGCAGACTGGAAAGGCTGGCACACTGTTATGGCACACACTGGTATTATGCTGCATGGCAGACTGGAAAGGCTGGCACACTGTTATGGCACACACTGGTATTATGTTGCATGGCAGACTGGAAAGGCTTGCACACACTGGTATTATGCTGCATGTCAGACTGGAAAGGCTGGCACACTGTTATGGCACACACTGGTATTATGCTGCATGACAGACTGGAAAGGTTGGCACACTGTTATGGCACACACTGGTATTATGCTGCAAGGGCAGACTGGAAAGGCTGACACACTGTTATGGCACACACTGGTATTATGCTGCAAGTGCAGACTGGAAAGGCTGGCACACTTATGGCAGACTGGTATGGCTGGCACACTCACTGTCCTGTCGGCGTCTCTCAGTCTCACTGTCTCGGTGAGTCCCAGCAGAGCTGGCCTGGTGCCGGGCGGCGGGTACACTGACTGCTGAGCCTGATCTGCGAGCCTTGAGTTGACCGGCGGCGTCAGAGAGTGGATGGAGAGCTGCTGGCCTGGGGTGATCGACGATCCAGGATGAAGACAGAGCCTGAGCACGTCTTCTACTCTCATTGGCTGCTCGCTCTGCACTGCCCGGCCGGGAGGACTAGGGAGCCGCACGAGCAACCACGTGAACGTCGTTGTCACGTGAGCCCGTTGCACCTGCACAACTTTGACAGTGGCTCAGAGGAGGCGGAGAGGATGACACATGACGCAGACCACCCAATCCCTCTTCAGACTGGAAAAAATAGACAGGAAAAGACCGCGGCGCCAGGGGAACGCAGGAAATGTAAGTATAACCTCGGATTCATGTGTCTGGGTGGCAGAGAGTGTCAAACCCAGACACATGACTCCAAACCTGGACAGTCCGGGTCAAAACCGGACAGGTGGGAACCCTACTGCTAGTTCTTGGTAGAAAGGGTGGGGGTTGAGGGAACCAGGGGAAACAAAGGAATATATTCTAACAGGGAATATACACTATACAGAGAGAGGATAAGTTATACAGAAATGTACACTATACAGAGACACAACAGGACAGGAGACTCTACAATAAATAATACATCTATATCATAAAACAGTAAGACTGCAGCGTGTCTGTCGTCACGCTGCCATCTGCGCATGCGCGCGCAACCAGCGTACTGCTGGCTGCGCGCACATCCAACCGCCCAAACAGTAAGACAGCGGAGTGTCTAAGACATGCGCAACCAGCGTACTGCTGGGTGCTCACGCATCCAACTGCCGCAGCACGTGCACAGCCGTGCCTACATAACATGAGGCACGCCAAAATGCTTCAGACATAGGAACGGCAGCACAGCCTCCCGACCCCTGTGAGAAACCTGCCCCTGCAGCGCTGAAAAACCGACACCACGGAGCACAGAGTCCCCAGGGCAAACGGCACCTCCACCACAGCACCTAAGAGCACCCGGACAAAAAAAAACAAAGTTGTGCCCCCCCCACAGCTCTGAGCACCCCCACCACTGAGCGCACAGAGCTCGGAGGGCCAAAATATAGAGTCCCTGGAGCTTTCAGGCACCGCAGAAAACGCCAGCTCCAAAAAAAACACCAAATAAAAATAATAAAAAACAATATTTAGCCAACTGTCCAACATCACACCGGATACAAAAACTAAAAATTTGCCCTCCCTAACTCTGTGTCCCTTCAACATAGGGAACACCAAGCCCAGCCAAGAAAAAAAAACCTCAGTTGGGCACCCAAGGCACAGAAAAAAAGCCTTATAAAAAGGGAAAAAACAAATCACCCAAAGTTGGCCCACCGGAGCACCAGCAATCAGCACCACCAGCTCAGACAACCTGCAGCTCGTACAAAACCAAACAGAGCCCACCACAGAGCCTCCGAACATCAGAATTGAGCACTGACCCACCCCTGCACAGAGCTTAGCAGCACAAAGCACCTGGAGCACTGAGCCAACCCTAATAAATAAATAAAAACAGAAAATAGGGCCCCCTATAATAAAAATAATAAAAAAAAACCTGCAAACACATACAACCCGCAAATAGGAAATAATAAAAAAAATTGTTACACGAGCTCCGAGCCACAGCAGCACTGACACACGCAAAAAAAAAAGCAAACACCGCCATCGGAGAGAATCACTCAAAAGAAAAAAAAATACTATCAAATAACACACAAAAAAAAATCCCACCACCCCCAAGAAAAAAAAAAATACCACCCAAAAGAAACATGGATTTACAACAACAATCTGTCGCTAAAAGGAGACAAAATTACACAGAAAGTAGCACAAATGACATGCCAGACGAGCAAAAGCAAAATTTCAAAAAACAAAATAAGAAAGGAGAGAGCTAATATGAATGAAAATGCGAGATGTCAAGAAAGAATAAAAAACACATTAGCACACAAAATGCAACGTGCGCAAAAGAAAAACGCAACAAATTAACAATGAAGAAAGTGAACAACAAATTAATAAATTCAGACTTATAAACTATCAAACAAATATTGATGATTCATTACAACAACATTATTGTGGAAAACGCGATGTTCTGTGCACCAACTGCAATGCTCTACATTTTAATACACAGCAGCCATCAGACAGACTATTCACTCAATGTTGCAGCAAAGGAAAAGTATACATGGAGCCCATTAAAGTTGCTCCTTTGATAGAAAGTCTAATGACAGGCGCTCATAAGCATTCCAAAAATTTCAACCAAAACATTCGATCTATCAACAGTTCATTAGCGTTTGCTTCAATGGGGCCAAACATTACTCCTCCTCCCGGTTATGGACCTTACTGCTTTCGAATTAATGGCCAGATTTACCACCGAGCTGCATCTCTTCATCCGCACAATGAGGATAACCGAAAGTTTGCACAACTATATATCCTTGATCCCAATGAGGCTGCTAAACAACGCCTCATGATTAATGAAAATTCAAAGTGCAACCCAGAACTCATGACAGAGTGTAGATACTCGAGTATACCGGTTGATTTTGGTGCCAAAAATTTACCTTAAAATTGGAGGGGGTTGCGTTATATTCGAGACATCTGCATTGCGTGTTAAAAAAACTTGCCTTGCTCTGGATCCCAAGTCTCCCGGAAGTTCTGATAGTCTCGCTGAATTGAATGCGGGCTCCCTGATGCTTGCAAACACTTCAGGAACTGCCGGATTCAGGAGAGGTGGGATACATCATGGCCAGAGGGCAAGTTCAGTTTTAGCCAATCATTCACCTTGCTCGCCACCGCCGGCCATCTAATCTCTAGTAAAAAAGATGGATAGCCAGCGGCTCATACTTAGTAACAACTGCAATCATTCTAGAGCAGAGCACCCTGGCCTGAGGGGTAGCCTGACTATGTTGAGAGAACCTGGAAGGATATTAATTATTTAACGGTACAGTATAATTTTGCGCCTCGCGTTATATTCGAGTCTTGAATATTCTTTAATTTCCATAATAAATCTCCTTACATCGCGTTATATTCGGGTCACGCTATACTCGAGTATCGCCAACGCAGATACAATGCACCTCGCAGTAATGCAGTAGCTATTATTTTTCAAAATGATGATGGAGAACCTCCTCTCGAAAGAGATCTTATTATTCATTGCCGAACTCAAAACGCAGAAAGAAAAACAGAAAGGATAGGCATTTTAGATCCAAACTTAGAGCCGATGCTCTATCCACTTTTATTTCCATTTGGGGACCAAAGTTGGTCACCTCGCATTAAACTTAACTACACCACTACTACTGTAAAATCCATACGCAGTCATTCCTCTGCTAAGCCAAGAGAAAGGGTCACTCAAAGGCAATTTTATGGCTACAGGCTTTCCATCAGACAAGATTTCAACCCATTTTTAAATGCAGGCAAATTAACTAAACAGTACTTTGTAGACGCATATGTTAAGACCAAAGGTAACCGTCTAAACTATGTACGACAAAATCAGTCCAAATTACGAGTTGAAAAATACACAGGTCTCATGGACCATCTACAAAACGCTGCCGAAGAACAGGGCTTGATACCAGGAAAAGCAGTAATACTTCCATCAACATTCCAGGGTAGTCCCAGAAACATGCTGCAAAACTACCAAGACGCCATGGCTATTGTGCGAAAGTATGGGAAGCCTGACTTCTTCATAACAATGACATGCAACCCAAAATGGCCAAAAATTTTAGAAAATATCACAGAAGGTCAAGCAGTGGAATACCGCCCTGATTTGGTTACCAAAGTTTTCAACTTAAAGCTAAAAGAACTACTACACGACATCACAAAAAACCATGTGTTAAGTAAACCTGTCGCTAAAATTCATGTAATAGAGTTTCAGAAACGTGGATTACCTCATGCACATATTTTACTCCTATTATCATCTCAAGATAAGCTTAAAGATGCTGACGCTGTTGATAGGTTGATTTCTGCTGAAATCCCCAACATTTATGCACAACCCCGATTACATGCAATAGTCATCAAGCACATGATACATGGACCATGTGGGCCTCATAAGATTAAATCGCCATGTATGGTTGATGGTGTTTGCTCAATAAACTTCCCAAAACCATACCAAGAACAAACGTTGACAAACATGGACGGGTATCCACTGTACCGGAGAACAAAAAAAGCTGCTTCACTTGAAGTAAATGGAAAATTAATCAATAACTCTTGGGTTGTGCCATACAACCCATTATTAGCTTTAAAATACAACTGCCATATAAACGTTGAGAGCTGCACTTCCATAAAAAGTGTAAAGTACTTATTCAAATACATCTATAAAGGACATGACTGTGCAAATATTGCCATCAAAGAACATGCAACGCTCCATCATGACGAGATCACCTCCTTCATGGATTCCAGATATGTGACAGCTCCAGAAGCAACATGGCGCCTTCTTGGTTTCAAAATGCACCAAACACATACCATCGTGCGCTTACAAATCCATCTTCCTGGCGAACAGTCGATATACTTTAATGACGATAACATCAGGAACGCTATAGAAAGAACCCAATCAAGAGACACAACATTGACAGCTTGGTTTAAATTAAACAGAGAAGATGTGGCTGCCCGCAAATTCCTCTATACTGATATTCCACAACATTTTGTCTTTCAACAGAAAAATACCAAATGGGAAAGAAGATTGCGACATCGAGAAAATAACACTATTGGGCGAATGTACTCTGTTAACATAAATTCCGATGTGGAGAGATTTTGCTTAAGATTACGTTTACTCCATGTTAAAGGAGCCACCTCATTTGAACATATCCGAACAGTTGGTGGTGTGCAATTTCCAACATTCAAAGAAGCTGCTCAAAAACTCGGTCTTTTTGAGGATGAAGAGTGATGGGACTTGACTCTTCACGAAACTTCAAGTGAGATGATGCCTCAACTGCTTCGAGAGAGCTTTTTGCCCACATTTGTGCTCTAGCAACCCAAAACGACATGTTACCACAAAAGTGTTATTTTCTCGATGGTCCTGGAGGTAAAACCTACCTATACCAAACGTTATTGCACACATTTAGAGGAAAAAAATGAGGTAGCATTAGCTGTTGCTTCTACTGGAATTGCTACTAATTTGCTAGAGGGTGGACGCACATATCACTCACAATTTAAACTGCCTGTTCCTTTGTTGGACACTTCAACATCTTCCATGAGGCAAACATCTAATGATGCCACAATCCTTAGAAAAACAATAATTATAATTTGGGATGAATCGACCATGGCTCCAAATGATGCTCTCAGATGCATCAACAAACTCCTTCAAGAGCTCATGAAAAACAACAAACCTTTTTGAGGTAAAACAATCATCCATGGAGTTGATTTCCGACAAACTCTACCTGTTGTGGCACATGGCACTCGATCAGCTATCGTTGAATCCAGCATTAAATTCAATCCACTGTGGGATACATTTAAGATCATAAAGCTGAAAACAAATGTAAGATCTGTGGATCCAGAGTTCAGCTCTTGGCTAATAAAACTTGGCGATGGAAAACTCACAAACGAACATGGCTTCCATCAAGATATTTTTCAGATCCCATCTAAAATGATCTGCAAAGACTCCATTGTCAAGGAAATTTATGGTGACAATTTACGACCAGACAATATATCAACATTTGAGAAAACCGCAAGTTTATGTCCAAAAAATTGTGATGTGGACAACATCAATGAAGAAGTGCTTATTTTGTTAGAAGGTGAGAGCTACAGGTATTTAAGCACTGATTCTATTGATGATGAATCCCAGGAAGACAGGGATAATTACCCCATTGAGTTCTTAAATGAAATGGCTCCTTCTGGGATGCCAGTTCATAAACTGAAACTCAAAATTGGCTGTATTATTATGCTCCTGCGTAACCTGAATACAAAGAGAGGCCTGTGTAATGGAACAAGACTGATTGTGAAAGCTATGCAGCAAAATGTAATCACTGCTCAAGTATTGACACCTACCTCTGAACGAAAAACAGTTTTTATTCCTAGAATAGATTTAGCCCAAAGTAACACCGAACTTCCATTTGTTTTAAGAAAGAGACAATTTCCTGTTAAATTGGCATTTGCAATGACTATTAACAAATCCAAGGACAAACCTTGGACAGAGTTGGCATCTATTTACCGGAACCCGTCTTCAGCCATGGACAACTATATGTTGCATTCTCTCAAGTCAAAAGCTCTGCGGACGTTAAAATCAAAGCCATCGATAGACGCGAACAAGGCTACTTATTACCAGGGACTGATGCATGCTTCACAAAAAATGTTGTTTTCAAAGAAATTTATTCAAAATAGTCAATAAAAAATTTAACTTTTCTTGACGTTGCTGTGCTTTCATTTCGAACAACATTCATGCACACCTCACTTATCAATAGACTGCCCTCTGGGCAGGCTTTCCATCTAGTAAGGGAATAATACACAGACACAATCAACATAAATCCTGGATTCCCTGGGCAATCCAGTTGGCAAACCCCAGGTAGCACCTTGATCCATAGTCAGTAGGGAGGAGACTAGCCCCCAGGCTCCTCCAACTGCCCCAGTGATGGCGGATCTGTCACACAAGGTTCTATACTCGCATACCCTGCAGATCTGTTCTTGGAAGCTCTGTCCACTAAACAGCTTAATTACCATGTAAGAATATTAGCCTTTTTTAGTCGAAAATAGAATAATTGCATTTTATGCGCATATAAACATCTTCAGGGTTATTCAAAGAGAATCGAAAAATCACCGCACGTTCGGTGACTTTTCGTTCTCTTCAATTCGGTGCCTATTTCGGCAACCCTGCGGTGTATTCAGCAAGCACCACAGGGCCGTCGTAGTGCATTGAAAAGCCGCCGCAAACCTACCAAACTCACCGCAAAACCTGACGAACCCACAACGAAACACACAAAGACATCTGGATTAAACCCGCCGAACACGCTGGAGAAACCCGAGCAGGAGTCGGTCACAGCGCAGAGCAGTCGCCGGAAAAAGCCGACACCGCAGACGAATGGAGTGAAAAAAAAACAACAGTACGCTTGAATGTTTGACAAATGAAACGCTGTTTGCAAAGAAACTACTGAGCGAAAATGTCTGGAATTTACATATGGGATACAATGAATGATAAAAAAGGTCTGTTACAGAAAAAAAAAAACGGATTTTTTTTTCGCAAAAAAACCCAGAAAAATACCTAAAAAATCTATTTATAAAGAGAACTTTTACTGCAGAATATTATAATAAACAGTTTATTAGATATTGCATTAAAACGGGAATATTTTTAACATTGAAGCCTATGGGATTCGCCTGAATAAATCTGCCGCATGAAACCACCTAATGGCAGGGCATTTCGGCAACTTTTCACTGCTGGTTTGTGTTCTCTGAATAGACAAAGCATTGCTTCTCTATGGGGATTTCACTGCCCTTGAACAGGCAACGAACAGGCACCATATGTGCAGGCAATTCGTCAACATTTGGCGAACTACCTGCTCTCTGAATAGCCGAATGGCCAGGAAAGGTAACCGTACGCTGAATTTCACTGTTCGGTTACCTTTCGCCAGCAATTCGGATCTCTTTGAATAACCCGGTCTGTTTCCCATCGGGAGACACATACAGGGTCATTCAAAAAGAGCCAATCTGGCCCTGAAATGTAACCGGACACTGAAATTCAGCGTACGGCTAAATTTCCTGGCCATTTGGCTAATCAGAGTGCAGGCAGTTCGCCAAATTCTGGCGAACTGCATGCACGTACGGTGCCTGTTCGAGGGCAGTGAATTCCCCATAGAGAAGCAATGCTTCTATTCAGAGAACAAAAAACAGCAGTGAAAAGTTGCCGAAATGCCCTGCCATTTGGTGGTTTCATTCGACAGGTTTATTCAGGAGAATCCCATAGGCTTCAATGTTAAAATTATTCCAGTTTTAATTCAATATCTAATAAACCGTTCATTATAATATTCTGCTGTAAAAAGTCTCTTTATTCATAGATTTTTTTAGGCATTTTTTGGCAAACTTTTTTTCCCCCATTGATTTTTCTTTTTTCTGTAACAGCCCTTTTTATTATCATTCATTGGATCTTATGTGTAAATTCCAGACATTTTCATTCAGTTGTTTTTTTGCAAACAGCGTCTAAATTTTCAAACTTTCAAGCGTACGGTTTTTTTTTTTCACCTCGTTCGTCTGCGTGTCGGATTTTTCCGGTGACTGCTCTGACCTGTGATCGGCAGCTAGTTGGGTTTCTCCGGCGTGTTCGGCGGCGGCGCTCGGCGACCGCGGACAGAGCGTCCCACAGATCACAGTGAGCGGCGGTGCAGCCTCCCCCTGGAAAGTGCCACTGACTCAGCCGGTACTCAGTCGCTACGTACCGGCTGAAAAAAACCTCTGGTTGCTACAATGAATCTTAAATGAAGTGAAAATGGAAATGACCGGCTCGACTTCTGTGGACGTTGTAATGTGTGAGAGTATGTGTGAGTGTGTATGTGTCTACCAATGGGAAACAAGGCATTTATATGCGTCCAAAATGCAGCTATTCTATTTTCTACTCAAAACACTAATAATCTTACATGGTCAGTCAGCTGGTTAGTGGGCGGAGCTTCCAAGAACAGATCTGCAGCGTAAGTGTGTATAGAACCTCCTATTGGTCAGTTTGATGTCCATAGATAGAGGGATGACACTACAAACCAGCTGTTGTCATGTCACTCAAATGTTTATGGTAACACCATAATACAAACGATACTGTCCTGTACATAAACACGTCATTTGTATCACATTCATGGAGTGCATGAACTGATGTTTGTTATGAGTCGACCGCTCTCTACAGGAGAATTCATGGACAATAGAGATTTAGGAAAATGGTCATTCATGAAATATAAGTTACAACAGATGGAAACTTTATTAACTTGATCATATGTGTTCCTAGTTACTACTGTAGCGCTGTTTAAAACTGTGTTGCTGCAATTACTCAGTTTGAGCCACCAGAGGGAGACAAAAGCCATATGGACAATGTGGGACCAAAACGAACTACAATATCCATCAGGCTTTGAGGCGGATACAGGAAGTGGGTGGGACAGAGAGGAAAGACGTAAGCAGCCTCGTGCGGAGGAGCGTCAGAGTGAGCGGAGCGGCGAAAGACAGAGGACGCAAGTGAAACTGCCAGAGATCGAGACCAGGCCGGAGCGCAGACGCTACCTCGAGGGCGCTGGAGATCGGGACAGTAACTTGCGGAGGCATACCCATTACAGCTGAGAGGTTTGCGCAGAACTTCAGTTCCAGTTGGACCCCTTGTAAGGAGACCGCGATGATCCATAGGGAGTGCAGGCGGTAGGCCGTAGTTCTCGAGTTGGAGATCGGATGAGCAAGCGAGCGGATCCGGTGGCACAGAGTACCGGAGGACAAGTGGAGGGACATCCTTGATCGGGCAGTGGGACGGACTGTCTAACGGATGGGTGAGAGGCCTTACAGGCCGCAAGTCCAAGTATAATCCAGCACGGTGCCTTATTGTTCAATTCTACAGAGCCCCAACTTGACTAGTCGAAGATTTGCTTATTACATTCACTGGCCAGTTGAATACGGTACCCAGGTACACGAATCAATACACGTACACCTTTTTGAGACATTACACTCACAGGACTTACACTCCAGAACTGAGGGGGTTAATCCTTTTTCTTTTGCCGCCGCGTGTTTTCCCGCATTACGAAATCCTGTCGTTCATATACCGTATGTGTATTATATGTGTCACTTTATTGATATACATCAGCACTGTTGTGTATTTTATAGATATTTATTCCCTAGTGCGGTGAGACTAACCCGAGGTTTATTCAGCGGCTCCTCCGGGAGAGAGTGCTACACTACAATAGATCCATGTCTGGAATATAAACATGTTAGCTTCCAGGAATAAGTAGCTCTGTGTTAATGTTATGTGATTGGATGTGTAGTAATTGGAAATTCCTCTGAGATGTTAAACACAATTTCTATAAATTGAAACTCGCGATTCTCTTATGAATATAATACATGGAAATACCCATAAAACAACTAACATTAAAATCATTCTACTGTCTCTTCCTTTTCTTGATAATTCTGACTCCTTATCACGACCAATATTTCAATACACCCGTCTGTCTGTTACCAAGCGATCTTATTTATAAAAAGTTTTTGTTACATTAGTATGGTTAGTCCTGATCACTTAAACATCATCTTCTTCTTGCTGTGTTTGCAGATAATTATCATTAATCCTTATAATCATGAATCTCTTAGGATAGTGGAAACCGTTTAAGTTATCATAAGAGCGCAGCATTGTCACAA